>JARUPY010000237.1:1200000-1633726 GCA_029817715.1 Melastoma dodecandrum
AGGAGACGGTCGCCAAATCTGAATCCCGGAAAACCAAAACAAAACAACACAAATCCCATATAAAAGGATGGACATAGGGAGGATACTGACTTTCCTAATCGCCTCCTCCGCCGCCAGTGATCACAGAGGGAGAGGGGCAGGGAGATAGTCGGGTTCGGTGGGCTGCGATCTTAGAAGCGAAACTAGAATTGAAGTGAAACGGTGTTTCTTTTTGTCTTTTATGCTTCAAATAAGGGGCTGACGTGGATTGGGGGGAGGGACACCTTTTAAGCACTTAGGCGCCTTGGCGCCTTGGACGAGGCGTTTTGCCTGGGCAGCACTTAGTCCTTGTCGAGCGCCTTATAATCACTGATCATAGGAGAAGCGAATGAAAATGCTAATACGCCTTACGTTTGTGCATGGGCAGTCAAGCAAGTTAAAGACATGACATTGAAACTAAGATATACGATGGGAGATCCGAACGTTGGTCCCCTAGGCGAAGCGGGATACGCGTTTCTAGTTTTGTTTGATGGACCACCTCTTGCGTCACCTCAAAACCCAATCGTCCCAACTGGATGGGGCGACGAGCTACAACTCGAGGTCGATGAAGACCTGACCCCGTTGGAGAAAGATATACACGCAGCCAGAATACAAAGCGACGATATTCATCCAACGGAGATGGACTTGGAGCCCGATAAACTCCTCAACCCATCTTCGTCTAATGGAGAGTGAAGATCCCGATCCGATATCGAATGTCCTTGAGAGGCTAGCTCATTATAAGACATCCAGAATAAATAAAGCACAATGTAATGTGTTGTCCCTAGCATGCCAAGATATGCTAAATATTCATTCAATTAATAAAGAAATTTCTAATACTTCTGTCGTTCCGTGCAATCTTTTAAGGCAGTTAAATCTAGGAACCGCTAAATCGCCACATGTCACCTACCTTAGCTCACTCATGAGTGAAACTGAAACCTGTGACATAAGCAAGATTCTCCATACCTGCAAAGATTGTTTCATGTGGGATTATACGGAGATGCCTAGTCTTGATCGAGACTTGGTCGAACACCGACTCCCGACGTACAATAACTTTAAGCCTGTGAAACAAACTCCAAGGGGGATGTCGCGGGAAGTTGGCCAAATGGTCTACGATGAAATCAAAAGGTTATTTAAAGCCGACTATATAAGGACGGCTAAATACGTTGACTGGAGTTCTAGCATAGTACTTGTCATAAAAAAGAATGGCAAGATCAGGGTATATACTTATATAAAAAAAAAGATCAGGATATGTACAGACTTCCGCTACCTAAATAAGGCAAAACCTAAAGATGAGTACCCCATGCTCGTCGCTGATGACCTTATAGACAAATCGGCGGGCCACGAGCTAATGTCCTTCATGGACGGATACTCTAGATATAATCAAATCTTCATCGCTGAAGAAGACGTGCATAAAACAACATTCAAATGTGCTATCGGGATATTCGAATGGGTCGCCATTCCTTTCGAATTAAAGAATGCTGGAGCCACGTACTAGAGGACGATGGACCTTATCTTTGGCCCTTTAATAGGAAAGACATTCGAGGTATACATCGATGATGTGGTGGTACAATCTAAAAGAAGACAGGGTCATCACACCTATCTAAGTGAAGCATTTGAAAAGATGCGATTGCACGACCTCAAACTCAATCCATTAAAATGCGCTTTTGGAGTGAAGAAAAGACAATTTCTCGGACTCCTTGTGTACCATCGAGGGATCGAATAGGACCCTTTAAAGACTCCCGCTATGCAGAACCTCCTAGCTCCTCGAAGCAAGAAGGAACTTCAGGCCTTTCTCGAAAGGGTCAATTATATACGCCGCTTCATTGGCAACGTGACATCTAAAACTAGCACGTTCTCAACGATTTTAAGGGGTAAGGGAAAAAGGCAGATAACCCGGACGTCGCAGCATGAGCAAGCTTTCCAAGAATTAAAGAATTATCTGATGAACCCCCCTGTGTTAGCGCTACCAAACATAAATGTGCCATACATCCTTTATGTGGCTGCATCCAAGTCTACTATCGAATCTATGTTGGCACAAGAACAAGAGGGTGTATAAAGAGCCATTTATTATCTATCTCGCCTCATCACAGAGACGGAACAACGATATACCCCAACTGAGAAGGTCTGTAATGCAATGTACTACTCGGTGATGAAACTCAGACACTACATCGGGTCTAATGACGTGTATGTTGTTTCCAAGACTCATGTGACTAAAGTGTTTTTCGATAATCCCTTCCTTACGGGAAGAATCAGCAACTGGAGCCTGGTGCTCTCGGCCTATAATATTTACCACAAACCACAGACTTTGGTTAAAAGCCATGCCTTAGCTGAATTTATCACCAACTATGATGAAGTCAATCTAGACTCTTCATACGAACAAGAGTATCCGTGCAAGCATTGGACCATTTGGTTCGACGGGTCTTCCAACAAATTCGGAGCTGGCGTAGGCGTCTTCGTTGAGACACCAGGGGAAGCTGAAACCAGGGTGGCTTGTCGCCTTGATGGAAAGGTAACCAACAACGAAGCAGAGTACGAGGCCTTGATTTTAGCCTTGCAACTTGCACTAGACTGGAAACTGGGAAGCGTAAAAGATATGTGATGATTCACAACTAGTGATCCAGCAACTTCTAAATCAAAGTGAGTGTCACGCATCTCACTTGAGTCAATATTTACGTAGGGCGAAGGAGCTCTTCGTGAAGTTTGGCACGATCAAAATCATGCATGTAAGGCGAGACGACAATCAAGAGGCCAACTACTTAGCACAACTGGCCTTCTAATTGATAAACGACTCGAAATCGCCCAAAAATAGTACAACTTTGTTTATAAGTAAGCGACCAGAGTTCCATGATGTTGACGAAGCGAAAGACGAAGAGGTTCATACTGCCAACCTATTTGAACAAAAAGAGGATTGACGGGAACCAATACGACGATTCCTTGAGGATACCAGTACGAAAGTTGAGAGGAGGATCCGAGTGATTGCTAGGCACTATGTGCTCCTCGACGGGTTCTCTATAGGAATATCAATGAGAATGTCCTTTTGAGATGCGTCGACCTTGATGAAATTATCCCAATCATAATGGAAACACATGAGGGGTTGTGTGGGCCGCATCAAGCGGGCATCAAGATGACTTGGTTGATTAAATGACATAGTTTTTACTGGCCATCAATGATTAAGAACTGCATCAAAATGGCTCAAGCCTGCCAAGCTTGCCAGCAATGCGAACCAGTAAAATGAACCCCTACTACTAACATGAACGTTATAGTGAAACCATGGCCTTTCAGGACATGGGCGCTGGACATCATGGGAGAAATCCATCCTCCCTCGAGTAGGGGAGATGTCTATATACTCATCGCTACGGACTATTTTACCAAGTGGGTAGAGGCGGCAACATATAAGTCCATCAACTAGAAGGACGTGATTGAATTCATCAAGAACTTCATCTTCTACCGATACGGAATGCCTCAAAGTATCGTGGTATACAATGCAAAGGTGTTCAATGGTGAGCTCATAGACAAGTTCGCTGAAGATTTTGGGTTTAAAGTACTCAATTCAATCCCATACTACACTCAGTCGAATGGACAAACGGAAACCTTTAACAAACTCATAAAGCGAGTTATACAGAGGATGATCGGGAGTAACCCGCACACATGGCATGCCTTGCTTCAAGAGACGTTATGGATGCTCCGGATTACAAAGAAAAAAAAACGTCGGCGTCGCTCCGTTCGACCTCGTGTACGGCCACGACGCAATGCTCCCAATTGAATTGTGATATCGATCACTTAGACTTCTTAAACACCTTGGAGAATATGAGGAGTATGATGAGGATATGCACATTAAGCTAGAAATTTGGAAACCACCAGAATTAATATGCTAAATCATCTGGAAGTTCATAGGAAGTGTATCGCCTGCTACTATAACAAGAAAGTAGTTCCCCGATCGTTCAACAAAGGTGATTTGGTCTAATCCATGATTACATCTATGGGAAATGAACATCAAATTGGGAAAGCCCCTTCTAGGTAATTGAATCCTACCTTGGGAATTCATACCTCCTATGGGGGCTTGACGGGTCAGTGCATGACCTCAAGATTAATGACAAATACTTGAAGAAGTATAAGCCAACAATGTGGGAAATGCACAAAAGCAACATTTCAAAACGTTTCTCCACCATGTGGGGGTAAATACAAACGTAGTTTTTCAAGCATAAGGCAAAGAATAGAACAGGCACTTCTCTCGGTCCATCACTCTGATCGCCAAGGTTTCCTTTGCCTTGACATCCAAAGCCTTGTCCCATTCCCTCTCGAACACCTCTTGCTCTTGGCCAACGGTCGCGCGCTCGGCAGCTTCGTCTACACAGGCAGCATTCAGGCCTATGCCAGTAGCGTCCAACTCTTACTGTAGGCGCTGGAGGGCGGCTGTTAGCTCTTCTCTCTTCTTGAGAAGGTTGGCCTCTTTAAGAGACAACTCGTTAATTCGAGCAGACGACGAAAGTGGCTGGGACAGTGCGAATTTCTTTTTCTCCAACCTTGCTTTGAGCGCAAAGTTCTCTTGTCGTTCACTCCATGAACACAAGTAGGACCTCCGAAGTAACGAGAATATAACCCCCAACTCGTGCAAATCGGCACCTACTCGCCCCAACTCGTCCATCACATATGCTAAAGCTACGAAATCATCCTCATTGTCAATTCCAAGCTCGAGTACGGTGATAAAAGAGGCGAGTAGAGAATGCAAGGGATGTCATAAATACGTTTAAGTCAGACAATGACTTGCGGACAAACAGGGGACATAACTCAAGGACCCTTACCGAGGGCGCCTGCGCTTGAAGGTCTTGGGGGGCTTCAGCCGCCTGGCCTTTGGGAGCTTCTGTCACCTGGCTCGAGGAAGCCTCCGTCGCCTGGCTCGAGGAAGCCTCCGTCGCCTGCCCTCGGGGGGCTCTCGTCGCCTGATCGCAAGGGACATCTATCGCGTCACTTGAGGGACGCTAGGCAACAGTGACATCATCGACCGAGGAGACCCCGACTTCATGTCTCGAAGGTGGGGGCGGAACTTCGCATGCCACCTCACTGGGGGCTCCTTCGACTTCGACTCACCTGGGTGGCCTTATTCGCCCGGCCAAGAAGCAATGGGGACGTCATCAGGGACGTCGATGACCACAACGGGAGGAACATTGGCAACACCTTTGTCAACGGAATTGGTGTTACCTCTAAATCTCCTATCAAGAAACAAAGCACATAGGAGCCTAATACCTGACACATTCCTAGAGGATACTTGCTCGGGAATGGGACGATCAGCAGTAACTCGTGGCAGTGTTCGGGGAGCGGACAATGAGACGCTTTCTTTTTCAGGCGGGCTCCTTGTGAAAATGAACCCGCAGAGGAAGGCTTCGCTCTCTTGATGCCTATTATACAAAAGAGTCAGTCCATCGTCCAAACGCTAATCGAGTGAGAATAAATTGATCTAACATACTCGAGGAGGACGAGTCATCGCCTGACGACGACTTTTTCGAAATTTCTCCACTCGGACTGGGAAGTGCTGGTGGAGGTGCCGAATTCTCCTCCTAAATCAACCTTTCTAGATGGGAGGAGGCCTGCAGCATTTCCCATACCTCGTACCCCGCACTGAATCTCTATTCGCCCCCTTGCCCCGAAACTGACGAATCAATGGAATGTCTGTTTATCCATGAACATTTATTCTATCTGTATATCTAGGGGATCTCTCTATATACAAAAAAAAAAGTTTTATGGCATGAGATGATCACCTAGTCCACGACCCTCACAAATTGCGAATACTAATTTGTTAAGAATTAATCGGATTGAAGCTATAGCGTCATCATTTGCTGGAATTGAAATATCTGCCAGGTCGGGATCACAATTTGTATCGATTAAGCAAATTGTTGAAAAACGGGGATCGACCACCTGATGGCTCCGGTTTGAGCTGAGCCGTGGGGAGGTATGGCAGTCGAAATTGCTCAGCTAAACCAGATTCCATAGGAAACGTGACACGCTTGTGCAACGGTTGGTTTCGAGACTCGAAAAATGGGGCAGCTAGGCACTAAGTGAAGCCTAGGTGACGGGCGCAAAGTTAAGGATTAGACACCTTGAAGGTCAGGCCAGCAGAGTTCGCTTCTACCAAGTCCCTGGCGAAGAATGTTGGGTGAAGGTACCCGACTTTCCCCAGGCAAAGCTTTTCTCATTCTCAGGGAAAGGGCGCTAGGAAGAGATTGTGCCTGGACTTTCATCCGCATTTCCATTCACCAGGGCTTGAATGCAGCTGGCAATGCTAAAAGAAGTCGAATGCCCGGATAGTCCCGGCGAGAAAACATCACTTCGGGTGTGCATTGCGCGGGGATAAAGGGTGAAACCCGAAAAGTACAGGACGATCCACAGGTACACAATCCACAAAGGGTCATCCGTCCGACACTCAGGGAAGTTGGTCGGGTCGGTCGTCGCCTGGTATAGCCCGCGTTAAATCAAATTCAGCAAAAGAGGGGGGAAAAGCCACAACCTTCGGCTTGTCCACATTGACAGCATCGACGAGGCTGGTGGCCACTCCAACCATGAAACGACTGGGACGCTTTCCTCGTTTGTAAAAGATATACTTGGATAACCACTCCAAGTAAAATTCAAACTCCTCATGGGTCCCTACTTATTCTCAGAAAGGCGTCGAACAGCTACTTCGCAGGTCAGCACACTCATGATCAAACCGAAGAGGGGCTCCAAAAAGATGACAACCAGCCAAGAAGCAAACATCCTCCAAAGTGATTAACATCGGTCCTACGGGGAGGCAGAAGTAGTTGACAACTGGATTCCAAAACGACAGAAAGTCAGCCCATACTGACAAGTTGGGCTCAATAGGGGAGCAAGACATGTCGATCAGGATCTTGATTCCCATCGCTTCCCATGCGACACGCTTTCTTTCCATCCACTAGGACACCCAGTCATTATGCGTCCTGGGCGATGGAAAACAAAGGAGGTGCGTCCGCACTGATGGACCCCATCCTGATGGCTTGAAATCACCAGGAGAGAAAACAACGGGCTGCTTGCTGGTGAAAAAGGAACAACGTTTCCGCGTCGGAGAGGAGAAAGCGCTTGGGTTCAGGAACAAACGGGCCCAAGGTTTGTTGCTCTGACATCTAAACATCGAACTCCGATTCCACCTTCATGACAAGGAAATACATGATACTATTGGGACTCAGTGTAAGCTCGTTGGAAAGCGGCTCTGTCACCCTCCTCATGGGTCGGGGAAGTTGAGGACGATAAGGATGAAGCACCGGAGTCCATGGCAGTTAGAGAAAACCCGGGTTTCTGAAGGGATGGAAAAGAAGGAGAAAGGTTTCTGATTGTGTGAACGGGAAATCACGACCCCTACCAAGCTTTATATCTTTTCGAAAATGACAAGACAGCTAAGGCCCAAAAAAGAACGTCGCTTGACGGTCAAAAGGAGGATCGCTTATCCTGGAAACTGATGAAATTTCAAAGGTCATAAGTGGGCATGTGAAAGGACTTAAGATACGCATTTATTCTCATACAAATCCTTGGTTCATTGTATGGTTTGATTGATGATGTGTGTACATACAAATGAAATGAAAACGACTTAATAGACGACGTCCCCTCTCATTCAGAAATGCTTTATTAAAGATTGTACAAGTTTTTTGAGATATTCAAGGGTTTATTCACAGAAAACCGTTACGCATGGTAATCGATTTTTCCCACTGATGGAGTAGATACTTGGCTACAACCGATGGCTTCATCGCACGGTGGAGACGTAGCTGTAGCAGAACGGGGAGATCCTTGTCCCCCATTTAATGTCGGGTCGGATCTCCCAGGAGTCGTGAGGCTAACGAAGCGAGAGTGGAGCGACGGCTTCCCCTCGTGGTTTCCCAACAACGATTCGATGGCGCTAGAAATCACCAAAGGTTAGTTCAATCAGACGCCACCCGGGTGATGCACCGAGGTTTTTCTCAACCCCTCTCCCCTTCCAGAAGGCAAGGTGGAGAATTTGGAGACCACTCTAATAAGGTGGTGGACATAGGTTCCAAGTAAGCTACGGTGATGGACGTAGGTCCTGGGCATTGCTGAAGGGCGGGAAACCTCATAACTTGGCTATTTTCAAAAGCGGTGGTTTGTGATTTAGAAGACGATCCAGGCATCGCTATTTATAGCGGGGTTATGAGGGATATAAATGCTCCGACAAGAGATATCATGAAAGAAATCTCAGAAATTCCGAGAGTTGCTCCGGGGTCCTCAACCGATACGCATCGGAGATATCGATGATTAGGGATTTATATTCGCCTGCACGCGTTACTAGGCTGCAGGGGAATGATTACTTAGTCTTTTTTTAGGCGAGACGGATCACTCCGTCTGCCTTGAGGGGGGCTTATATGTTTAGCAACAGAAATTCTGGGTCACAGATCTCGGCTTCATCTGTGAATCAACAGTCCAAAATATAAGCCCAAGCTACGGGAAACCAAGTGAGGAGGTGGTCACAGAAACACACCAGGCGAAGGCTTGTTGGGCGAATCAGTCATCAAGCGACAAGATTACCAGGCGACAAGGGTCAGCAAAGCGACAAGCGACAGTCAACTAGGCGAGCGAGGAAACTCTACGGCGAAGGCCAATGGGCGATGCATTCGATCAGTAGCTGTTAAGGAAGATTTCAGACGATCTCAAGATTTGGAAGGGAATTATTGCTAAGTTTGCTCGAATGGAAAGAAGATATTCCACGAAGACTGACAGCAAGGGATACATAATATAAATCTAATATTTCATTACCGTACATACGTAGGTCTAGCTTAGTATAAATAGTTGTTCTATATAGCATTGTACATGACACATTTCTACAGACGGACATATTGTCTTTTTATATCCAAGCATTCAAGCGTTCAAGCTCTCTATGCTCCTGCGTTCTTGCTTCCTCCGAAGGCATCGTCGATGGCATCCTTAAGTTCTTCCGCTTGGATCCGGCTTGTCCGCGGTCACTTCCAGAGCGAACATGAGATTAAGAAGATCCACTCATTTAATCCCTCTCACCGAATCTAGTGTGGTGTAACTTTCCTCTTTTATATCTACTGTTTTGCCCAACACCAACAGGAGACCACCGATTAACATTAATCCCTAATTACTAATATAATAATGTTATCACGATCAAAATTTTCATAGGTCTTGTCATTTAACACATTTTATCGACTGTATCATTTAACTGTCGCGTCACAACGTGCTACAATTATGTCAGATTACCTCGTAACAAATTCACTGGATATAATATTAGCCATGTCGGCAATAAACCCATTAAATAACGCTATAATTAGTTTAACTAAAAAACCTTTGTCTTCTTCCATAGATGGGGTCATCTGTGTATGGAGCATCCCTTCATGTTTAATATCCCCATTAAATAGAAAATCACCACTACTTCCCCTAACTCGGTCTTTTTTCCTTCTAACTATAATTTGAGTTCATCCACTCGCAACATGAAACCCGCCTTCTTCGCCCTGTTGGTGGTGATGCTGATGGTGTGTGGATATTCCTCCATGGTCGAGCCGAGGAGGACCCTTCTAGTCGAAACTTGGGGGTGGTGCCGACGAGTCTGAGGATAGCAGCAGCCCGAACGATAACCATCACACAATCCTGAGGGAGAGCTATGAGACTACGCCCTGCGGTGACCTTAGTGGCATCGCGAGTGGATGAAAGTATTCGAATGGTTTGTCACAAATGTTATGGATCCTTTGAGATAACTACGCATAATCACTAGTAAATGTTTATGTCGCCGGTGTTTGTTGCCATGGTCCGGGAAAAGTGAATTTTGGGTAGGAATGTTTCTTGTGACAAATACGTATTTGACAAATGTTATGGATCCTTCGAGATAGCTACTCATGATAACTAGTAAATGTTTCTTGTGACAAATACGTAGTCGGAAATATTTAACAAATTAACACTCAGTATTTGATTTGAGAAAATGATTGTCATGAATAAGTAGTAAAGAAAAACACAAATACAAGAACAAATATTTGCAAAAGCTTCGCGGAGTGTTTAAAAGGTTGCCACTAAAATGGGCAAATTGAAAATCTCATTATAAAAAAATGAACCCAATCTAATATATAAAGCCTACTCCCTATCTAATTAATTGATTTTAGGGTGGCAACCTGTAAGACTTGTACACTGGGTTGACATTTGGGCTGATTCGATACTTTTAATCGATGGTTTCTGAGTATATATAGCTCAAACCTGGAAAGCTTTCCGGGCATCCAGAAAGGAAATGGTTTCTGGGCCTGAGGCTTTTTCTTGTGGGCCGTTTACGTTGTGCTAATGAGATTTGGGTTTGTTTATTTAGACGAGGTGAAACTATTACTTCTCCTTCAATTTTTTTTTTTTTTGTTTTGCGATTTCCTTCGAATTAAAAGTAATACAAATTGATAACTAAATCCATTCTATTCATTATTTCTTAAGACCTTAAGTTAGAAAAAGAAAAGATATTTTTCTTAGAAAAAATAAACGTATTCCGAGTATATTTATATATGAGAAAATTACGGAAGTAAACCTCAATAATAAAAAAAATGGGTGGCCAAGTCTATTTCATAAACTAACCTTTGAGCGAGACGGCTCTGTTTCGATGCAGATTGGGAAAAGAAAAGTAGATGCCAGAATTTTCAAATAAGAAGAAAATCCCCCGAATTCATGAAAAACAAACACTGAAAATGCCATGGATAGATAGATAGATAGATACTTACCATCTGAGTTCCAAAAGAGCAAATGTAAAATTCATGGAAGGGAGAAAAGAAAAGGCCGTACTTTATCTACAGGCAGCCGTTTCTTCAATTGAGCGGACGACACAAACCTACGTGTCATCTGTAATCTTTATTCTAGTTTAGGAAATAATTTCGTGGTACCCCTTTTTATAAATTTTTTTGGGCAAAATATCAATTTATGAGCCAACTTCTTGTTTTATCATTAACTTAGTTTGTTATATAATTTTGTCGCTAACTTTTATTTTTATTTTTATCTTGGTCAATCTTGAATTTTATCGCGCGTAAGCCAAACATATCTTAATAGACAATTTCATTTATCGACTAAAAAAGGAAAAAAAAATTAAAAAATTGGAAAATAATATTAAAACCTTTCATGTATTTTTTTAATAAATTTTGATGGACAAATCAAGTGAATTGGAAGCCGAAGTTAACTATAGTTGCTGATGCTGTCAAAAATATGCAAAATCGATGAATGTCGGATGATATTCTATTAGGGGGCTGCCACTACGGATAAAGTGGATTATGAAACGAATGAATGAGATGTCGAAACTCCACTATTATAGGACACGAGTCAGACTATATTAAGGCATTATTTGGTTTTCGCTAGAAGAAATTCAAGATTGGTCAAAATCAAAATAAATAAAAAAAATTGGTGAATAAATTATATAAATGACAAAACAGAAAGTTGGCTCATGTTAACTTTTAATTCTTTTCTTTTTGTAGTTTGTTTTTCTGATTAGGTGATGGCAAAAGACAAAGTCATAGCTTTAAATTGAAGAACGTGGAAATGATGAGTATATTTCCTAACATATCCTCGGCCGGCGTCCAAAGCTCACAAAGCAAGACCCGAAACTACAAAACCCGAATAAGAATTGGTTGGCGGCTTGACCAATTAAGTTTTCTGTTTGTTGTTTTTTTCTTTCCCCTTGTTCACACGTAAGTGAAACACAGAAGAAAACAAATAATGGGACAGACAGCCAAACCCCTGTTTCCTTCATTCATCTTCAAATATGTCGGAGCAAATGGACAATTTTTTTTATTCTAATCGAGACCATATCTCGGGTTACGACCAACGGCACGCGACTCCCCCCGGGCCGAGTTCTTGATGAACTAGTCTTCGAGCGCTCCGCGGATGGACATGCGGCTTCGAATATGGAATAGGTTAGGTGGGCATGAGTTGTAACTGCTTATTAAGCGTAAGCAAAAGCTAAAAAAGCATGCAACATACAGGACGAGTCCTTTTCAAAAGCGTGGTTGTGTACGTAAACATACAAAATAACCCCCGCGCGCATGCAGCAAAAAGTCGGACAAACATACAAAAACCCAAACCTGATTCGGATTAACGGTCTCGCCTGTCTTGTTTTATCCGATGCATTTGTTCATCACTAATTGATTCATAGATTCGGCATGTCGATCGACGAAAGCCTTTTTCTCGTCGTCTGTCACCGCAGCAAGAATTGATCCAAAAGAGGCGAGAGAAAAAATATATCGATGCCCGTCAGATGTCGGGAATCCTG
Organism: Melastoma dodecandrum; assembly: GCA_029817715.1. NCBI lineage: Eukaryota > Viridiplantae > Streptophyta > Magnoliopsida > Myrtales > Melastomataceae > Melastoma > Melastoma dodecandrum. The sequence continues at coordinate 1,212,275 of JARUPY010000237.1, forward strand.
ATCCAAACATGTTCTTGTCATGGGGGGTTTTGGAAATTTTTCTGGCTTTTGAAAATTGTGGCTTTCTTCTCGATGGAGGAGAGCCACACCTAACGTTAGCAAATTAATAAAGGGATTCTCGGAGACAGCTTTACAATGAGGAAAATGGTTTTTATAACGATTTTGTCAAGAAGGGCCAAAAATAATAAATATGTTTTAAATTTAGTGATTTAATATATTTCGTTTCTGTTAAATTTTTCTTTTTAATTTAAAATTTATTGAAATTATAAAATTAATATATTTCTTTTTAATTTAAATTTCTGGGGTTTGCCCCAGAAATTAGAAAATCCCGTACGACGCAAGACTTGTCTCCTCCTCGCCACCAACTGTATGTATTGTATGTATATATAGGACAACGTTCCCAGTCATACCCACTTACGCTTTTCTTCTTTCCCTCCCCTTCCCCATCTTCTCATCATCATCTTCGTTCCCCTTCGGTTGCCCAATTCCCTGGTTTGTTATTCATTCTTCTTTCATTTTTTTCCTTCTTTTTGATTTGATTAAGCCCTGGTGTTGTTAGTCAAATTGGAATTCCCCCATTTCTGTATTCGGTTTGCCTTGACCGGAGCAGTGCCTTCGATTCCTCTTCATCCCTGTGGTTTTGATTCCGGACTGACTGGTTGTTGTTTTCTGGACGGTTTTGGATAAGGGAAGGGAAGGGGATGCATTGATTGGACCCCGACGTGGGATTTCATTGATCTTGTGTTGATTTCCTGGGTATTGTTCTCTTTGTTGAATGGGGTATTGATTTGGAGGTCTTGGCACAAGAGTTTGTTGCAAATTTCAACATCGATAGATTGGATGATGGGTGAACGGTTCTCCTCTCTCCTTTTCGCTGTTTTGAATGCTGATAATAATACTTTGCGGGATGCGAGAAATTAGTATGTAGATCGACGACGGTGGTCTGATTCACTTGCCTGGATAAATTCCAAAGCTTTTTCAGCAATCGTACTGGGAAAAAGCTTGATTGAATATGCGTACCAGGTGAGCAGATGCCTGGATATATTGGATTTTGGAATATGTCCTTGGTTAACAGTCAATCGAAAAAATTATGACGAACAAGTCGATTGTACTTTTAAACTTTCTGTTGGTGGCTTTAGCTTTTGAGGCATAAAAGGAACTGTAGTTCCACGTTTCTTTACATTGAAATGAGATGACAGTAAAATATTGGATGGCCGTTTGATTTGACTATCTGTCTTCATATAAACTGCAGGGTTCATCTTAATATGCAGGCTCAAGTACCTCGGGAAAGTCCAAGTGCACCTTGGTTCGCTACAGGAAGGAAGTTCCATAGGAAGGAGAGTGTGCTATAAAAAGCACCGAGCTTCCAAATCTGCCGAGACCCAATATCTAATTATGCTAGAACAAGACTCGGAAATTGTTCGATGGGGCAACCATCTCTTTAGTTCAGGGTACTACATCGAATCAATCCCACAAAATGCAAGCAATTACAATGATGAGTATACAGTTAGTGACTATGTCGAGGATCCTGGCCCCGTTGAGAACGATGTGATAATAGCACATGCTTTACAAGAAGAATTCTCGCAGTTGGCTATGAGAGACTATTCAGATTCAGCTGAAGAGGACTCGAGAGTTGCCATCAATCAGCAGAACTGGCAAGTTCCCCCGGAGAATTATTATTGGACCGGTAGCCATTTATTATCTTTGACTTCGATATTTAGCTGACATGTTAACAACAGAAGTTGACAAATCACAGTATATATGTACTGATTCAGGTAATAGCTACAACTGTGAAGCAACAGACAATGAATGGGTCAAGAGCTCTTCAGGCAATATTGATGGACAGTTTTGCTCTTATGCACAACCACCAAGTGGAGAATATGAATACACTGAAATGGGATATCCCTTAGGCCAAATGGTCCCAATCCCTGTACGTGTTAGATATGGTTATATCTGCTTGGAAATTCCTATATCTCAATCTCAGCTGTTGCTGTTGATCGCGACTATGTTTGCACCTATTTTTGTGTCATTTTTGAGATTTCTCTAGATAATGGTTTGATCATCGCACTGCAGCATGTTCCTAGAATTAATGGAGAAATACCTTCTCTGGGTGAAGCCACGACAGATTACGAGAGGTTGCGTGAAAGGTAATTGTCTTACCATCCCTCAGCATCATTGTTCAAAGCAGTGAGAATCAATCTAACTTCCAACGATTATAGAAAAGTGGGTATTGATGTTAGCTTGCATTAATTAATGGCTGGTTTCTCTTTTGACAGGTTGCAGTTATATGACTTGGTGGAACACAAAGTTCAGGGAGATGGAAACTGTCAAGTAATTTCTTTTCTGGACTTTTAAGAATCTCCACGATCATAATGTGTTTCTCTCTGCATTTCTTGTGTTCGGTTATGAGTTATATTCCCCGAACATGTTGGCAGTTTCGTGCACTTTCGGATCAATTACATAAGACGCCCGATGATCATGAGTACGTCCGGCAGGAAATTGTAAAACAGGTACTCTTTTTTATGCAATGAATTCTGGATTGTTTTAAGGACCGTTGATCTTAGATAGGCAGTGAGGATCGATTTGATGAATTTTAATCATTTGCGGCACATTTATAATTGGCAGCTCAAAAATCATCGAGACCTGTATGAAGGATATGTTCCGATGGATTATGATGACTACTTGGTCAAGATGTCCCAGTATATTCCGGCTTCCGAGCTCATGGCTACTTTGATTCAGCAGTTAAGTCTGTGTACTACACTTTAGCTTCTGTAATTCATTTTGCTATGTATTCAGGAGCGGCGAGTGGGGCGATCATGTCACTTTGCAAGCTGCTGCCGATGTGGTTAGTTAATACAGTTTTTGGCTGATGTCAGCGAGTTGAAATCCATGGCTGATTGCTTTGCTTACTTTGTTTTGTCCTGATGTAGTATGAGGCAAAAATATTCGTGATTACTTCCTTTAAAGATACATGCTACATTGAGATTCTTCCTACCGGCCAGAAACCAAAACGGGGTATGCTTCCACACCTTCCTGTTCGACGAATGCCATTATCACTGCAAATGCATTGCGACACCTTTCTGTGCTAGCACATTTGATTTTCCACCTGCTATAATTATTACCATCAACTTTTGTATGCAGACTTATTCTTGAGCTTTTGGGCAGAAGTACATTACAACTCAATATATCCCCAAGAAGGTCTCAAACCGAATCATTGATCATACCCGTCATCTCTTTTTGAACCCGATTCAACCTCTGGTTTGCGTATTCTTTCATCCAATCATTTAAAGTACAATATATCTCACTTTCTCTCTCTACTGTTTCAGACATGGACAGGGAGTCCGAGTCGGAATCTGGGGGTAAGAAGAAATGGTGGTTCTGGGGATAGCGAATCTGCGTCCTGGCTTGTCTCGGACAAGGTTGCGGGAATCCGCCCGCCGCATGGTGGTAATCAACATCAACGATGGGGGGGCGGTTGGATTTGGCTATTGGTCTTGGCTGGCATGCAATTTTCTGGCACCCGCATGCTCTTATGTCTGGATATATATTGATAATGGATTATTGTAACTTAATGACCATTAATTTATAAAATATTTTATAAAATAAGTCGGTCATATTCATATTTTCTACTTATAAAAAAAATTCATATTTTCTTGAATCATGACAAAAGAATCGGTGCATCGAGTTTACTTAGAAATATTGAAAAAATCTGTTTAAACATTAAATGCCCTTTGAAGAAGTTGAATTAAATATTTGAACGTTGAATGTTTGAATTTAGTTTTAGCATTAGTAAAAAAATATGAGTTGGAGTGACTTATTTAGCAAAATATATTTTGCTAAGTCATGAAGAAACAAAAGTGATAATACAAATTATTAGTTGTAATGCTCTGCCATTCTTGGATAGTTAAATAAATACTATGACCCCGCGGATAATGAACTAAAAGATTCAGCTATCAAAACATACAATATCTTTAATCAACACATCCAACGTTTTTTTATGACTTACTGAGTTTAATACCTTTTTTTATCAAAATAGAAAATGTCAATATTCGTTTTCACATGGGCTGGCCTAATTATTTGACTCAATACCTCAATTTTTTTTTTTTTTTTTTTTTTTTGCAAATCTAGATGGAAATCAATGTTTTCTCTGTTCCAATTTTATATTAACTTGGGATGACAAAAGGTGGTGATATTGATGAAATACAATCTTATATAAATATTTTTTAAATCACAATTATAGATATAAACAAATAAATATTCCTCCATTCAACCTCAGCTCGGTGTAATAATAAACAGATGTGGTTTCTTTAAGGAGGGCTTCAAAAAATCTTTCAGAGGGGTGTGGGGGAGGATGATGTTGATGAGGAGGATCTCCAGTTCCCTCTGATTCCTGTCTTCGTTTCCGTAGAATCGAAATCGAAGGAATTCTGGGGTGTATTCTTTCCTCCCTCCGGTAAGTATCTTGGCTTCTGATTTTCTTTTTGATGGTTCGATTGGGAGGAATTATTCAAAACGTTATTGAAGAAGTTTCCTATCATCTCACACCGCTGCTCGCGATCTGGGTATTTCCCGGGAACACCCAATTCGTCGCTGTTGATTGTTTCTTTTCCCTTTTAGTTTTTTTGTTTGTGGGTATCTACAATTGTTGCAGATTTGCCCATCTTCCCAGAATTAATGTTTCTCTCTTCCCTGATCCGTAGAGGCATCCATCTTGTTATTTAGGTGGAAGTAATCCGATAATCGGGTGATCCAGTTATGCATATTTAGGTTCGGCGATTGGTTGCCCGCGTGAATCTGATTTCCGAGTGAAAATGACCCTTGGGGTGTTCGGTGTGGTAGTTGTCTGTACCCGGCCTAGGTGGCTGGGATTGTGAAACTGTGGTTAGTCGAATAAGTCTCTTGTTACCCACCCATGAGAGTTGGATCTCTGTCTTTTTTTTTGCTTTGTTTATTAGTTTTTGTTCTCACATATGGCAGCCTTTGGTTGTATAAAAACCAGATTTGCCAGCCTGTTGCAATTTGTTTGAAGAGGGGGACTTCTCGGCCAGCAGATCGAAATGATTACGATTCCTTATTTGACCGCTTTAACCACATATTTCAGCTATGGGCTGCTCTTTGCTTTTGGTCAATTCCGTGATTTCTTCAGGAAGATCTATGATTGGTGGAAATCCAGTGACCTCCAGGTTATTTATGTCTGTAATAGTCGGTATTTTCTTGATCATTAGACCTTTTTAGTTTGTTAAAAAGTGGCATTTTGTCTGCTATTTGCAGGGTTATGCACCCATATGTTTGGGACTAGAGGATTTTTACATTCGCCGCTTGTATCTTCGGATCCAGGTACCTTTTTTATTATCTCAGTCTCATAGTCAATGATGCTTTTCTTTCTCGGTTTAGAATTGTACAAACTGCTTGATCATCCAGAAAATTAGCATTCCCACCGCTCGATCTTTTATTACATCAACTGATAGAAGTACCTCTTACTTTTTTTTTTGTGGATCGTGAAGTTCCCTTCACCTAACTCGACAACATATCTTATAGGATTGCTTTGGAAGACCTATATCCAGTGCTCCAGATGCTTGGTTTGATGTGGTGGAGCGTTATTCCAATGACAACAACAAGACCCTTAAGTGAGTCCATTAGTATTGTTTTTGGTTTGGCTTATGTTGAGATTAAACTCTCTATGGTCACCTTTTACATTTTGCTATTTGGAGGTGTACTCTGTGCATATATTTCTCATGTCCCATTCCATGTCTTGCAGGCGAACTACAAATGTTAGCAGATGTCTAAATTTGGGATCATACAATTATCTTGGATTTGCTGCTGCTGATGAGTATTGCACCCCCCGTGTTATTGAGTCACTGAAGAAGTTCTCGCCAAGCACTTGCAGTGCACGCGTTGATGGGGGTATGCAATTGTATCTGGGGCATGTTTCTACCGTGCTTGCATGCATTGCTCATCAAAATACATGTTTAACAGGAACGACCTCACTGCACAATGAATTGGAGGAATGTGTTGCAAAATTTGTGAGAAAGCCAGCGGCTATTGTCTTTGGCATGGGTTACGTGACGAATTCTGCTATCCTTCCGGTCTTGATTGGGAAGGTTGTTGGACTTTTCTTGTTCAATCAACTGTATTATAGTCACTTGAGGACATCTACAAGTGCTTCTTGAACTGACAAGTTGTCACTTATTCCCTGTGCTTATAGGGAGGTTTGATAATAAGTGATTCGTTGAACCACAATTCAATAGTCAATGGTGCCCGAGGCTCGGGAGCTACAATTAGAGTTTTCCAACATAACAGTAAGTATTTGTGCACTGTTCTCTAGGCATCACCACTGTTTCTGGTTTTGGTAGCTATCGGATGACTTTCTCTACTCCTCAATTCTCAGCACCGGCCCACTTAGAGAAAGTTTTGAAGGAGCAGATTGCAGAGGGACAACCCCGTATTCATAGACCCTGGAAGAAGATAATTGTTGTTGTGGAAGGGATATATAGCATGGAGGGCGAGCTTTGTAAACTTCCAGAAATTGTCGAGGTTTGCAAGAAGTACAAGGTAGTTATTCAATTTTGGGTGGTGGGTGGTTGTCTTAATTTTTGGTCCACTTCATTGTTAATTTCATATTCCAATCTTGATAGGCATATGTCTACTTGGATGAAGCCCATAGCATTGGAGCGATTGGGAAAAGTGGTAGAGGTGTCTGTGAGCTTCTTGGAGTGGACACTGCCGATGTTGATATCATGATGGGAACTTTCACCAAGTCTTTCGGATCTTGTGGAGGTTACATTGCTGGGTCTAAGGTCCGGAATTTATATTTGATATACATCTACATTCATTATTCTTATTGGTCATCATTCTCGAGTCTAATGGGATCATTCGATAAAACTCTAGCATAAGTATGTAATTAGTTTTTCATTTTGAGGATAAATTATTTGACATTTCCGACACACAAACACACGGACAAACACAGTGTATATATACATACATATGCGTCCTCATGAAATTGGAACAATTCTTTGTTGATGTTGTTGGCTTTCATTCGGGCGAATGAAGTAATATTTTGCTCAATATCAGGAACTTATACGTTACCTGAAGTACACATGCCCTGCTCATCTGTATGCGACGTCTATTTCGCCTCCTGCAGCACAACAAATTATTTCTTCACTCAAAGTTATCCTCGGAGAGGATGGCTCTAAAAGAGGTCACTGGCTATTTGTGTTCTCAACATAATCGGCCTTTTTCATTGATGACACAGGACTAATGTTTTTCTTTACTTTCACTCTTTTTTCAAAGGGGCTCAAAAGTTGGCGAGCATTCGTGATAACAGCAACTTCTTCCGATCAGAGCTGCAGAAGATGGGATTCGAGGTCCTTGGAGACAATGATTCTCCCATCATGCCGATAATGCTTTACAACCCAGCGAAAATTCCTGCGTTTTCTAGGGAATGCTTGAAGGACAATGTAAGTTCCATATGCATTTACTCAATATATTTCTCAAAAGACTGGAGAACCTCAGATTATTATGTCGTTGTTTATCTGCAACTGATTTGATAGTGGGGCCTTATTTTTAAACCGTTGGCATGAAATCATGCACTTTAGGTGGCTGTCGTCACGGTGGCTTTTCCGGCCACTCCTCTCTTACTAGCGAGGGCACGTATCTGCATATCCGCTGCTCACACGAGGGAGGACCTTCTCAAGGCCCTGGAGGTAAACATTCCCATTCCAGCCATCCCCGGAACGTATCATGAACCAGTTGATTCCAATTTACCGAGGCTTTGCTTTCTGTTTGTAATCCGGACAGGTGATTAGCAAAGTGGGAGATTTGGTGGGGATTAAGTACATGCCAGTCGAGCCGAAGAAGCTGCAGAATGGCAAGCCTACGAAGAAAGAGGACTGAGTTTCGGACACGGGTTTTTAGTTTCTTTACGGAGGCACAAAAAATGGGAGTTTGAATCAAACATATTTTTGGCTCTGGCTCTCTGTAGAATGTCTCTCTCTCTCTCTCTCTCTCTCAATTATCTCCAAATTTCAGGTGAAGCTCTCTCTCCTTATTAAATGAATCCATAGGACAATGATCTGTATCTTGAATATTGTCCGGAATAGTTTGCTCAGTAGAAAATTATTCGGACAGCTCTTCAGTGGGGTTGTCATGTCATGGGACTGATTTTCCAAAAAAAAAAAAAGCTTATGAAGTTTGGAGTAATTCTACTCTGTCGAGGCATGAAAAGCAACACTAAAAAAAAGGAGAGTAGTTTTAAGCACGTTTGTGAGACTATGAATTATTGATGGGGGGGGTGGAGAATCTGATCAGAGACGAGACACCCACGTGGGATCCTGGGACAAAAATTAATACCTTAAAAAAGAACATGTGTATCCGACTCACCTCTGGTAACATACCAATTCCCTATGTAATTTTTGTACTAGCATGTTGATTCCTTACTAAATAAATTGGAAAATTATTTACTGGATGGGAAAAGTATACAGGGGGAGAAGGATGTCCAAGATTGTAATTATTAGACATGACATAAACATATCCCACACAAGTGCACACACACACACGTATTCGGAAGAAATCGTTCGAACGACAGAAACAGAAATGGAATCATTTTGTACAAAAGTCTGAATAATTTTTCCCGTGACATCAATTCCCCCACCCCCCACGCATGGCGGGGTCGATCTCTGTTTCCCCGTGTCTTCCGTCTCTTGTCCCCCATTTATGGGATCTCATCTCTAGGGAACGGAATTTTGGACTAAATTCTGAGAGAGAAAATATTCAGTGATTAAAAAGATAATTATTTAAAAATACCATATACCCACGGGGAGGCACATTTCAGTACTTGTATGCTTCTAGCTGGAATTTTATTAAAAATGGGAGCATATGGTTTGGTTCGGATCAATATACAGTTATTAACCCATGCTCATTCTATATTTTTTCCCTGGTTAATTATAGTAGGTGCAATACGAATAATTCATGCAGCTTCAACATCTCCTGGTCAACGTAATTTAAGAGAAGAATAGTCTATTCCTCCGTATCTCATGTGGGGTTCATAATTGGAGAGATATCGATACGGGGCTCAATGGAGCCCTTTTACAAATGATTTCGGTAAGTTTAGTTCAAGAATTAAAATGAGAGGAAGAAAAGAAGGTACGATGAAGGGAGTGGACATTCTCAATTACGAGAAGGGAACGCTTGTTCCTTTCATTTCTATTCAAAATAAAAGGAAAATGAAAATAAATTAAAAGGAAATGTATATGAAGAAAGGAAAATGAATAAAATTATTAGTCGATTCCATTCCTTTCACGTAAAAGTAACAGTGTGTTCGGTCTAAGGATTAGAGGAAGGAATGGAATTGATATCAATCCCATTTATTTTCCCATTTTAATCTCATTATATTTCATTCATTTATTTTTCATTCCATTCCATTTGCTTAATTTTGAAGATGAATGGAAGGAATAGGCATTCTTTTGCTCATTAATGCTCATTCCCTTCCTTATTCATTTTCTTCCTCTTCTACTCTTTATTCTTAAATTAAATATATCATTTTTTAAGTAATTTTCTTTTTAATTACTATAAATTTTTCTCTCTTTTCATTCCATTTCGTCCAGAATTCCATTTCGGAAACCAAACGGGCTTTTATAGTATTTGAGTCGTCGTGTTGCACCCTTGAAAAGCATGTAAAGAGAAACTACCGACGAAATTGTAAGTTCGAATTGTTAACAGTTGCGCTCTAAGTACTAATTTTAGTGAACCCGACTTATTTGGTCATTACAAGTTACAAGATCTTATGACGATCCTAAGAGAAAGTAACTAATTCTGAGTCAGGCAACCTTGAGCATCCCGAAAACGTCTTAGTTATAAAAAAAAAAAAATTCGTCTCGTTACATGATTTTTTTTTAATCATTCTTGTTGTTTGGATCATTTGCAAGATGGATTGCATTATTTTGTTTTGGTCGGTCTCTTACATCAGGTTCGCTCAAAAAAACTAATATTTCCATGGAAAGAAACCAATATGACCGAGATCCATAAGCGTGAAGCAAAGGGACCAAACAGCCTACTGTAAAAGGTCAAGTGTCTTGTGCAATAATGGTTAGGGTTTCGTGATATTTCGAGACGTGGGGGCACCGAGAGCTTAGTGTATGCCGTATTATGAATGCTCGTGATCAATCATGTTGACGTGACGCGAACAAGGACTTTGCCAACGAGGGTCGACTTTAAACAATCTGACTTTGGTAAAGAAAAAGAGGGACACCATTATCATGGAAATGAAGCTGTCAAAGCGACAGAGGTAGATTATCACGTCATCGGGATTAACGGCTCTGGACGACGATGGGGGAGTCGAATCGATGATGGAAAACCATTAAGGTCCCCCTCACAATGTCATGTGCTTCGATCAAGGGTCGTTTCTTTTCCAATTTTCACTCTTTGGAATGATTCCCAATCATTTCCCATTGAGAACGTTTCGAGTTTGAATTTTGTTTTGTCGGCAATCCAGCACGCAAAAGGGCTAAAGCTCGCAAGGATGAAAGACCCCGCAAACAGTTCTCTTGTGCTTAGCTTGGCCGTGGCACGTTAGCTTATAACATATCCAAATAAATTTCTTTCACACTCTTGATGTGGTGGTGTTGTCTTGCGTCCTGAAACCCTCCCCCTCACTTCTCTGGTCTGAGTACGAGCTGTCAATGCTAAACGGGGGGAAAGCGCATCCTACAACCGGCCGTACATTGAGTTATGTGAAACTTTTGTTCGTTTTTCGTCATGTAAACACCGCTAGGGTGAATGTGTTTTATATATAAGTACATATAGCCCCCTGCCTGATTGAAAAGGGAAAGGTTAGGGGAAAAGAAATGGAAGAGAGGGAGAGCAGCCACGGAGGAAGGCGAAGATGCAACAAGTGCGAGTCATTCGGGAAGAAGTGTGGCCACCTCGTGAAGAAGCAGAGGACCAAGTTCTACATCCTACGGCGCTGCATCGCCATGCTGCTTTGCTGGCACGATGAATCAAACGAGGCATCATCCAAGTAAACGACCATTTGTTTGTCGATGATTCTGTTCCATCTCTTACACTCTCGAGTGGGATCATCGTTCTAAAAGCTCATCTCACGCATGCATTATTATGCCATGACCTTTGATATCGTCTATGTAATTTGTCTTCCTCCAAGGTAGAAGATATCCGACTCTAAATTGCTTTTCATTCACACTCCTTCCAAAACAATGCCGACGAAACAATCATTTTCGTGCCGGCATTTTGATGTATGGCTTTCAAATTGCATAAGGTTGTTGCTAAGTTCTTATTCTAAAAAGTTGCAAATATCATCAATTTGGACATATCCATGGCCTGCGACTGTTTAGACAACAATGGTACGAAGATATCATAAAAGCCATCAGACATGGTGAATCCAAGTTCTTACACACATCCAAAAAAAGGCACAAATGCTAGACATTCTCGGGGCGCATTGATGTCAATTTTTCTTTCCCTGCGACAGCATAGGCGGCCATCGTGATGCTTGAATGCGGAAAGCGAAATCAACAGATAGATCGGTTGATATATTTTAATCATCGAAAAGTTTTACCAAAAACAAAAGATGAAAGGATTTCTGAGAAAGAAGAACATTCACATGTCCCCAGTTAATCCTAAATTACAATATTTACAAGGGAAGAGATTAACGAACGTACCAAACTCATAATCATTGTGCTTTCGGAAGAGGGCAAAAATGAAATGAAATGATAGTGGAGGGTCAACAATCGTCCAATCCAGACCAGCAATGAAAGTGTGTTTGGGTGACTGAGGGCTGAAGATGATTTGATGTTACCATGTGCTCGAAATCTGACAACACCTAAGAAAAGCATGAGCCCCTTCTCCCTCCCACTGGGACCCATTTGTTTATCTTTTTTTTTTTTTTTAATTTGATCGTGCCATCTTCCCGACGTTCTCCCTTTTCTTACAAAGATGAGGAAGATTGTCATGCCATGATGTATAGTCCAACGGCTCGGCTTCGGACATGTACGTACGTATGAGTTTTACTGTTAAAGATTAAGGGTTTGATAGGCTTAATTAAATTCTAAGAGCACATTAATGCCTATACGAATATATGAATTGAGAGATGCCTCGAACAAGGAGAGAAATGCTGCTGAAACAAAAGCGATCGATCTCTCGTTCGAATTTAAACTAAAAATGGTTAAGATTCAAATTTCACGCGTTTGTTGTTGGGATCAAAGGCGTGGGACTGTTGGTTTTCTATTGAGAATTCTAGGCGATAGACTCTTAGATAGGGATGGGCCTATGTATAGATTCAGACTTGATACATATTAATCGGTTGGTCTTCACTTACCACGACCTATTACCATCGCTTGAATCGTCCCCATAAAATAATGGTTACTCAAACGTTCCACACCTGCTGCATTTAGTACTTCTTGCTGCATTCAGTACTTCTTGCTGCTGGATAAGATGTCGTCTGAAGGGACTATAACCATAACCCCATCGTATCTTGCTAAATGTAATCAGGAGATCCCTCCTAAGCGATTGACTAGTCTTACTTCTAACCAGGCAAATGCAAGTACAATGAAAGGTTACGACCCCATGTGAAGCAGCTCGTCCAGAAGTGCATTAACTCTTTTCCACCCTTTTCCCAACGCGTCATCCGCATTCCTAACTCACCAGCGGGTTTGTGGTAGATGGCTGATGCAAACCCTCCTGCATCCTCTAAGAGTATAAGAAAACGGAGAGGCGGGCTAAAAGGTTGGCTGGAAAGAGAATTATAAAGGAAGGGACAAGCTTGCTTGCCATCTGAAGGCCTGACTATGTCACTAGCCCCTATGGTAAGAGAAATACTCTTGACCGAGTGATATAAGCTCGAATGTATTGAGCGACTATAACCTCTTAAGCAGTGGCACACTGCCTATAGAACCAACTGCTAATAAGTTGTGTAATGTTATAATGTTGCCAACTGAGTTTGCTAAAGGGGAGCAGCCTCAATCAAAAGGTACTAATACTTCTTTCTCTAATACATCCTTAATACCTCGGACCTGTCCGAAGCGATGTGCCACTACTCAAGGGGTTATAGGTGCTCAACCTGCCCTAGGTGATAGATATATCATTCGAATTAAAACTGAAAATGATTAACATTCGAATTTCACCTTATTGTTATTGAGATCAAATGCACAAAGGCTATTTGTTCCATACTGAAAGTAAAATTTAGGACACATAGATGAGAAAGGACCTATGGATAGACATGGGCCTGGTACACTTGAATAGCTTCACCTATCACAACCCGTTATCTTCGCTTGAACCACGCCCTTTCCATTAAACCAAGACCAATTGACGTTACCCACTGGATGAGGAGTGTTGCCTTGTTGTAAGATCACATAATGCTAAACATAGCTTGGTCCTATTCGCCCAGAAGAGAGTAATAATTTCCAACTCATCTAGGCGAAAGATATGAGACACGTGTCGTAAGACTAAGAAAGCAATTTGAATTTGACATGACAGCGATGAAATGGGAGTGGCTTAATTACAATTATGATACGACATGACTGAAGCCACTCAACATAAAGATAACCTTGAAATCTAAGGCAATTGGTTAGGATTTTAGCATAAATAAGCTTTGCACAGATAGTAAAGGCAGCGGAATCCCAAAGACAAAATTGGGTTGCCACTTAGCCGTTAATTTTCAGCGTTCAATTTGCGTTTTCCCGATGCACTCTGTTGGAAAAGGTTTTGATGATGAGCCAGACCTCTGTGCCACAGAAGGTCGAACATTCCTGGTTTTGATGATGAGCCTGACCCTCTGTACTACAGAAGGTTGAACATTCTATTCTACAGAAGCTTCTCTTGTTAAGGACTTCTTGTAAGAATTATTTTTGTAATTAAATGATTAGTTATCAATTATTTAATTACGAAATACACATTCTCTGATTATGATAATTATATGATCAGATTACCCTGATTTGATTTTCAAATAATCATATTGGAGACAATATTTCTTGTAAAAGGAAATGTATCTTCTATATGTGGAAATGTTCTATTATTTGATCTACAGGCTTCTGTAAGCTTACTTGATCAACATACGAACATTATTTGATTGCAAATCACCACCACCTGTCCAGATACACTCTCACGTGTGTTTTTATCAGGATGGAATTGACTTCAAGTCATTTGGAAACAAATCAACGATTGTTTCCACCTGTAGAAGGTTATCAAGCAGAACCTTCTGTGATACCTTCTGTGGTGTACTATTCATGGAAAATATATCATGATCTTATTCTGATTTATTTTCTGAATGCTTGCACGTGTATATCATTCTGTTTATTATGTAAACTAACTTTTAATTTCTTATTTTGCAGATTACGTTTTTATATTTTCCTTCTTGCATTTTCTTCTTGAATTGTGTGTACAAATAGCCACGCCCTCTCCCATTGTAACAACGAATCAGACAATTCATTTTCCCTTATCCCATTCTGATCAGAGAGAGCGTGTGCTTGAGCTTTAGTTCTTTCATTCGTTCGAGTTAGTCACACGAAGAGCACTACCAACGGAAGGCTGCATTGTCGGTGAAGTCTTTTGGGAGAGTGACTCGGGGGCTCGAGGGACTCGGCTGGAAGCTGCAGGATACGTTGTTGGAAGCGTGTGTACGTGGGCAACGTGCAGCGGGCCGGAGAGAAGGGCTGAACCTCGGGAGCACAGAAGGTGAGGGACTGACCAGCTTCTGTTGTGTAGAACTCTGTGTGCAGGAACCTAGGATGGAGGCTGCCGTCTGCTTGCGTGGGGTTTGCCACGTGCTTGCGCAGGGTCTGCTGCGTGCTTGCGTAGGGTATGCTACGTGCTTGTGTGGGGTACGCCACATAGTCGCTATCTCGAGGAGATCGTGCAGGTCGTGTGGAGCCGCCGGAGGGAAAATCCATCCTTGAACAGGGGTTGCTGTTCGCTTGCGTAGGGTCCGCTACGTGCTCGCGTGGGGTACGCCACGAAGTCGTTTTCCTTGAGGGATTGCGCATTTGGTTACCTAGTTAGTCACGTTAACGCGTGCAACCTTCTGTTGTGCAGAATCTTCGGATCTGTATAACCTCCTGTAGAGCAGAACCTTAAGGTCTGAATCTACTTTAGTGCAGAACCTTACGGTCTGTACAACCCTCTGTAGTACAGAACCCTACGGGTCTGTGCATACATTTTCCTTGTCACTTTTACTACAGAACCTCACGGTCTGTTCAGTAGAAGGTCGACTACCCTTGGTACAGAATCTTTTAGATCTGTGCTTCTCAACTAAGTCATTTTCCTATACAGAACCTTCTGTTATGGATTGACATATTCGACACAGAACCCTCTGTGTTGTGCCTACCTTCTTCGACACAGAACCCTCTGTGTTGTGCCTACCTTCTTCGACACAGAACCCTCTGTGTTGTGCCTACCTTCTTCGACACAGAACCCTCTGTGTTGTGCCTACCTTCTTCGACACAGAACCCTCTGTGTTGTGCCTACCTTCTTCGACACAGAACCCTCTGTGTTGTGCCTACCTTCTTCGACACAGAACCCTCTGTGTTGTGCCTACCTTCTTCGACACAGAACCCTCTGGTCTGTGTTGTGCCTAAGTCTCTTCGACACAGAACCCTCTGGTCTGTGTTGTGCCTTACTCTCTACGATACAGAACCTTCTGGTCTGTATTGAGCCTAAGTTACTATAGTACAGAACCTTCGGGTTTGTGCTACATAACGAGCCTCTACGGCACAGAACCTTCTGGTCTGTGTTCTGCCACTCAAGCCTCTATTGTACAAAACTCTACGGGTTTGCTTTTGGTTGCTATCACTTGTGTAATTTGTACTGAGATACATTTGAGTGGAAACCATCCAAATATCTGGGTGAAGAGTGGACGTAAGCAATTTGCTGAACCACTATAAAAATCCTTGTGTCCATTAAACAAATTTGCGTACACAATCAAACATTCTGTCTTACAGAAACTTACAGGCTCTGTTTAACAGAAGCTTTTCATTCCGCTGCGGGGTAAAACGAAAAAGGGTTAAAATCCAATTTTGGAGATTAACACTAATTCACCCCCCCTCTTAGTGTAACAATTGATATCAGAGCGGGTTCAACAGATGCTTAACAGCTTGTTGTAGATCATTGAAAAGCTCTTTCCAGCTACACACTCATCTCCACAGAAGCTCTTAGCTCTGTGACTGGTTCTATTCTGTAGAAGCCTACGCTCTATCAGAATCAACCCGCTACTGCCCAGAAGCTTTAAGCTCTGTGAAAATCTACTTGGTTTTATTCTGTAGAAGCCTACGCTCTATCAGAATCAACCCGCTACTGCACAGAAGCTTTAAGCTCTGTGAAAATTAACTTGGTTCTATTCTGTAGAAGCTTACGCTCTATCAGAATTTAACCTCTGTTCCACAGAAGCACCTTGTTCTGTGAGAAACTATTTGTGTCATCTCTGTAGAAGCTTTAGCTCTATTTAACAGAAGCTTGCGCTCTGTTTGAAAACAACGTCTGGAATAAGTGTTCTACTCAACAGAGACTGAACTAAACTTTTCCATCCTCCAGAAGCTTCAAGCTCTGTGAGTATTAAATTGTAACATTCTGTAGAACTCTGCATTCTATCAGAATCTATTCAACAGAAGCATACGCTCTGTGAATATCACATTTGGCATTTTGTTTCTGTTCTGCAGAAGCTTGCTGCTCTGCGAGAATTCAACAACTGCCACCTGAAAGAAATTCTCAGTTCTGTCATATTGACACTCGTGCTCTATTTAACAGAGGCCTGATTGTTGACTTGACGACTGACTTCTACCCAACAGAAGCTTGCTTCTTTGTTGAGGTTCTATTCGTCAACGTTCTGTTCTATAGAAGCGTAATACTCTATACGAATCGAACATATGGCTGAAAACTATAATGTGTTTAAACCACATGTTGGGAATCCTCCCATTTTCGATGGTAAGAATTTTTCCTACTGGAAAATTCGTATGAGCGCATTTGTTGATGCAATTGACGAAGACTTATGGTCTTATATAGAAGATGGTCCGCCTTCTATACCAGAGAACCAACAAATTTGATCGAGAAGGTCATCCTACACGGGAATACCTTAAGTCATTTTCCTATACAGAACCTTCTGTTATGGATTGACATATTCGACACAGAACCCTCTGTGTTGTGCCTACCTTCTTCGACACAGAACCCTCTGTATTGTGCCTACTTTCTTGAACACAGAACCCTCTGTGTTGTGCCTACTTTCTTCGACACAGAACCCTCTGTGTTGTGCCTACCTTCTTCGACACAGAACCCTCTGTGTTGTGCCTACCTTCTTCGACACAGAACCCTCTGTGTTGTGCCTACCTTCTTCGACACAGAACCCTCTGGTCTGTGTTGTGCCTAAGTCTCTTCGACACAGAACCCTCTGGTCTGTGTTGTGCCTTACTCTCTACGATACAGAACCTTCTGGTCTGTATTGAGCCTAAGTTACTATAGTACAGAACCTTCGGGTTTGTGCTACATAACGAGCCTCTACGACATAGAACCTTCTGGTCTGTGTTCTGCCACTCAAGCCTCTATTGTACAGAACTCTACGGGTTTGCTTTTGGTTGCTATCACTTGTGTAATTTGTACTGAGATACATTTGAGTGGAAACCATCCAAATATCTGGGTGAAGAGTGGACGTAAGCAATTTGCTGAACCACTATAAAAATCCTTGTGTCCATTAAACAAATTTGCGTATACAATCAAACAATCTGTCTTACAGAAACTTACAGGCTCTGTTTAACAGAAGCTTTTCATTCCGCTGCGGGGTAAAACGAAAAAGGGTTAAAATCCAATTTTGGAGATTAACACTAATTCACCCCCCCTCTTAGTGTAACACACTCTACAAGTTTTTGCAAGTGTTCAATTCTTAATTAAATATTGTGTTTTTCTTCACAACGAACATATTCTCGAACAAAATATCGAACTCCGTATTCGTTTACTAAATATTAACTACGTGTTTGTTAGTCAATAAATGATTCACGATGATCACATTGTCGAACCAAATATCGAACCCGTGTTCGTTTGGCAAATATTCCCGACGTGTTTGCTATATTAACATGAAACACGTTGGGGTTTGCAATAAGTCGGAAAAGAATAAAATCAAATAGTCTCCATTACCATGGTCGTGGCAATTACATTGAAATTATTCTCTCCATGCGTACTCATGCACGAGGGCAACCGCAACGCCCATTCCGAAAATTTTCGTAAAGGTTAAAGACTCAGTGAAAGGACAGTACCCGACAAGTAAAACCTTGGAGGCTAGGTCACTCAAAAAAGGGTATCTAGAAGGAAAAATCATTCGCCTCACCCGCCCACTTACATCAAAAGCATAGCAAAAACTGTTAAGAGCATTCTCGTATGATTCCATGAGATCGTGGTAGGGTGTGATACAAAGATGGTGGTCGCTTCGCCCACACCTCAGCCACTGTCCCCTACTCAAGGCCTCAACTTGCTGGTTGTAGAGTAAGCAAGGTGACAAGAGGAGTACATAACGACACGACTCTTAGGCGATGAGAAATCCAAAGGACGGTTAAGATCTAACGGCTCAGGCTTGACAACTTCCACTACCCTGCTCCATTATCTTTTCAGATCTTGTCGGGAGGAAATTAAATATTTCTCTTCCTTATCTTTCGATCTTATCTTTTATTTTATTTTATTTCCCTTATCTTTATGTCATTTTCTTTAATTATCTTTTCTATGGGCGGCCTATATAAGCTCTTGCCTTGTAGAGTTGAAGAACACCTTAGATTATTCAGACTTTTAAACCTATATTATACTTTTGTCTTTCTATCCGAAGGAGTGGATTCTCTTTGAACCCCGTTCTTCATTTGGTGGATTTCAAGTGCATATTACGTAGAGTGTATCGACCGGTGGAGGTGTGCCTGTATCCTCCACGTTGATCCTTGCATTCGTTCTTGTTCACGGTGGTGTGTCTGTATTCGTGTGACAGGCGAGTTCTGTCCGAGTCTTCTTTCACGGTAGTGTATCTGTATCCGTGGAGGTTGATCTCAACCTATCCTTTCATACCCAATCCATTCCGCCATCCGTTTCATCATCTACCCTTCCAACAATTCTCATGTCGCTCCATTCCGCACCCATCACTTATTTCAGCAAGAAGCTCAATTGGGCGAAACTCAACAACTAGACCTACAACAAGGAGTTCTTAGCTATCGTTCGAGTTTTGGAGACGTGGAGTCATACCTACTGCCAAGAGAGTTCGTGCTACACACCAACCATGAAGCTCTCAAATACATCAATGTTCAGCACAAGCTTAGTCGGCGATATGCGAAGTGGATCGAATTTCTTCAATCCTTCACTTTCGTGCTCAAGCATAAAACTAGAGCAAAGAACGTAGTTACGAATGCCATTTCGAGGAAGATGGCCTTGATGTCAGCAATGGAGACCAAGCTCATTGGTTTCGAGTACCTGAATGATTTATATAAGCGACGAAGATTTTGGAGGAGTCTTCATCTAATGCACCACTCAGGCGATCAATCTATTCCACTGGGTCAATGGAGTTATCTTTCATGACTCTAAGATGTACATTCCCAAGAGTTCGATGTGAGAGCTACTCATTCGAGAAGCCATGGAGGAGGAATCGTCGGACATTTTGGAGTCAACAAGACGTTGTCCATGCTGCAAGAAAACTTCTATTGGCCTCAAATGGAGAAGCAAGTGAGGAGTCTCATCTCGAGATATGTTATCTACCACTAGGCGAAGAGTTGAGCCCAACCACAAAGCCTATACACTCCACTTCTAATCCCTGAGCGACTATGGAAACATGTAAGTATGGATTTTGTGTTGGGTCCACCCAAGACGCAGAGGAGGAAACATTCGATCATGGTTGTAGTCGATCGATTCTCGAAGATGACACACTTGATTCCATGTCAGAAGATGGACGATGCAACCAATGTAGCGGATTTGTATTTTCAAGAAGTGCTGAGGTTGCATGGAGTACTTAAGTTGATTGGATCATATCGCGACGTGAAGTTCTTAAGTTACTTCTGGAAGACGTTGTGGCACAAGCTGGGAACTAAGCTCGTTTTCAGTACGGCGTATCATCCGCAGACCGACGGACAGACAGAGGTTGTTAATCGAACCATGGCTGCAATTCTTCGAACCTTGGTCTATGAGAATCAGAAGGATTGGGAATGTGAAGCTTGCTCATGTTGAATTCGCCTACAACAGAGCACCAAGTTTGACAACCAAGTCCTCACCCTTTAAGGTAGTCTATGGACTTAACCCTTTAGTTCTTGTCCATCTAACGCCTTTACCAAGTGTGAAAACAGTCAGCCGAGATGCTGAAGAACGCGCTAAGGAGATGAGATTGCTCCATAAGAAGATTCATGCTCAGATCGAGAAGGCTAATCTTCGATATCAGGAAAGCGAATGTTTTTCAGCCAGGAGACTTAGTGTGGATTCACCTAAGGAAGGAACGATTCCTCGTAAAGAGGAAGAGCAAGCTGATGCCTCGAGCAGAAGGATCTTTCAAGATCATCGAGCGCATAAACTACAATGCCTACAAGGTTGATCTCCCTGGAGAGCATATAATCTCCGCCACTTTCAATTTGAAGGACCTCACTCCATACAAAGACGATAACTATACGAGTTTGAAGGTAAACTCTCTTCAACAAGGGGATGATGATACAAGGATGGTCGTTGCTTCGCCCACACTTCAACTATTGTCTTCTACTGGATGCCTCAACTTACTGGTCGTAGAGTAAGCAAGGTGACGAGAGGAGCATCGAGCAACACGACTCTCAAGCGACGAGCAATCCAAAGGACGGTTAAGATCTGACGGCTCAGGTCTGACAACTTGCACCCGAAGAGTCGTACTTGCTCCATTATCTTTTCAAATCTTGTCGGGTGGAAATTAAATGTTTCTCTTTCTTATCTTCTGATTTTATCTTTTATTTTGTTTCCCTTGTCTTTTATTTCATTTTCTTTAATTTTTTTTTCTATGAAGAGCCTATATAAGCCCTTGCCTTGTAAGAGTTGAAGAACATCTTAAATTATTCAAACTTTTAAACCCATATTAGACTTTTGTATTTCTATCCGAAGGAGTGGATTCCCTTTCAACCTCGTTCTTCATTTGGTGAATTCCACGTGTAGATTGAGTATAGTGTATCAACCGGTGGTGGTGTGCATGTATCCTCAGTGTTACTCCTCGCCCTCATTCTTGTTCACAGTGGTGTGTTTGTATCCGTGTGATAGACGAGTTCTATTCGAGTCTACTTTCACGGTGGTGTTTCTGTATCCGTGGAGGTTGATCTCAACCTATCCTTTCATACGCAATCCATTCAGTCATCCGTTTCATCATCTACCATTCCGACCATTCTCATCACTCCATTCCGCACCCATAGTAACGTTCCTCATCGTTCGGTATTGGAATCATCTATTCCTTGCCGTCCCCGCATCAAGGAGATGTCGCTATGCTCCTTCCGAAACCACTGGCTAGGTACGAAGAATTAGGACGACCAGTTGGGCTCGCCGGAAGTGGATTTATTTCTCTTTCTTTCTTAACTCGATCAGTTGGGCTCGACAACATGGTTTGAGGAAAAACACTGAAACAGACAGATCCTCGCAAATCGGCCAATCCTACCTTCAAGAACAATAAAACCACAAATGGCAATGGTGAAACCAACGACTCATGCGAATAATCGGTCCCTCCCTTGGATTAATGTTGCATTTTGATCGACATGACACAGGCGTTGTTGATCCCGATACTTTTAATACGTGCAAGTTGAGTTTGGCTGCACTAGAAGTGGTTCTTTCCCCGTCTAACCACAAATGTAACAAAATATTTTGAAAAAAAAACGAAACGAAATGTCAGTGTTTACGGATGCAATGTAATATAGAATCAATTCCACATTCTGACGTAAATTTATCGTAATTAATATTAAAATATTCAAATGTTAGAGTTACTTCGAGTATTTTATTTCTAATGGGCTCTGCCAACCTAGATGGGCTCGTGTAGTGAGGCTTCGATAGGATTTAGCATAATATCGGAACCGAAGTCTAGACCACGCCAAAGAAACATGCCTCGTTGCTCATGTAAGCTGGTTTGGGAGCAGTAGGTTATGAAAAAGTAATTACAAAAAGTGTCCCATTAAAATTGTAATTATGATTCCTCGAATGATGGATGCAAATCTCCGTTTTTCCTTAACTCATTGTTTGCTGACACTCTTCGTTTACTTTTTCATTAGTACTTTTATATATTTGATTTTTATAACTAGATGACTTTGTAATTCGGGTGTAACGATGAAATTTATAAAGATATTCTCTCCCTTTTCGTCTCTCGCATAATCTCTTGATTTATTTCTTCTTCTTCATTTCACAACACGTTATTAGCACGAAACTCTATTGGAGAAAAAGGAAGAACCGTCAAGGTTCTATTGAGGAGGAAAGCTCGGAGCGATAAGTTGCCGAGGAAAATAAAAAACGATGCTTCTAGATTGAAAGGAAGCTTAAATCTACGATATGGGTTTGTTGGAAGTGTTTTTATGATATATGTTATTACAAACTCTAAATTTGCTGTTCAAAATAATTTTAGTTACATGTTATGATTCACAGGGGCATACTAGACCAATAATAATTCGGCGAATAATTAATCATTTATGTGGCCATTTTTTGAAAAACTAAAAGATTTTTCTGTCCAATGAATTTGTATGTATTGTTTGTTCTCAAGGAAAGTTAAAGGCTATCATCGATGAAAGTATGGGTTGAACCTTGGATAATTTTAGAACATTTACAACATGATTTATGTAGACACATCCATCTACCATGTGGACCATTTAAGTATTTTATGGAATTGATTGATGCATCAACTAAATGGTTACATGTCTGTGTATTGTCGACTCATAATCAAACATTGCTAGACTGCTTGCACATATTATTATATTATAAGCTCATTTCCCGGTTCATCCCATTAAAACTATTCTTCTTGATAATGTTGGAGGATTTACTTCCCAAGATTTTAACGATTATTGTATGTTAATTGGGATAAGTGTTGAACCTCATGTAGCACATATTTATTCACAAAATGGACTCCCAGAGTCACTAATGGTACACATTCAATTAATTACAAGACTTTTAACGATGAGAATAAAATTCTCAATATCTATCGGGGACATGCTATTTTGCATGCAGTAGCAATAATTCGCATTAGGCTTACAAAATTTTATGAGGTCTCCCCTTTACAACTCGTTTATGGTCTGCAACCAAACATTCTCAACTCGTTTAATTGCTCCACAACAATACACTAAGATGGGATCCCAAAGAAGTATGGGGATACATGTTGGATATGAATCTCCGTCCATAATTAAATATCGAGAACCATTGACGATATTATATATATATATATATATATATTATATATATATATAAACAACACATTTCGTCAATTATCATTCGATGAAATGACAATCGAACAATAAAAGGGGAAAAATAATCTAGCATGAGTAATCATTACCTTACAATGATCCTCCTACAAAACAATCTTAATTAGAAGTTCAAGAAATTATCCACTAGCAAAATTAAAAAAATTAATTTCAAAATACTTTTATTTACCCTAAGAAAGTAATAAAGTCTTATATTTCAGCAACATGCTACAGTCAGAATTAATGTCCCCGAGAGACAAAAATACTGCAAATGAGCCTAAAATGAAAGTGAAACATGGTAGACCAGTCGGTTCAAAGAAAATAATCCTCGGAAAAAAGGAAGTAAAAAGTCAAACTAACGAATCAATTGCTCCAGAAGAGCCACTAATCATTGAGAATAAAATTCTAGAAAAATCACATGTATTTGAAAATGAAGAGATATCTACAACTATGTTTGGATTGAAAAAAGATGGAATCAACGTCGATGAAAATTTTGCATATGCTATAATAAGCGATATTATAAATGAAAGCGAAGATCTTAATCCAAAGTCTGTGAAGAATGTAGACCAAAAAATGATTGGAATATAAATGAACATATTTTTTCAATATCTTCAAGGTACATTGGACATGAGATTGCATTATCCTTATATGACTAAAGCCGAATTGATTGGATACGCAGATATAATATATATATGACCTTCATAATATTAAATCTTAAACAAGTTATTTATTTACGTGTGGTGATGCTACTATATCCTATAGATTTATGGTACAAATGATTACCGGCATCCTCTAACCATTCTGAGATCATAACAAGTAATGATGCCAGTAGGGGGTGTGTATGGTTGAGATCTATTACGCATTACATTTGAGGGTCATATGTTTTATCCATAAATTAAAATGTCCCAATAATATTATATGAGGATAACAATGCTTGCACAATTAAAGCGGATACATAAAGGCGATCAAATGAAATATGTATTTAAAAAAAAAATCTTCTTCAGACATTAGATTTTAGATTTTGGTTTATTCTAGGGTTTCGAAAACCCATTGGACTTTATATTTCCCTTAAAATAGTGAGAATAACAAGAAAGTGAGATAAGTTGTACATCAGGTTTATAACGTTATCGAATATCATCATATATCTTTTTTTCTAATAAAGTAAACCTTAAGTGTTATATAACCCTTTTCTTATTATTATTATGTGACTTACCTATGTTACTGGAGATCTCTCTCCATTCCTAATTGAATCTTCGGTTTCCTAAAGAGAAAATAAAAAGAGTGAAATTAGTTTTAGCTATTTTCTTTCCATTTTACTCGCTAATATCATATATTCTCTTATTTTATTAATGCAAGAATTGATAGTTAGTTTGTGTTTTATAGATTTTTTACAATAATAATACTTGATTAGTTTGCAGGGGGCTATACCAAGTTTTCTTCTTTTCCTTTAAAAATTTACAATAATTCTAGTAAATGGATTGCATATTGTAAGGTAGTCTAACTACGGAGATTGAATTGACACATATTGTCGTGGAACCATGGGACATATACTCGAATTTTGAGCTCAAAAAGGATGTGTGTTGGATCGTTTAGATACACTGAGAGGGGGTGAATTATCGTTTATCACTTTTTTAGCCCTTTCTTAGTGTAAGCGAAAGCATACTGTATCACAATAAAGCATTTCTCAGATGATGAGATATATTCGCTGTAAGCGTGACGATTTGGTCTAGTAGGTTTTTATACGAGTGTATGCCCCATCGTAATGGACATAATAGTTTATAGTGGTTTGGCCATAATTGCCCTATGTCCACTTTCCACCAACGAGGTCGTTCCACTATATAATATAATGGGTACAAAATACCCTTACACTAGGCTTTCAGTTTCTCACAAAGTGAGATATAAAATCCTTAAACAAAATAGGAGATCCTCCTTGAGATAATCGATCGGCTCTTCACTCAGCGAACGTCTTCTCGTTTCTAACAGGATGATGCTCACACTCAGCAATGAATAGCTCAAAGGATTTTCTAGGCATCACTTTGTCGCTTTATCTTAACCTATCTATTAAAGTACAAAGACAACATAGAAGTCGGAGTAAAGTATAAATCCTCACAAAATGGTTCCTTGCAATGACATAATGATTTCTCAAGGAGCAGCCCGTCTATGGTTCACAACAGAGGAATACTTTCAGCACTTAATCCTTCAGCCAGAAGATTTTCACATAGCAGTTGACTCCTCTTAATAAGAACATGTCTATAAGCACAAGAGAGACAACAAGAAAGAGTTACTTAGAACCGAGAGAAACAAAGTTTGGTTCCTTACACAGTGGAACATGACTTCTCAAAGAGTGAAGTCGGGATTTCCGTCCTACACACAATTCGATTGTGTGCGGTTACCACAATCGTGACTTACTATACTGTACATCCAGTGCCTAGGGTGAAATTTTCAACTCCGACGGCTTCTACACAACCTGTTCTATTGTCCTTCCAGAAGGTCGATACTTCTACACAGCACCTCTATGCTCGAGAGGACCTCTTTTCACTCTAGCGGTTCCCACACAACATGTTCTATTGTCCCTCCAAGAGGTCGAGACTTCTGCACAGCACCTCTATACTCGAGAGGACCTCTTTTCACTCCAGTGACTCCCACAAAACCTGTTCTATTGTCCCTCTAGGAGGTCGAGACTTCTCCATAGCACCTCTGTGCTCGAAAGGGCCTCTTTTTACTCCGGCAACATTTCTAACTCTCACTCTACCCTGCAGACACGAGACTTCTGGCGTGCACCCGCAAGTGCGTGCTAACTTCATAAACTCCGTAGGTTCGTGGATTCCCTGCAAAAAAACATGACAAAAAAATAGCTTCTTTGCCGATGGGTTAGCAACTCGTTACTGCAATCAGAACATATATTCACTTAGCCTCTCTTAGATGATTCGCCAGCCACTCATTGAACACACCGGAAACACACAGTCCCTCTTAGGACGACAAACGTGGCATAAAACCCTTGACACTCACGCACATTTGCGAGAGGTAAGAACCAGGCGATCACCACCTTCCGTTCTCCACCAAATCACACAGATCACACAACCTCGAAGCTTTATACATATCACACAGACTATGGAGGAAAACAATAGGGGAGTGTCCAGGTTCATTTAGCAATCGTGTTGATTTGTTTTCAAATTTCAGCTGATAGGCCAATCTAAGTAAATGCCTACTCAACGGTCACTGCATAAGAGATGAAAGGTTCTTAAATGGTATCTTCCCTTAGTTAATTGATTTCATCCAAATGAGATGATTAAATACAATGTATATAGATTGACCTGGCGAAAATTTTATCAAAACAATTATTGAAGTCAAATCATATTTTAAAAATTATTTGATTTGACAATTATTTCTTTACGGCGTAACGTTGCTACAAATAATTATTAGCTTTCATAATAAAATATATTATTTCTAATTATTTACTTGGAAAGACAATATTTTGATTTTGAGTTGACTAATCAAATGATTAAGAAAATCCAAAATCGATTCAATGGATTTAGGCATCTCAATACTTAGTTTAAATATATTTTTAAATAATTCAAAATATATTGCAGCATAAGAAGAAAATATTCATTTCCATATTTTCATTGGGCAGGCGTAGCAAACCAGTAATGACTTACTATACAGTAGCAACTTATAGTACACGCTAGTTGTAGCTCAACAACACTTGACTTAAGCTCATCACAGTAACTACTTATTATACAGTAGCAACATACATCTTACGCTAGTTGTGCTTAAGTAAGACTTTACTCAATCTCATCACTAAATATAATTATACAATTATAATATGACCATAAATAGTACATTACTTAGGTGCATCATCTGCTTTCTCGCCGACTCCTCATTCGTATGTAAGATCCTCATCCCTTACCGTCGTTGAGGTACCTCCAAAAGTTATCAAAGTTAAAACATCGCATTAATCCTTTCATTTTTCCTTCTTTAGTTTTAAGCTGTACCGTCGAAACTTTTTTGACATCCTCGCGGAGCAAGTATTTCGGATATGTTAGTTTGTGCACTTACATACCAAGACACTTTATTGTATTTGTGGATAAATAATAAAGGCCAAATTATCAAATATATCATGTACTTAGTGACTTTTTTCCAATACATCATATACTTAAACAAATATCATCATATATCATCATCTTTAAACGTTACATCATGTTTATCCTCCGTCAGCTACAAGCACTAGTAGAGTAATACCTGATTGTCTCGCACCCCTCCCCTCGCACCATTCTTGGCACTTCTCTTCACACCATACCTGTGCCTCCAACTCATTTGGCTACACTCCTCACTACTCGTTATGCCACACTCCTTCCTCCATTCCTCTTTCATCTTCCAAATGTGTTTTTTTAAGATCATTTTTTAATTGTTAATGCATTTAACGATTGGACGCCACTAGCGTGGTTACATCAAGATTTTGTTGCTTGATCTATTACTTATTTGGGGAAATGTTATTTCAAGTTGGCATTTACTATGCAAGTTTACAGAAGTGTATCAACACTTGAAAAGATATGGTTAGAGGATATTTAGATTGAAAATTAGATTGAAAAAGGTGTGAACCACGCTTGACACATTGGTACCACGTATTATTTCGTTAGTGCTTATGACTAACATGATAAATATGATGAAATGTTTAAAGTTGAGGATATATGATGACATTTTTTTAAGTATAGGATATATTAGAAAAATAATACAAATTTTAGGATATATCTGATAATGTAACCCGATGTTAAACAGAAAAATGAAGTTACTAGAATGTTGGTGCCATGTAATACTCCGTTAGTGCTTTGGCTAACGGAGGATAAATGTGATATAACGTCTAAAGTTACGGCTATATGATAATATTTTTTTAAGTATAGGATAAAATGGAAAACCGTCAGTAACTTCATGATATATTAGATAATTTTGCCAATAATAAATAAAGGAAAATATTTACCATTAGTTATTTTACTTTTTTGAACGTAAAATTAATAACGATATGATCAATGTCTATAGGGGACATAGACATCTAGATCATCACTAAGTATAGTTGAGGGCAAGATAGACCAAAGAAAAGTATACCTAAGTTATACTTAGGGGGACCCGGAGATCGGGATACTGTACACAACCTGCAACCCTAAACATATTGAACATTATTGGTGAATCCGCTTTATGAACGATTGTAAATAATATTTTAATTTGAAACCTTCGTTATTCTATGTGTGGAGTCTAAACATTTTCACGTAATTAAAAGTAGTCTTTGATCGGATTGTATTAATATGGTTGTTGGGTACATGACGAAGCATGGAAAAAATAGTGTTGAGCCAACATATGATTTATCACTCTCTTGGATTAAAGAGTTGGTATCCTGACTACTTGATAGAGATATTAGTGACTTTGAAATCCTGGTCGTAGTAGGAATATTTTACATTCAATTGAGTTATTATATTATGGTAATAAAGTAAAATAATTAGTTTGGTCGTGATGTATTTTGCTTCGACCTAGTAGAGATGTCAGTTAGACTAAGAGATTGAATTACACAGTAATATGATTTGGTTTATGGTTCATGACCATTATTCCAACACGTTAGGTGACTAAAAATTATTGACCGACGGTTAATTTGTGTATGGACTTACACTATCTCCGTGTACAGTTACTAAATGGTCGCATGCAATAACACGTTATTACGAATAATATTTTAATTTTAGTGAATACTAAAATTTAATTTAATTTAATTATTAATTTATTATGAATAAATGAAAGTTAAGGAGTTCTAGAGTGGACATAAAAGATTAGACGAAGTTTTGGGACAACATGTATTTTATTTATTTTGGGCTAAGTGTTTAGTACATAATTATAAAATAAATAAAGTGAAAAATAAAATATAAGAAAATATTTTATTTTAAATAATATAATAATTTAATAATAAAATGAAATTTGGCCTAAGGGTTATAAAAGAAGTTAAGTCTCCTAAAAATTAACTTTTAATAAAACTGACGTGTGACCCAAGGGCTAACACTAATGGGATGTATTCTTCGTGTGCATGTGTATGAACACTGATAGAAAAGTCATGCTTGAGGTTCTCGAAAATGGTCGTAATCTGCGGTGATTTCTCTCTGTTTATACGCACATTCGGATTAAGGCAACGTACACCTAACATGTATCTTTTTAGCAGAATTATATGTATCATACTTTCCTGAGTAATTTTCAATGCAAGTTTTAATATTTTACTTCTACCACGTGTGTAGAAACCTCAACAGGATGATGAGACTCTGAACGAAATGGGAGTTGATGAATAAATTTCAAGTGGTTCAACCATTAGCAAAGCGAGAGTGTTTTGGACGAATATTTCATTCTCCATTTGTCTTCGAAGGTGTTGTCAAGATCTCTCTATTATGTTTCTTCGAGGCAATAAAATTTATTTTCCAAAATTAAAAATTTGTCCCTTTATTTAGCTTATCTCGTCTCATTTTTATGGCAAAATTTTTAATTATGTTTCATTTGATTAGTTGGTAGGTCACATTGAAGTGGTCGTGTTTCTATGTGTGATCCAGTGAAAAATTGTGAATGGGGAATGAGAGAGTCCATCAAAAGAGGATAATCGAAGGCATGACGGGTTAATCGCGATCTTCTGAAGTACTAGAGAGATTTTCATCCTACGAAAAAATGACTTTACGTGAGTAAAGTAAAGTTGGCCTATAGGAGAGATATATATTTATACTCGCTGAGACATCCTCAGTATGCTCGAGCATAGGGCTTTGAGGGAAAATTCGGCGCTCTTGATACTAATGAAGAAAAGGAATCAAGGGAATAGACAATTTTGCATTCAGGTTCCTCCTAATGTATTACAGAGTCTATGACCGGGTTCTAGGAGAAATTGAAAGCTGATTAAGTCATGCGCATGATAAAGAAAGGGAATATGAAAGCTGATTTGGAAAGCTCCATCAATTACTCATTCCTATATATTAGAAACAATATGTCACTGTAAAGTTTAATGGTCTTTATTTACATCAAGCGACCTCACGACGACCATTAGACTACTTAACGGATGTGCTTTATCCATATAAAATCTTTTTAATACATTGGACAAATAGGTAGATTAATAAACGGAAATTTCATTTTAACTTTATTTTTTTGGATCTTATTTTTCAAATTCCTTTTTTGATGTAATATAGTGTTTCGGCAAGTTCCTTTGTATGATATTTAAATAATCGACATATGCAACAACTATAACAAATTATGATCTACATCTCTTAATCAAGGACATCAACATAGCGTTTACATGTCATTGTCGGACTTAAAAAGATGTGGTCAAGGGCACGATTTTTTTAAATAATAATAATGACAATAATAATATTTAAAGAAACTTTACATATTTACCTTTTGAAATAAAGTAAATAATTAAATGAAAAATTAATTATACGAAAAGATTGTTAAATGTCATTAATTTGTAATCTCATTTAGTGTCTTTATGTGTGTGTTAGTGGGGTGGTGTTAATGCCTTATTAGTGGGATGTAGTTAATAACCTAATGACTAGGGTAGAGTAAATGCTTTCTCTAGATCTATCCTAGGACTATAAAAGGAGAAGCAATCTCCAAATGTTGTAAGAGAGAAAAAG
Source organism: Melastoma dodecandrum (assembly GCA_029817715.1). Taxonomy (NCBI): domain Eukaryota; kingdom Viridiplantae; phylum Streptophyta; class Magnoliopsida; order Myrtales; family Melastomataceae; genus Melastoma; species Melastoma dodecandrum. The sequence continues at coordinate 1,243,293 of JARUPY010000237.1, forward strand.
GAGTGTAAGAGAAATACTCTGCTCGTAAGAAAAATGAAAGGCTCCGCAGTTAGCCGAAATATTCTCTCCAAATTTTCTTATTCCTTATTTCCCGAAACACTTCGCCGTGTCGTAGCAGTTCTGCAAAACCCTTCCTGTGATACAACAAAACACCGCTTTCCAAACAACCCCAACAAATTTTGATATCAGAAGATCATGGCTACGTCTTCTAGCATCATGTTCTTTTCTTACTCGCCCAACCAAATCCCGATCTTTAATGGAGAGCACTATGATTATTGGAGTTCGCAAATTGAGACTATCTTTCTCTCACAAGATTTGTGGAGGATCTTTGATGAAGGCTTTGAAGAAGACGACGAATTGTCAAGTGAGGAAGAAGGTGCTGGAGAACAAGAAAAGAAGGCAAAAGCAAACGTGATGAAGAATGCGATGGCGTTGCGGATCTGGCAAAAATCTGTAAGCAAGATGATTTATCCAAGGCTTTATGCTCTCAAGAAGGTGAAAGAAGTATGGAGCGTTCTAAAGAAAGAATTTCAAGGCTCAGAAAAAGTGATTTCCATCAAGCTTCAAGGCTTGCGGAGGGAATTTGACAATTTGGCCATGAAGGAGTCCGAAACGGTGAAAGATTTCTTCTCAAGAGTTATAGAAATCATGAATCAAATCAAGTGTTGCAGTGATGAAGTTCCCAACAAGAAGGTTATGGAGAAAGTGTTGAGAAGCCTACTGCAAAAATTTGAGCACGTTGTTGCTGTGATTGAGGAAACGAAGAATCTGGGAGAAATTTCTGTGTATGAGCTAATGGGTTCACTTGAAGCCCACGAAAGAAGAGTAAGTAAGTATTCAACTCCCGTTGAACAAGCTGTTCAAATGAAGTTAAATGTTTTAGAAAAGAAGTCGAAGCAGAAGGAGTATACTGTGAACAATTCCTGGAGTAGATCTGGAAGAGGCAGAGACTTTTATGGTTGTGGACGTGGAGGCCATTCTCGAGGAAGAGGCAGAGGACGTACAGCAAGCCAGTTCTATAGTAGAGAAGACCAATCATGGAGTAGATCTGGAAATTTAGATTGTAGTTGCTATATTTGTAGAAAAGCTTTACATGAGTCAAAGGATTGCTATTTCAAGTGCAAGAGATGTCGATTTCAGGTGCAAGAGATGCCGATTGTTATTTTAAAGACAAGTAGCAGTAGCCGCAACAACATGTTTCTCAAAATTCGGTAAATGTTTCAAAATAAGAAGAATCAAAGCAATCATTCTATTCTTATTTCAATGCAATACAAGATGTGAATGAAGTGTGGTTTTTGGATAGTGGCTTTAGCAATCATGTGACAGGAAATAAGGAAAACTTTGTGAAAATCGACAACAGCTACAACTCACTGTTAGAGCTTGGAGACAACAAAAAATAAAGATTGAAGGAAAGGGAATCGTTGCTGTGAGAGCAGCAAATGGTGAAGAAAAGTGGATTAATGATGTATTTTAGTCTCCAAACATTGCTCAGAATCTTTTGAGCATGGGACAAATCATGAAGAGAGGTTATAAGGTTACCTTCTCTGATGGTTAATGTGAGATCATTGATAAAAATGAGAAGAGGATCGCTGTAGTGAAGATGACGGCGAATAACTTGTTTCCGCTGAAGATGAATTTGTTTTTTAATATTGCATTGAAGAGTGAAGTTGTTGATGTAGCTCAGTTATGACATCTGCGATATGGGCATTTGAATCACAAGGGCCTAACGTTGTTGAGAGATAGGAATATGGTCATAGGTCTTCCAAAAATCCAGCCCACAGCAACATGCATCTGTGAAGGATGTGTGTATGGGAAGCAACATCGTCTTCCTTTTCTCAATACCTCTTGGAGAGCTAATGCCCCTCTTGAGTTGGTGCATGCTGACATCTGTAGTCCAACCCAAACTCCAACGATCGGTAACAATAGATACTTTCTCTTATTTGTCGATGATTACATTCGTATGATATGGGTATATTTTCTTGAAAAGAAATCAGAGGTTTTCACTACTTTCTTGAGTTTCAAAGTCAATGCAGAGAAGCAAAGTGGATATCAAATAAAGACTTTAAGGACGGATCGTGGATGAGAATTCATTTATAAGCCTTTTTTTAGATTATTGCAAGCAACAAAGCATACAGCGACAGCTTACTGTGAAGTACTCACCCCAGCAGAATGGCATTACTGAGAGGAAGAATAGGACTATTGTTGAGATGGCTCGAAGCATGCTCAAAGGAAGGGTCTTCCGAATTCATTATGGGCCGAAGCTGTGAATACAACGGCTTACATTCTTAATCGATCACCGACGAAAGCTGTTCAAAACAAGATGCCTTATGAAGCCTGACATAAGAGAAAACCCATGGTTGATCACTTGAAGGTATTTGGATGTGTTGCTTATGCTCTTTTGAATAAGAATAATGAGAAGTTTAATGAGAAGAGTGAGAAGCTAATCTTTATTAGTTATAGTGAAGAATCTAAAGTTTGTCGTTTGTTTGACCCAAAGACGAATACTCTAATGATTTCAAGAAATGTTATTTTCAATGAGAATGCAGCGTGAAAGTGGGAGTACGAGTCTTCTCAGACTCAACCAACGTTTTCTTATCCAGAAGCACCAGCAGTAATGCCTTCCTCAATCTCACTGATACAGTGGCAGCTAGTTCCTCAAGAGTAAATTCAGAGAATGAAGATTATGCTGATGATCTGGAACCAAGGAGGCATCGCTCATTAACTGAAGTTTACGAGCAAGCTAACTTTGCACTTGCTACGTTTGAGCCGCAGAATTTCGAAGAGGCCCCAAAAGAAGAAAAATGGAGAAATGTAATGAAATAAGAGATGTTTAGTATTGAGAAGAATGATACTTGGTCCTCGTAGACCTTCCCAAAGGAAAAGAAGCAATTGGCTTGAAATGGGTGTTCAAAACAAAGTTCAATGAGAACGGAAATGTACAGAAGCACAAAGCTCGTCTCGTAGCAAAAGGTTACTCAAAACAGCCCGGATTTGATTTCACTGAGAAGTTCCCTCATGCAGCAAGAGTTACTGAAGCGAAATTGATGCGTAAGGATTGCCCAATCGCTAAACCTCGCTCAAGTATGCGAAGTATTGGAATGGCAGGAAGTGTTGATGATCGAAGAAGTACGTCATGATATCTTTTCTGTCTTGGAACAAAACCCATCTCTTGGAGTTCGAAGAAGCAAGCTATTGTAGCGTTATCATCTGCTGAAGCAGAATACATTACAGCAAATGAAGCAATTCGTGAAGCAGTATGGTTGAGAAGGTTATTGTCGGAGTTACAGCAGAAGGTTGCTCATCCAACAACAGTTTTATGTGATAATCAATCAGCCATTGCTATGGCGAAGAACCCCGTGTTTCATCCAAGGTCAAAGCATATTGAGTTACGCCACCACTTTATCAGAGAAATGGTGATGAAGAAGGAGATAGTTATGGAGTTTATTCATACCCAGGATCAACCTGCTGATGTTCTAACAAAGGCCGTGAATTTCGAGAAGCTCGAGTTGTTCAAGAAGTTTTTGAAGATTATAAATTAAGAGGGGGTGTTAAATGTCATTAATTTGTAATCTCATTTAGTGTCTTTAAGTGTGTGTTAGTGGGGTGGTGTTAATGCCTTGTTAGTGGGGTGTAGTTAATAACTAGAGTAGAGTAAATGCTTTCTCTAAATCTATCCTAGGACACCATAAAAGGAGAAACAATCTCCAAATGTTGTAAGAGAGAAAAATGAGTGTAAGAGAAACACTATGATCGTAAGAAAAGTGAAAGGCTCTGCAGTTAACCAAAGTATTCTCTCCAAATTTCCTTGTTCCTTATTTTCAGAAACACTTCGCTGTGTCGCAGCAGTTCCGCAAAACCCTTCCTGTGATACAAGAAAGTACCGCTTTCCAAACAACCCCAACAAAGATATAGCAACATGGGGCCCAAGTAGTCCCACGATTGCAAAATCAACGATTTGGGAAGTACATTAGTTCCACCTCCCATCTTTGTTTTAGTGTTATTGGGGCAAAAATGTAACTCGTTGTCATATTCGACCTAATATATCATTTCGACAAATTTATTAGCAAGATATAGTTTGTCATCAACTTGGATACGTTGAAATGAACTAAGCATTTTTTTTTTTCAGTATTTCAAGATTGGATTGTGTTATCTTTATATGACTTAAGCTAAATTGATTGGACATGCAGATGCAAGATGTTTTTCTAACCCTCATAATGATAAATCTCATATGAGTAATTTATTTACGTGTGGTGCTACTATTATATCCTGGATATTTCTGAAATAAACAATTAATATCACTTTATCTAACCATTCTGTTAACGTAACAATTCATGAAGCAAAACTTATCAAAAATAAAGTTTATGAAGGTAGTCGAGAACGTGTATGGATAAGATCTGTTATACATCATGTTCGAGGGTCATGCAATTTGTCAGTAAATAAAAATGCTTTAACAATATTATGTAAGGATAATGACGCGTGCATTACTCAGATGAGGGGATATATCCTAGGAGATGGAACTAAATATATGTCTCCAAAATTCCTTTTCACATTACGTACTTTATAGTTCCTTTTGGTTTATTTTAGAGTTCCAAAAGTCCATTGGACTTTATTGGTCCCTTGAAATCATTGGAATAGCAAGAAAGGATATATAGGGATTTTTAGGGTTATCTGTATCACATTAGATTTCATAGTGGATAAAAAACTAAACCTTATGTTAGAATATTTTTTCTTTTCACTATTTATCATATTTATGTTATTGGAGATCTCTTCTCATTCCAAATTGAGTCTTAGGTTTCTTGAAAAGGAAGCAAAAGGATAGAAATTAATTTTAGATATTATTTTCCATTTTACTTGCTAATATCATATAAATTCTAATTTTGTTTGTGCAAGAAATAGTAATTAGTTTGTGTGTCATGGATTTTTACAATAATAATAATAATAATAATAATAATAATAATAATAATAATAATAATAATTAATTTTGTATTTTAAATAAGAAGTTGCATTTTCCTTAGAAGTGAATTTCATCGGTGCAAAATAATTTATATCTTAACCACGATTTTCGACGATGTCGATTTTTCCTTTGTAGAGGCTACGCTAAATTTTCTGTTTTATTACAGTAATTAGCTCGATGGATCGCATGCAGAAAGGCAATCTGGTTATGGAGATTGAATTCGACACATATTAACGTGGAACTTGTGGACAAATACTCAAATTTTGATGGCTATGCAACCACGATAAGTTCATGATTGTAGATTCCAAATAAAATTTCGAATATGAGATTGAGCATAAAACTCAAGGTGGATATCAACAATCCTCGGATTCGAAAATACATTTTCAATTTGTTGATATAATCTAGTTTTGATGATGACAAAGGTTATGTATTGCTAATGTGCTATTTAAGTGTACAGAAGAACAAGTCTTCGGGTGTAGAAGCTAGTTTCTGTTACCCATGCAATACGTAAAAGAGTTATGTGGAGTACAACAGGGGAAACGATCTAGCCATTAGAAATGGTGTTCTGAGGACAAGATCTACTATCGGTCCACTATCTCTGTTACAGAGATGAGCATCTGTGTCACAGATTGCTATAACTCTCCTTGCTGGAGTACTTGCTATGGTTTACATAATGGTATTTCTGTGAGTGACGATTTCCTTATTGGAGATTGTCCTATATGCAAGCACGTGAGATATTTATCTCACACATCCTTATTGGATCACGTCTAGGTTCATCTATGGACCTTAAGTTATTTGGAAAGATTTATTTCCTTAACTTGCGTGATCATATATATTTGGCATCAATCTTATCAAGTTGAGATCTCCCTATATGGTGAGAATAATTCTAGGAAGGGAATGTTTTCATATTATGGAAACTTATAATCCCAATGCAAAATTCGTATAAGGAAAGGTGCTGGTTCTGCTGTCGCAGAAAACAGCCTCTGAGCATAAGACAATATCTCTTGTTGAGCGATAACTTTGTTTTATTATTATCTGACGTGACTAAGGGTAATGCTTTATGCTTTTGGAAGTTTTCCCACAGGATCAGATCACGGAGACTATGGCAAGTGAATCAACTAGCCGTTGGGATTGATTGGGAAACTTCGCCTCTACGGACAAGCTTATAAGCAAGAGTGAAGCAATAATTCCAAGTGATCGTTCTACCAGAAAGCTTACCAGAATCCTTATGTCTTCACCGTTGTAAAAACTGAGAGCGTCCGTCGTGCATTCACCGAGCCGATCACCGCTGACAGAGAGCGTCTTCTGTAAGTGCAGACAGGTAGTGTTGTAGTTGCTAATCTTACGTTGTGCAGGTTGTTAGTCACACAGGTTGTGTGCAAAAGCGGGTGGTAGCCTGTAAGCCACGTTTGGCGGGTGGTAGCCTGTAAGCCAAGTTCGGCGGGTGGTAGCCGTGAAGCCACGTTTGGCGGGTGGTAGCCGTTAAGCCACGGGCTCAGTGAGGAGCCGGAGTCAGACACGTTGCGTGTAGGGTTAGACACGTGATTACGTGCAAACTTGTTAGTCACATTTCTGACAGAAGTGTGCATCTGTAAAGTCCCATATTCCAAACATAGTGAATATGCCATACTTAGGGTGAGAGCTGGGAGAGTGGACATAGGCATTGTTTGCCGAACCACTATAAATCTTTGTGTCTTACACATAAAATATTTCATCTCAGAACTGGGAATCTGTTCATCAGATCTAGTTTCTATGACCTGACAGAACCACGCTTCTGTGAACGAAAAAGTGTTATAACACTTACGGCACTAATTCAACCCCCCTTCTTAGTGCAATCGTATACCAACAATTGGTATCAGCGTCGGCTCAACGATAAAAGCTTAACCGCTTGTTGAGAGATCCGATAGGATGCAAATGGGATACATGCACGATGTTGGACTCAACAGTAACAGTTCACCATTATTTGATGGACAAAACTTCTCCAGCTGCGCAGCAGGATGGAGTGCTGGATTGCATCCCGTGAACCGAGGTGTTTAGGGATCATCCGAAATGGCCCTCTGCTTCACAGATGACAAGATCTGAAAGTTGAGCATGGCAGCACGACTTCACTTTCTGATCAGGAAGTTGAAATAATCAAGCTGAATGCTATGGCTGTCAACTTTCTTCACTGTGCTCTATCTCCTATGGAGTACGACCAGATCTTGCCTGTACCACAGCAAAGGAGATCTGGGATCGACTTGTTCTAACCCATGAAGGGACAAATCAAGTCAAAGAAACAAGGATAAATCTGATGGTTCGGCAGTATGAGGCCTTCAAAATGAAGCCTGATGAGTCTATCTCTGAAATGTATGATAGACTAAATACAATCATCAACAGCTTAGCCCTTCTTGGGAAGAATTATACTAATGTTGAGATGGTGAGAAAGGTCCTCAGGTCTTTGCCCATGAATTGGAAAGCTAAAAAGACCGCAATTGAGGAAGCCAAAGATCTAACAACTCTTAGGCTGGATCAGCTTATGGGTTCTCTCCTCTCCTATGAGGAAGAGAAACGGTCATCTGTGCCTTAGACGACCAAGTCTATTGCCTTTAAGGCATCAGCTTCTACTGATGACGTATCAGATGATATAGAAGCAGAAACAGAAGAGGGGCTCTCCTTGCTAGTAAAGGGTTTAAGCAAACTTCTTTACAAGAAACGCTTCAAACGAAGTGTTAAACCCAAGTTCTCTAACCTAGAGGACAATAAGGGGCCAGTATGTTACGAATGTAACAAACCGGGACACATGAAGAATGAATGTCCCTTGCTGGCTGAGAAGCCTAAGCCTTCTCGAAACAAAAGAAGAGCCTTATTGGCTTGGAGCGATGAGGAGGACAAACGAATCTGAGTTTGAGGAAGAGCAGAAAGCAAACCTTTGCTACATGGCTCGTTCTAAATCAAAATCCGATTCAGATGAAGAAATAATCTCTACATCTATGTCTAATTTACCTTCTAATAATCTTAAAGTTTTTCTGACAGAAATCCTTGAGATAGTAGAAGAGCTATCCTCGAAATATTGCTCGGGAAAAAAGTAGAACAAGGTTCTGCAGTCACAACTCACTTCTCTGCACGGAGAAAAGATTGCCTTAGAAAAGGAAGCTGAGATCTTTTGCACAGAAGCATCTCCTCTGATCAGATAACCTCATCCTGAGGTATGGGACGAGCTACTTGTTCGTGACAAAGTGGTTTCTCCACTAAATGAGTCTAACATAGGTTTATTACCTGAAAGTCAGTCTCATAAATGTCACAGAAACAAATCTGAATGTTCAGATGATGTATGCTATGTGACACATAAAGCATGTTCTGTGATAAGTCCCAAAGTTGTACAAAAATAGAAATCTGTGGTGCCACAGAAATCTGAGTCTGTGAAATATTATACTTCTGAGCAGAAGCGTAACAAATCTAGGATTAAAAACCTTGTCGGATTGACAGAAAAGGTTAAATCCTGTCACTGCATGCTTGGACATATGGTCGGACAATGTCGGATCAAAAAGTCTATAAGCATAACCAATGCAATTCTCCCTCGGAACAAGTCACAATCTTATGGAACCGGCTTAAGGTGGGTTCTTGTTGTAACTTAACTTGTTCTTAATTGCAGGTACACTTGAAAACTAAAGCTAGGAAGGATGAATGGTACCTGGACAGTGGGTGCTCACGCCGCATGACAGGGGATCCTTCTAAGTTTTCAAGTTTGAAGTTACAGAACGATGGTTCTGTGACATTTGGCGATGATAGCAAAGGCTACATCAAAGGCATTGGAACTATTAATAGTTCACAAACAATGCAGATAGACGATGTTCTGCTTGTTGTAGGATTAAAACATAGTCTATTGAGTGTGAGCCAACTCTGTGATAAGGGTTATCAAATAACCTTCAACGTAGAAGGATGTTCTGGATCCATAGACGGCAAAGTCTGCTTCGTTGCTGAACGGAGAAAGAACATCTCTTGTCTTCTGAGAAATGCCTTGTTTCCTACAAGGATGAAACAAATCTCTGGCATAGGAAATTGGGACACATCAATTTCCAATTATTGATGTCAACCATTAATTCGCTTAGATTCAGGAGGAGTTACTACAGAAAGTAGCTTTTATGTCAACCATCTCACAACAAGGGAATCTGTAAGACCGTTGAAACTCTTTAATTATTATTCTCCAGATGAGCATGGTTTTGACATCATCAAAAAAGGGGAGATTGTTGATATAATCTGGTTTTGATTATGAAAAAGGTTATGTATTATTAATGTGCTATTTAAGTGTACAGAAGAACGGGTCTTTGGGTGTAGAAGCTGGTCTCTGTTACCCGTGCAATACGTAAAAGAGTTATGTGGAGTACTTCAACAGGGGAAACGATCTAGCCATCAGAAAAGGTGTTCTAAGGACAAGATCTACTATCGGTCCACTATCTCTGTTACAGAAATGAGCATCTGTGTCACAGATTGCTATAACTCTCCTTGCTGGAGTGCTTGCTATGGTTTACATAATGGTATTTCTGTGAGTAACGATTTCCTTATTGGAGATTGTCCTATATGCGAGCACGTGAGATATTTATCTCACACATCCTTATTGGATCACGTCTAGGTTCATCTATGGACCTTAAGTTATTTAGAAAGATTTATTTCCTCAACTAACGTGATTATATATATTTGGCATCAATCTTATCAGGTTGAGATCTCCCTATATGGTGAGAATAATTCTACGAAGGGAATGTTTTCATATCATGGAAACTTATAATGCCAATACCAAATTCGTATAAGGAAAGGTGCTGGTTCTGCTGTCGCAGAAAACAGCTTCTGAGCAAAAGACATTATCTCTTGTTGAGCGATAACTTTGTTTTATTATTATCTGACGTGACTAAGGGTAATGATTTATGTTTTTGGAAGTTTTCCCACAGGATCAGATCACGGAGACTATGGCAAGTGAATCAACTAGCCGTTGGGATTGATTGGGAAACTTCGCCTCTACGGACAAGCTTATAAGCAAGAGTGAAGCAATAATTCCAAGTGATCGTTCTACCAGAAAGCTTACCAGAATCCTTATGTCTTCACCGTTGTAAAAGCTGAGAGCGTCCGTCGTGCATTCACCGAGCCGATCACCGCTGACAGAGAGCATCTTCTGTAACTGCAGACAGGTAGTGCTGTAGTTGCTAATCTTGCGTTGTGCAGGTGGTTAGTCACACAGATTGTGTGCAAAGGTGGGTGGTAGCCTGTAAGCCACGTTCGGTGGGTGGTAGCCGTGAAGCCACGTTCGGCATGTGGTAGCCATGAAGCCACGTTTGGTGGGTGGTAGCCTGCACGGTTGGCGGGTGGTAGCCGTTAAGCCACGGGCTCAGTGAGGAGCCGGAGTCAGACACGTTGCGTGCAGGGTTAGACACGTGATTACGTGCAAACTTGTTAGTCACATTTCTGACAGAAGTGTGCATATGTAAAGTCCCATATTCCAATCATAGTGAATACGCCCTACTTAGGGTGAGAGCTGGGAGAGTGGACGTAGGCGTTGTTTGCCGAACCACTATAAATCTTTGTGTCTTACACATAAGATATTTCATCTCAGAACTGGGAATCTGTTCATCAGATCCAGTTTCTGTGACCTGACAGAACCACGCTTCTGTGAACGAAAAAGTGTTATAACTCTTTCGGCACTAATTCAACCCCCCTTCTTAGTGCAATCCTATACCAACACAATTCAATACTGCATGTTGAACGGAGAACTTATAATTTTACATTTATAAATAAAAGTAATTAAAGCTCGAAAAGTAATCACTAAACCAAAGTTTTAGTAGGTTGAAATTTTAATTTAACTCATATTTCTTAATTTCAAATTAATAATTATTTACGTTAAACTAATTTCTTATGAATTGTCAATTCATGTTTATCATATTTTTTCATTTTTTGGATAGTTAATTAAAAAGGTTAGACGTATTTTTTTATTGTTGTCTAAAAAGAATTTATTGTGATTTTTAGCATTCATACTTTTAGCTTTTCATTCAATAAAGGAAATAAAAAGGAGGACCAGATTGCGATTCTTGTTCTTTAATTTACGGATGAATTTGAAGCACATTTTAAATTTGGGGTCTGATTTCCGTTTTGCTTTTCTTGTAAATTAGGACGAAATAGAAATTTTACTTTTTTATTTTTTTTTTTAAATTTTCTAATTTTCGCACTAATTTGAAGAACTTAAATAAATTCATGAATTTATTTAAAATTTCAGTTGCAACAGAAAAACAAAATTCTTCCATCGCTCTCTTCCCAAGCTCCTCCTCAGTTTGGCGAATTCAGCTGCGGCAATTTCTGAAGGGTTTCCACCGGGCGCAGCGGAAGCTCGTTTCGAAAAAAAAAACTGTCCGAAACACAGTCCCGGATCTTGTGATACGTATAAATCGAATAGTAACGTTAAATAAAACATACCTCGTTGTTGCGGATGCGAACTTCAAGAGTCCCAAACGTGACTCCTCTAGAAGTATCCACGCACACGAAACACGAACACTCGAATTCGCTACGGTGCTAGCCCTCGGAATTCTTTCTGATGTATTCTTTCGGAAGCCTCGGCTGTGGCCGAATGAAACTTTCATTTTCTTTTGCAAAACCACAACCCTCTGTGGCCGAATTTTTCTGATTGTGATTTTCTCTCTCTGTTTTGTCCTTCCTTTGCTTTATTTATAGTGTAGGTTTCTTTCTATTTTAATAACTAAAATTTAATTGACAACGTAACAAGTAGCAAAGCTATGCTACAACTAGAATTAGGTAATTATTATTTCTTAGAAGATGGGCACCGCCTTAGGATTTGATTTTACGTAGCACGATTCTGTTAATTGAAATACAATCCACGTGTACAGTAGAAAACAATAATATAATATTATAATTATATATTATTATATTATATAATATTATATTATATAAATCAAATAAATTTGATCAATTTAAATCCAATACTAGGATTTATTGCTTCCGATATTTCAGAATAAATTTGTAGTCCAACAAATTTTAATTCTAAAATTTATACTTTTTAATTCTAATATTCATTAGAATCAAATAATCAATGTCCATGTCTACGTGCTTTTGCGTGCGACCCTCTAGGTTCTATATACGAAGGCAATGTACATCCATACATAGATTGAGGTAACCGTCTAGCAACAGTTTTCAGCCACCCAACGTAATAGAATATTGGTCATGAACCAAAACCGCTATGAACCGATTTCTGTGTAATTCAATCTCTTCATCTCACCGACATCCCGATTAATTCAGTGCATTATGTGTCATCACTGAATGAATCGTTTTACTTGATTTCTGAGATATAATAGATCTTAACTTGAATGATAAACATTCCTCCACGGCCGTGTGTTTAAAATCACTAATATCTCAATCAAGAGGCCAGGATGTCAACTCTCTAATCCAAGAGAGCGATGAATCCTATATTGACTCAACACTATCCTCTCTACGCTTCGCTGCACACCCAATAACCGTATTACTCACAATCCGATTAAAGACTGCTTTTAACGGCATCAAAGTGAACAACTCCACGCATAGAATATATGGAGGTCTCAAGTCAGGAGATCAGTTACACTCGTTCAACAAGAGAAGTGACCAATGACGCTTAATATGTGGTATTCTCTATAAACGGGTCGTGTCCAGTGTACCCTAAACTTAGGCACCCCCGAGTATAACTTGAACATGCATCCCTTGGTCTAACTCGACCTAAGTTATACTCGGCGTTGATCTAGATGTTTATGTCCCATCTAAATATCTATCCGATCAAGGACAATTCTAGATTGACAAATAATCAATCTATGGGACTTTACCGTAAAGTTAATTACGAGCAGAAAAGTAATTAATAAACAGTAAATACTTGCCTTTATTAACAACTATTCACATATATTACAAAGTGTCTTGGCGCATACGTGCACGCACTAACAATTTCAATGCCTTGATGGTTGCGATTTTCCTTTTCTATCTGCAACTGCTTGTTATCTAGCCGCTGATCTGTTATCTTTTATCTTCGCTGATGTTAGCTACTGGTTTGTTTGTGGTGGTTTGGTCGGGAACTTGTCAGTTCATGGTTTCAATTAGTAACTGATTTATGCCTGTTTAATCATTTTACTTCAAGATTAATTGCTGCTTTGTATGGTTTCTAATGATTTTATGAGCTTCTAGTGCCGAAATTTCATTAACTAGTTCGTATTTGTGAGTTTCTATTCGGTTGCTGCAATCATTATAGTTGATTTGTGCTTCTGCATTTTTTGCTGTTGCTCATGTCTCTGAGCTTCTCTTCTTATTGCTCTAAAGTTTGTTGCTAATTTGGTTTATAAAATTCTTGCTCCTACTTCGTCATTTATTCGCTGTTGGTTTGGGTTTATGCTGGTCTGACTGTGATCACCTCAAAACCTTCTGCTGATTTGTGCTCCTACGGGTCTGTTAGTGATTGCTGGTTTGCACTTTTATTTGTTAGTCCACGTTTACTTTAAGTTTTTTAGTGGTTGTACTTGAATTTAAATTGCATCCTAGTCATGGCAGAACACCTCCCTCACAGAGCTGCTGGAGCCGATCAGAGGTGATCATGGTCCGGTTGAATGTTTGTCAAATCAACCAGGGGATTTTCAGCTGCAATTAAACCTTTAAAATGATTACAGGCCACAGACAAATCAAAACAGAATTTACTGTCTTCTTGATTTAGCTGCCTTTTGCTGTTAATAACTGTTAGTTTGTCCAAATGCGTTGCAATTCATATTTTGGGTTGTTTAGGGTTGGATGAATGTGTCTGCCTTCACTGTTTAATTCATATCCTACCTTTCGCTAATCGATTCGCCCCGGAACTTATCTCGCTGGTTTCTAAACTTGAATAGCTATGTTTTGGTTACTATAGCACCCATTTTCATGCACCATAACTCAAGTTCTGCCTTTTTCTTTCCATGGTTACAATCTTTCGTTGTATGAACTTACATGTCTGTTTGTTTTATGTTTGATTAAATGCTTTTATGATGAGTTTTACTTATCGTTGGTTTATTAAATTATCCTTTACTATATTGAAGTCTAGGGACCATCGTGTTTTGATCATTTAGACTTATTTTCTTACATGTTTGACATTCGTGTGTTTATTTTTGAGATGATTTGTCTATGACATCGTCCTTTTGAAATGGAGTTGTTTATTACCTTTTGAAAACATGCTTTCATTAGGTAATTAATTGAATACATTCCTTAAGTTTTCGCATATGAAAATCGACCTGCATCAATTTGAATAACGCTTGGGATGCATTTGTAGTTAACGGTTGCATTCTGCTCATGTAAGTCTTATTCCGGCTTATTTGGTTAATTCTGATTGGTATTCATATTCAATGAGAATTTACCGACCACATCCACTTCTCATTTCTTTGATTTCATTTCTATGTACATTATCCATCCGATTTCGAGGATTTGACAAGACCATTCTCAAAGGCCCATCACACTTTGGAAGGAATTCTTGAAAATCCATCAAGAATGTAACAGACTGGTGGTGAATGTGCTTCACTATAGTAGTCCTAACTTACGGCCTCTCGATTTTCTTTCTTTCCACTTATAATGGACTGTGGGATCAGATGCATAGGCCCACAATCATCGCACTTTCCTCCCTACTTTAATCTAAATAGTTATATGTGAAAACTTTTTGAGAATATTGCCACATCTTTCGTGTATGTTAGAATAAAAGAGTTAATAATTAGAAATCATCGAACCCTATTTATTTTTTCCGACGTTATACCATTTGTAAAATAAAGTCGGTGGACAACTTCGTAATAGCTTTTACCTAGGTTGAGCAACAAATCACATGTTTTTTACGAAGTTATGAGGAATCATGATCCTTCTTTCGTTTCATTCTGGATGCTTCACCTTTGATCGGCCGCTCTCGAGACGGGCGAGCAAAGGATCGGGCATGCCTCAATTGTTGGTTTATGGAGACTTCCACGTTCTAACGTCCTCTAAGGCTTGTTAATGAAGCCATTTTGATTGTCATCTTTATCTCTCAACAAGGTCGTCCGCGTTCTCGTCGTCTCCTCATTCGCATACACGATCCTCTTCCCTTATCGTCGTTGAAAGACCACCACGTTATCAAGGCAAAACCTCACATTAACCCTTTCGTTTTTCCTTTTTTATTATTTTAGTCCAAATTTTTCGAAACTTTTATGTCGGATGTGGAGACTCTCTGAATTTCACGCGGTTCATCCATTAATAGAGTATTTTGGACGAATATTTCATTCTCCTTCTATCTTAAAAATGTCGTCGAGATCTTTCTATTACGTTCCTTCGAGCAAGTATCATTTATTTTCCTGAATTAAAAATTATTCCCATTTAATTAGTTGAAAGATGACATTGAAAATGGTAACGGTTCTCCATATGATCCTGTTGGCATGATAAAAATCTTGGGCTTAATTATGAGAAGCCCATAAATCTAAGCCATCTTATGAGAAACCCATAAAACTATTTCGCTGATTCACAACAAGTCTACGAAGACAATAACAGAAATTTTGGGCCCATTATACGGAAAGCCCATAAGGCCAGAGGTCTGTAAAAGTGTTTATAAGCCCATTGTTATGCGAACCTGCCGGAAAATAATAAGTTTACGAAGTACCATCGGGGTCAGAATCTACGAAGACCAGAAAAGATCTTGACTACGAGATTTTTGGAAAAAAAACAGTTACGGGGCCACGTTCCCATGATTTGAAACGATCTTCAGGTGGAGAAAATCTGGGGACACATCTCTAGTTATCTGATTTGATACAAAAAGGAAAAGTCGTTAAGTCTACGCGAGTCAAAACTGATAAGCGATGTGGATAAGAGCCATGTATATCAAGATCAGGTTGTTACCGAGATTCTGGGGAGTTAGTTAAGAGGTCCATAACCTGAAAAGATATTCTGATTGTGGAAAATCTAATACGCGTCACACATCCTAAGCACGTAAAGATTTAGTATAAAAAGGGATAAAATCTTTCTTAACAAATCACGACAATCATTCTGAGCCAAACAGTGCATTGATCGTCAACCTCTTTAGTTTTAGTTATCAGGTGACCAGACCGGGGTGAGCAACCGTAGTCTTGATAACCAAATTCCGCCATCACTTCATCGTCGGGGTGAGCAATCATAGCCTCGACAACCAAATTCCGCCTTCAATCCGTCACTAAGGTGAGCTCGTAGGGCCCTTAGTATCCAAATCCATCACTACCTTCGATCATACTCCGTCCACCACACCTCTAGAGACCAGACTCTACCACTCTAGTCCGCAAGTCTACGGTGCCAGCAGGGAATCTACGGCGTCACCACCATCCACATCATCAATCTTTTCTTTGTTTTTATGGCTGTAAGATTTTCAATTTTATTGTAAGAGATTATTTGACATCGTCTATTAATTTTGTTCATCTATTTCATTTACTGGCGACCACATCCGAACCGCTATGAGTGTTCGTGCCAAATATTCTCAACGTGATCCGTTTCCGACGCGAACAGATCCAACGTAAGATTGCAAATGGTTAATGGAAGAGTCCATCAAAAAAAAACAATCGAAAGCTTAACGGATTAATTGGGAACTTTCTGAGTGCCAGAGAGATTATCATCCTAGGAAAAACTAGTTTACGTGAGTACTGCAAAATTCCCACAAGGGCTAGATAAATAGATATATTCGCCGAGAAATTCGTAAAATGGGAAATAAGAGACGTCCTCGATATTCTTGAACACAAGGCTTTGAGGGAAAATTCGGAGCTCTTAACACCAGTGAAGAAAAGAATTAAGGGAATGGGTGATTTTGCATTCAACCTCCTCCTAATGTGTGGCATAGTCTATCACTTGGTTTCAAGAGGCACTAAAACTGCCTCGCACATTAGGACAGTAACAAAGTCTTGCAAGGATAGTCTTATCTCTTGGTACATTTACTATATTATGAAAAAAAAAATAGCGATAATTTTTATTTTGCTTTGATGGATCTGGGCAACAAGGTGCACGAGAAGAATGGGAATGTAAGAAATCGTATAATAATTATCATTCTTTCAAATCCGTAGCATACTCGTATAAATCTTAAAACGTGCAATTTTTCATTTTTAGTAATAGCTACGAAACGTGCAATTATGTAAATGTATGGTACGAGCGAATGTGTCTTGATATATTTGTGGACGTGTGGTCAACTTAGGGAAGACCAAAGGTAGTTCGGAAAGCTCGGTCAACTATCTCTCAAGAAATATCTCCTAGTTACCGAAAAGTTTCGATAAATGAAGTAAGTCTATAAACATTTTTTATGTTTGAGATTTGGGGCTTGAATACATAAATTTCATGGTTAGATTATTAAGTGGAACTTTTAATTATGATTCTTGAGTATTTTTAGGAATGGAGTTAAATTTTAGGAAATTTAATATTTCAAATTTTTTAATGCATAAAATAATTTCAAAATTCTAATAAATCCTATAATTAATGAAATTTTAAATGTAGTGAGTAAGTTTTTAATTATACCTTTTGTTAAAACTTTTACGAGCCTAACAGTTAATTTTTATATTTGAATTACTTACCAGTTTATTAATTATCTATATTTCCAACTTAGACTCTACACCCTCGCTTTCACTAGAAAAAAAAAACAAAATAATTATCGATAAATAATAATTAAAAATCCTAAAATTCGATATTTAATTATAATTAAACGAATAGAAAATAAATAATATCTTAATAATTGTAATTCCTTTTAGAGAGGCCTATAATATCAAATAAAATTATTAAACCATGGGTAAAACTAAATTTAGATGTTTCACAATTGTAGTTACAAAATTAGAAATCAAATGGCACTATAAAGTTTAATGGTTTTTATTTACATCAAGCGACCTTGCGGTTATTGGATTACTCAATAGATGTGCTTTATTCAAATAAAATCTTTTTAATACCTTGGATCATAAGCACATTGATTAACAAAAATTTCATTCTAACTTTGTTTTTCGAGATCTTACATTTCAAATTCTTTCTTAATCTGCTATTTTAGAAAGTACATATGTAGTTCTAATGTACCAATCAACAATATCACAATTATAACATATTTTGATCTAGATCTCTTACGAAACACACACAAAAATTGGATCATCATGATATCCATTTTTCAATAAATATTTGCTGAGACGTTTACACCACATACATCCATATTATTTTCATCAATATAGCGATGTACATAATTGATCCAGTAAAGGTCTCGATAATCTGAATTATATGCTTTTGCCAATTTGAATGCTTGAGGCGGTTTCATGTAAATATCATTGTTAAGCCATACAAGTATGCCGTAATGACATAGATTAATCGCATTTTCTATTTCTCATGAATTGTCAAACTAATCAAACATCTAAAAGTTTGTGCATGCACCACAAGAGAATATTTCTCCTCATAATCACTACTCAGTCTTTGTGAGAATTTATCGGTACCAGTTGTGACTTACATTTCACAATTTCATTTTCCATTTTTTTTATGTCGAAACACCCATTTATAACTGCTCAATTTTACCCATTCTGGTGTATGGACAATTGGTACAAGAAAATTGTGTTTTGCGGTTAATTTTAAGTTAACATCAATTGAATATTTTCATTTCAGTCAATCATTTCTTCATTTGAATTCCTCAACATACTTTAGTACAAGATCCACATTTTCATATATATGCTTAATTCCATTCCAATGTCCCTTGTCAATGAAGAAGTATACAATAATTCCTAGTTTGGATAGCAAGATACATTAGTTATTGATTATTTATTCAAGGTCAAAATGTGTCTTTATTTACATCAAGTGATCTCATAAGCATTGATCTCAACGGATGTGCTGTATCTATATAAAATCTTTTTAATACCTTGAAAACATAATCAAATTGATAAACAAAAATTTCCTTAATAACTCTGTTTTCCCATTATCTTTCATCTCCAATTCTTTCTTGCGGTATACTATTTCAACAAGTTCATCTATAGTTCCAATTATATTCATTTCATCACACAATTATAACAAATTTTTATTTGGATCTCTTAATAAATACACATGAAACATATGGGACCATCAACAAATAAGTACACAATCATTGGCATGTCATTGTTGGACTTAAACATACGTTGTCAAGGGCACAATTTAATTTTTTTAAATAATAATAATATGTAAATAATTTATGTTTTATATATAGAAAACATAAATAATTAAAGAAAAATTCAATTACATGGAAAGATTGAACAACGTGGTCTAAATAGTCCCATGATTGCAAAATAAACGGTTTGGGAAGTGTTAGGGCTTTATCTATCTTACTTGCCATACTAGACCAAATATATCATTTGTGATAAATTTATTAGTGATATATAGTTATTCATTGACAATGAGACATTGGAATGTAATTAAGCAAATTTTTCCGTATTAAAGAAACATAGGACATGGGATTGAATTACCCTTATATGACCGAAGTTGAACTGATTCGATTCGCATATGTATGATATTTATCTAACCTTTATAATGTAAATATCAAACAGTTATTTATTTACGTATGGTGGTACTCTTATATTTTGGAGATCGATAAAACAAACAATTTCCACCACATATATATCTCCCAAATTCTTGTTCATGCATTGGACTTTATAGTGCCATTTGGTTTATTTTAGGGTTTTGAAAGCCCATTGAACTTTATAGCTCCCTTGAAATCATGGAAATAACTTTAAAGTGAGATAAGTTGCTGCTCAAGAATTACAAGGCCTATCAGATTTCGTAGTTGATAAGAAAATCTATTTCTAATTATTATTTGACTATTTTGTATTATTTGAGAACTCTCTTCATTCCTAATTGAATATTAGCTTTAAAGAGGAAAGGAAAATCATAGAAATTAATTTTATCAATTTAAGCAAAATATTGATTTGTTGCCCTAATTTTTTGTCAACTTTCTTTTGAAGCATAAACTTTTAAATCTAACCTTAAATCAATATTTTGAATCATTGATAATATCACATATTTTCTGATTTTCCTAGTGCAATAAATAGTAATTAATTTGTAAGAAAGGTGAAGTTATTCGAGACTTCAATTGAGTTTCTTGGTATCTTTATCCTTATGAGGGTCATTATCATCGTGGTTGGATAAAGCTTTTAGATCATGTTCATTATCGTAGTTTTCTTCTTTGGTATCGTAAACGGTTCCTATATTGGAACTCTTGTTAATCTTTCCATTATTCTCTTTATATCTTCCGCTGTAAATCTTTATTGTCTTTGAAATCTCTTGTTTAAGTTTGATCCTGTATTTCCGATCTTGTACGAACCTCATCTCTTACTTTATCATATCGTCACATGGGCGTCTTGCACGTTTAATTATTTCTAGGTGTTTTCCCATGTGGGTCTGGATCATCAGGTTCATGGTCTTGTCTTTTGGAGCTTGATGATGGTCCTGGGCCTGTGTCAAATTTGTTGGACGATGATCCTTAATAAGCGGTTGTATTTTCTTTAGAAGTAAATTAAATCCGTGGAAAGTAATTTCTATCTTTATCACGATTTTCGATGATGTGAATTTCGCCTTTGCAGAAGCTATACTAACTTTGCTCTTTTTCCTTTAAATAGTTACAACTAATTTCGTTCAATGGATTGCATGCTGAAAGGGAGTCTAGCTATGGAGATTGAATCGGCCCCAACCATTGGAGTTATGAGACTTCCATGTTCCAACACCCTCTAAGGCTAGCAAATGAAGCCACTTCAGGGATCGTCTCCATCTCCCAGTAAGGTCGTTCACGTTCTCGCTGCCTCCTCATTCTCATACACGATCCTCACCCCCTACCGTCATTGAGGGACCACAACGATTCATGTAAAACCTGGCATTAACCATTTCATTTTTCTTTTTTTGTTTTATGATAACTTGTCGAAACTTTTATAACATCCTCACAAGAATAACGATGTAGGATGCAAAGGCTCTCCGAACGAGATGAGAGAATGATGAATGAATTTCACATTGTTCATCCATTAGCAAAGCGAGAGGGTTTTGGACAAGTATTTCATTCTTCGTCTATCTTTGAAGATGTTGTCAATATCTTTCTACTATGTTTCTCTGAGTCGGTATCAATTATTTTCTCCCTTAATTTTAGCTTATCTTTTTTTATTTTTAATAGTAAAATATTTTAGTTATTTCCATTTGATTAGTTAGATAAGGACATTGAAAATGGTCAAGGTTCTCCGTGTAATCTAACAAAAGATTGTGAATGGTGAATGGAAGAGCATCAAAATAGGGCAATCAAAAGCTTGATGGATTAATCAAGGAATTCCCAAGTGGTAGAGAGATTGTCATCCTAGGAAAAAATTTCTGCGTGAGTATTCCAAAGTTCGCCTAAAGGTGAGATCGATATTTATACTCCCTGAGAATTTTGTAGAATGGGAAATAAGAGATGTTCTCACTATGCTCGAGCACATGACAATGAGGGAAAGTTTGGAACTCTTGACAAAAGAATTAAGGGAATGGGCAACTTTGCATTCAACCTCCTCCTATGTATGGCGGAGTACGTGACTTGGTTCCGAGAGACAATGAAACTATAAGACACATTAAGACGGTAAGAACGAAGCCTTACAGGCACGATCTCTCTTTTGGTGCATTTACTATATAATGCAAACACATACTGTGACAATTTTCATTTTGCTTGAATGGATGTGGGCAGAAAGGTGCACAAGAAAAAGGGTTGCATCAAGAAGAATGTGAAGAAATACTCCAAGAAATTGTATAAGAATTACAACCCCTTCAAATCGCTGGCATATGTATAAATTTTCAAATGATAGGACGAGTGAATGTGTCTTGTGTGATGTTTTTGTAGGCACGTGATCAAATAAGGGAATACGAAAGCTGGTTCAGATTGCTTAGTCAATTATCTCCCAAGAAATATCTCCTGGTTACTGAAAAGTTTCGATGAATGGAGTAAGTCTACAAGCATTTTCTATGTCTTGTCCTTTTCCTTCGAAGAGATTCAGAAGTCTTGAAGACACAAATTTCAGACATGTGACTCCTTTCAAATTCCCATCTCCTCTGATTTCTTTTCTTTGATTCAATATTGTTGACAATATTTTATCAA
Source organism: Melastoma dodecandrum (assembly GCA_029817715.1). Classification (NCBI taxonomy): domain Eukaryota; kingdom Viridiplantae; phylum Streptophyta; class Magnoliopsida; order Myrtales; family Melastomataceae; genus Melastoma; species Melastoma dodecandrum. The sequence continues at coordinate 1,265,315 of JARUPY010000237.1, forward strand.
AAATATTTTTTCTATGTGCATACATCCAAGTTGTGCCGCAAGTAGCGGCGGATGTCCCCCTGAATTTTGAAAAAATAAATAAATTAGGTTAGTTTTATTTTGTTCTTTTATTAATTTAACCTAAAAATTAAAATAATACAGTTTGCTCCCCTTAAATTTTGTTTAGTTCAATTTGGCCCCCTTACCTTATTTTTCTAACTCCGCCACTGGCCGCAACTTTTGTAGTTTCCAATATGGCGGCTAAAAAAATGCTCTTATATGTCCAGTTCAACTCACCTTCTGTAAGTTTATGTCTCCTCTCTGTCTTTTCAAACTTAAATTCTCCATGTAATTCTAATATTTGTGCCAACACATCATCCACCAATGTTCTACTAGCTCGTTAAACTTTTTGCGTATTCTCCGTACATAATCCGTACAAAGAAATCTATGTCGTCCTATATTACACTACTTGTACCCCCATTTTAAAGTTCTCAAATCAGTTTCTTGATTACAAACAGGACACGTTAGCTTTCCTTTGCACTCAAGCCAGCAGGCAATTCGTAGGAAGGAAAATCACTAATGTCAACGTCAATGTAGCATGTAATTTGAATATGCGACCTTCATATCATAAGCTTCTATACCACTATACTATAATTCTTTGAGTTCATCTATTAGTGGCCGCATCTACACATCCATGAATAATGTTTCTTGAGACCACCCCCTTGTAGTTCATGTATTATTGCCTACAATTATACATCTGTCAACAAAGTATGTTGAATCAGTCTTTTAAGGTCTATGCTCATTTGAGATAAGACCAGAAACATTAACTCATTTCTTGTATTCTAGAAAGGGCATTGTTGGCCCAAAGATTATACTAAGAGGGGGGGTGAATTAGTGTTAAGTCCAATTAAGGAATTCTTAAACGCTTTTTCACAACCCTCACAGCGGAAGTAACTTACTGTAATTTACAGAGCCTTCAAGCTTCTGTAATTACGGAACGTGTGAAATTGACTTCGAAATGAGTCGCAGAACACAGAGGATTTTATAGTGGTTCGGTGAAATCACCTACGTCCACTTTCGGTCACTTTTCACTAATAACTCGTATAGAGATTACAGTGTAGAAGGTAAAACCTTCTGTGGAGTAAGAAAACAATTTCTTTGACCACGGGACGGTAAGACTAGCTTTACCAATGCAAGAAACTCTCTTGCTGTGTTTAGGATGTGTCTAGGTCGAATCACAAGGAAATCAACCAGACTTGAGCAAGCACAGAACGTTGGCTGGAAGCTTCAGCCTTCTGTGACTATGTAGCGGGCTATTCCTTCTGTGGATCAGCGAACAGATCTGATGACGCTTTCTCCAAGTGTTTGGATGCCTCTGATATGCTTCTCTTTTTGTCTTTTTGGTTTAATCTGCAAAACAAATAAAGATAACACGACTACAGTAGGTTTCAGTCCCTCACCACTTACGCCTGCTGCAACAACCTTCTCTTCGACCTACTGTACGCCCACCCGGCTTTACTGACAGCACTCCTGGCCAAGTCCTTCGGTTTTGCAGCCAACGATGCCCACGGAGTGGCTTCACCAAAGCACACCTGCTGCAAACGCACAGATAACAAAATAACCAACTATAGAAGGTTGGAGGTCCCTCACCACTGAACCCCTGCTACGGACTCCTTCTCTCCGACCAACTCTGTACGCCTACTCGCCACCAACGAACCCTTCCCCAGGCCCTGATGCACGCAGTCCGACGTCACTGACAAAGTTCCGGTCGAGTCCCTCAGATCCGTACGCAACGAAGTCACCGGAGCGGCTTCACCCACGCTCAACCCGCTGTAGTTACCTCCTGCGAGAACTCTCGCCTGGAGAACCCGTCCTGCACACTCACACACACATTAAACAACCAATAACGCTGCCAAATGTCAAGACTTACGCTCTGATGTCTATGTTTTTCTGTTTTTAGGTTTTTTTCTTTTATATAGAGGTTTCGTCCTCCTATAAAGAAGGAAACTTATTTTGCCAAAAACGTAAAATGACTAGATTCATTCCCAACGTGTAAAAATCATTTAGGGACAATATTTGATTGATTTCAGATCAATCGAATCATCTAATCACGAGATCTCATCTTACAGAAGGTTAGAGCCTAAATCGGTCAGCAACCTTCTATAGTTGGAAAGAAAGAATATTTTATTTCCAACTTGAGAAATATGATGATGGGGTCGTGCAAATATCTGGTTGGAACCTCCAGATTTAATTTTGTCTTATTTTGACAATTGAATCCCCAGATAATGTATTACAGAAGGTTCGGCCAGTAACAGCAACTTGACCTTCTATATAAGGAAATAATCAACGATTTATTCTCAAAAATAATTGATTCGTTCCAGACAAGTAAAACATTGTATCTGGATGAAATATTAATCCAAATAATATTCTTAAGAATATTCTCTTTTTGAATTAATAATTTAATTAAGATAATCAATAATTAATTAACAAATAATTTATTATTGAAATATCTATTTATGGAAATATTATCTAATCACGTCTCTTGATCTGAAATGATCCTTGGAGGGTGAAGAAAATATTTTCGTGATATTTTTCCTCTCTTACGAAGCGTATCTTCGTTACAGGAGGTTTCAGCTTCTGTAAAGTCATAGCAGGTCAAACCTGCTGTTTGACTCATCATAAAAATCTTGTCAACAATCTCCCCCTTTTTGATGATGACAAAACTTTCATCCATAGGAGATATGTTCATACAAGATGACGTATCAAACTCCCCCTAAGATAGAGATAGTAAGGGTTTGACACTTTATAGAAGCTTTTACTTTTGCAGAGTGCAAAAGCTTCTGTGTAAGCATTCAGCTTGTACAGATTACAGGGACAAGGCTCCTGTATATTTAGCCCGACAGTAGCATGAGCTTCTGCACTCCCAGCAAAAATGAGTTATACTCAAATTTTGCATACCCTTATAGAAGATTGATAAACCTCATAGTAGGTTTGTCCTTCTATCCCGCTAAATATCACAAGAATTCTTGTGGGTTTGAGATTAGCATATGCTATTTCTCTGTGTTATCTCCCCCTTGATTGTTACTTACTAATTTTCAAAGTTCTCCTAAATCTCTCCCCCTTTTTGTCATATCAAAAAGTATAGTAGGTAGAAAGCGGAGATCTGAGTTCCTGTAGAAGGTATTCTCACAATAGACGTAGAGAATGAAACCAAACTGCAGAATATTAAAATAGTTCATCCCAAAAAGGGGTACACATCATCAGTCACTTATTTAAGACCATTACAGTAGGTCTAGGGTGCTGAAAAATAAGCAGAACACATTACTGGAGATTGTCACGGAGGAGCTTTTCCTGACGTTCAACAGTAATGACTAACTCAGCGACCGTATTCTTGAGGACTTTAAGTTCCTCAGTCTGTGCAACAATTTGTCGCTGCAGATCTCTAATGATATTAGGCAAAGAGGAGGATGAGCCTTCTCGAGGTTGTTCCAGGGTTGAAGAAGATGGAACAGCAGCTTTTGGAGCAGTAGGTCCACTCTTGTCAGAAGTAGCAGGTACTTCCTTCTGCTGTTTTTCTTTCCCTTTGGATTTCTGAATCCAGCCTCCTTGGGTCCTCACATATTGCATACTTGCAATAATTTATCGACTAAAATTTCCAACTCGCCATTTTTCCAGTGCGGTGGGAGGATTTGGATCAATGTTGCGAAGACGGAGAAGAGCAGCTACAACCTGACCATAGGGGAGAGCTTTGTCCTTTGCTTTAAGACAAGCTTGCATGTGAGCAAAAATCATCGCCTCCAGGTTGAATGGCTTTCCCAGCAACAAATGTTCCATAATCTGAGCATCTCTGGTTGTTACAGCATCCAGACTTCCTGTCCTTGGTAGGAGACAGAAGATGACAGATCGATGGAGGATCCGTTTAGGAAGAAGCTCCAATGCAGCAGATTCAAGGTACTGCGGCACCTTCACTTTAGATCCAAGTATGGCGCTGTATGACTGATTCTTGTTTGCCACAGGAAGAACAGGGTGCTCTTTACAGCCATACAGGGTGTTGACATCATGAATTGAAAACACCAGGAAGACGCCATCAATCATGGTCCTGACATACTTAACATTGTCGTTAGTCCTGAAAAAGGTGAGATTTGTATAAAATTCTCGAATCCTTGTAACAGCGACTTCGACGTAAGTTTCACAGAACACCTTTAAATCCAGCTTCTCATATAGAGACAGAATATCAAGATCATTCTCACTAAACCAGCTAAAATCTAGCCGTTTGCATGCAGCAATCTGCCTGTTTGAGACATCACAGGAGGGAACAGCTTCTGCGTTCATGATCTGCTCTATTTCAGCCTGAGAAACAGTAGGTTTTACCTGAGCTGCGATTGTACCTGTAGGCTTGGTCCTTTTTAAGACCTCCTGCTCTAAGGACTTACTCACAGACTCGGGGCTTTTTAAGACCTCCTGCTCTAAGGACTTACTCACAGACCTGGAGGATACACTTCCAGAGACGATAATCAAGGCCGATCGTTTGGCTTTGACAGGGATAGGCTCCACAGCAACAGCCTTGCCTTTCACCTTCGATTTGGGTGACACAGTAGGTTGAGGTGCAGCAACTGCTGGAGGAGTGACCTCCTGCACTTTGTCCTCATCATCATCAGAGACGACGCTGTTTCTGACAGGGGTTTCAGCTTCCTGTTCCAGATCAGCATCCTCCTGAGGGTTTTCGTCCTCCAAGACGAGATCATCGGTGGGATGAGATGCTTCGTCATCCTCACCAGTAGGTTCCTCCAGAGACTCCTCAGAAACAGGGTTCTCTTTCAGAACAGGGACTTTGTCCTGCTGCCCTTCGGTAGCGGCGTCAGCGACTTCCTTGTTTTCAGCGAGGGAGTACGCGACGATCTCTGGATCCAAGGGTGCGATTTCCTCATCAGCAGTAGGAATCACGGGCTTGGCTGGTTGAGACTCAGCCGAAGGAGGTGTGGCGGAGAGGGAGAACGAGCGGCGAACTTCGGACTTTCTCTTAGGTGCCATAATCGGAGTTGGGTAAAGCGATTTGGCTAAGAGATTGAGTTGGAAGAACAGATTTTCTTCTAGGGTTTCTCTGTGAAGTATCAATGGTGGTGGAGAACCACGAGTGATACCGTGAGAAGATATAGAAGAACGAAATGTTCTAATTTGGGAAAAAATAATATTTTATTCCCAAAAATGATTAATTGGAACAAAATCTTCCAATAAGATTATGTATTCCCAATTTTTATCAAGATCATCGATTCTTGATATAATAGGAGATGAATCAGATAAGATTTTCCCTGATTTTTCAAAAATATTCTTTTGAACAGAAGGTTTAACTTTCTGTTTCAAAATATATTTTGTTAAATTCGAAACAGCAAAGTCGAATTAACATTGTACAGAAGGTATAACCTTCTATGCGTAGTTTCTGTAAGAATCTACGTTAATGAAACAAACTCTTACTCGACAAGATTTTCATTAGAATAATATTGTCTAGAGTACTCTTTTGAAAAATGCATTTCGAGGTAAAATTTCGAAATATATTTAATACAGAACGTTGAAACTGCTGTACAACGTCTCTGTTATTTAAAATGGATAACAAATCCCCAATTCATTCCTGAAAGAGAAGAATTTCTCCTTATCAATGGGTTTGGTGAAGATGTCAGCCAATTGCTTGTCTGTATTAACGTATTCTACGCTTACAGAACCTTGTTGTACATTATCCCTAAGAAAATGATGTCTGAGTTCTATGTGTTTTGATCGTGAGTGATAAACTGGGTTGCGCGTTAATTGAATCACACTAGTATTATCACACATGATCGGAATTTCAGCAAGTGAGAGACCATAGTCCTCAAGTTGCTGTTTCATCCATAGCAGTTGAGCACAGCAGCTTGCAGCTGCGATATACTCGGCTTCTGCAGTGGATAAAGCAACAGAAGTCTGCTTCTTGGAAAACCATGAAATTAACATGTTTCCCATTAGCTGACAAGTACCACTAGTACTTTTTCTGTCGATCTTACATCCTGCAAAATCAGCATCTGAGTAACCAATGAGATTGAAATCGGATCTCTTGGAATACCATATGCCAAGGTTTACAGAACCTTGTAAATATCTAAAGATTCTCTTGACCGTTGTCAGGTGAAATTCTTTAGGTGCTGATTGATATCTAGCACAGAGACATACACTAAATAGTATGTCTGGTCTAGAAGCAGTAAGATACAGAAGAGAGCCAATCATGCTTCTGTAGAGCTTGTTGTCTACTTCTTTACCATTTTCGTCCTTGTCTATCTTGGCACTTGTAGCCATTGGAGTAGACAGAGGTTTAGAACCCTCTAGGCCAAATCTTTTCAGGAGTTGCTTAGTGTACTTCTCTTGATGTAAGAAAGTACCTTCATCAGTCTGCTGAATTTGTAGGCCGAGGAAGAACGTAAGTTCTCCCATCATGCTCATCTCGAACTCACTTGTCATAAGTTCAGAGAATTCTGTACAGAGTTTATCATTCGTTGATCCAAAGATAATGTCATCGACATAGATTTGGACAACTACTAAATGATCACCTCTGTGTTTGAGAAAGAGAGTTGTATCTACTATTCCTCTTTTATAGCCCTTTTCAATAAGAAATGAGCTAAGTCTCTCATACCATGCTCTAGGCGCTTGTTTTAGACCGTATAGAGCCTTGGAAAGTCTATAAACGTGATTCTTGTGCTGTGGATTTTCAAATCCAGGAGGTTGACTTACGTATACCTCTTTTTTTATTTCTCCATTGAGAAAAGCACTTTTCACGTCCATTTGATACAACTTGAAGTTGTTGTAGCAAGCATAGGCTAACAGTAGCCTTATTGCTTCTAGACGTGCTACAGGAGCGAACGTCTCATCAAAGTCAATACCCTCATCTTGAGAGTACCCTTTGGCAACAAGTCGTGCTTTGTTTCTTACAACAACACCTGACTCATCAAGTTTATTCCTGAATACCCATTTAGTTCCAATAATGGAACGGTTATCAGGTTTAGGAACAAGTGTCCACACTTTGTTCCTTTCGAATTGATTAAGCTCCTCTTGCATTGCAAGGATCCAATCTGGATTATCTAGAGCTTCATCTAATCCATCTGGTTCTTTCTGTGAAAGAAAAGCAGAATGTTCATAGTAGGCGTTTACAGAACGTCTCGTCTGAATGCCTCTATCAAAGTCTCCCATGACTTGATCAATAGGATGTCGTTTTTTATATAAAGCAGGTGCTCTTATATCATTCAGTTGATTATTCTGCGAAGATGATGCTTCTGGAGAATTTTCAACAGTTTGTTCAAATTCTCTTCGAGAATTGTGAATAGAATGTTCGTTCCCTTCTCTTCCTTCCTTAGAAGATTTGGGTTCTACAAGTATTTCTGTAGGTTCGAAAGATATTACTTGATTAGTATTATCTTCTGTTGGTGTGTCATTAATTTTTACATTAATTGACTCTTCTATTGTAGAAGTCCTTTTGTTAAGGACTCTATAAGCTTTGCTAGTCAGTGAGTATCCTAAAAAGATACCTCCATCTGATTTTGCATCGAATTTCCCGAGATTGTCCTTAGAAGGTCTCAGTATAAAACATGGACTTCCAAAGGCATGAAAATAGGAAATATTTGGTATTCTCTCCCTGTATAGTTGATAGGGAGTTTTCTCTAATTTAGGTCTCAGTAGTACTCTATTAGAGATATAGCAGGCAGTATTTACTGCTTCAGCCCAAAGGTTCTGTGGAACATTGCTCTCACAAATCATGGTTCTAGCCATGTCTATAAGAGTTCGATTTTTCCTTTCTGCGACTCCATTCTGTTGAGGAGTGTAAGGAGCAGAGAAGTTGTGATCAATGCCATGTTCATCACAGAAGGTAGCAAAATCATGGTTTTCAAACTCTGTACCATGATCCGTTCGAATAGCTTTTACAGAAGATTTATTTTCATTTTGTAATTGCTTAGCGAGCTTTATGAAATATTCAAATGCATCGCTTTTATGAGTCAAGAACTTGACCCAGGTGTACCTAGAGTAGTCATCTACTACTACTAGATAGTATCTTCTACCACCAATACTTTGAACTCTAGTCGGACCAAATAGATCCATATGTAGAAGTTCCAAGGGCTGAGTAGTAGAAATCTCATTCTTAGACTTGAATGAAGATTTAGTTTGCTTACCAAGTGAACAAGCTTCACAGAAGTTGTCTTGCTCGAATTTGATAGTAGGCAAGCCATTTACCAATTCTTTTCTAACAAGCTTGGATAGCAACTGAAGGTTGGAATGTCCTAACCTTCTATGCCAAAGATGAGTTTCGTCTTTGACAGACAGAAGACAGCTTTCTGTAGCATGGAAGCTCTCCTGTGTTAAAGTGTAGATGTTCCTTTTCCGATTTCCAATGAAGCGGACTTCATTGTTTAGGATACCAGAACATTTATCTTGATCAAAGGTTATAGTATAACATTTATCACAAAGCTGGCTAATGCTCAGCAGGTTATGCTTAAGTTCTGTAACCAACAGAACCTCTTCTATAACCATAGAGTCAGGACTTCCAATAGTTCCTGTTCCGATGACAGAGCCTTTGCTATTGTCACCGAATTTAACAGAACCTCCGTTCTGTAAAGTCAATTTAGAAAATTTGGATGGATCTCCGGTCATGTGCCTTGAGCAGCCACTGTCCAGATACCATTCATTCTCTGTTGCTTCTGTTCGAAAACAGAATTGATTTCCTACAGAATTTTGAGTTTCTGTGTGAGTAGTTTTGCACATTAGTGCTTGTTCTTCCTCATCATCAGAATCTTCAATATCTGCCCAAGCAATCATAGCTTTCTTGGGTTTTGTTTGTACAGAAGATTTCTCCTTCTCCTTACGTAAAGGACAATCAGATTTGAAATGTCCCTTCTTATTGCACTCATAGCATTTGATCATCTTAGGATCATTCTGCTTTTCACGTTTCTGATTTCTCTTGTTGAAACGTCTTTTGGAAGCGAACCGCAGAAGGCGTTTAGCAATCATAGCGAGTTCATCATCCGAATCGACTTCTGCCTCATTGTCAGAGTCTTCAATTGATTCTTCTGATGCTTTGAAGGCTACTGAAGCTCTTTTTACATCAGATTGAGAGGTTCTCTCCATTTCATATGACATTAAGGAGCTCATTTAGTTGATCTAATCGAAGAGTAGATAGATCCTTAGCTTCCTCAATAGCCGTTTTCTTGGCTTCCCAAGATTTGGGCAGAGTTCGTAGAACCTTTCTTACTAATTCAGAATTAGTATAGTGTTTGCCTAAGTGAGTTAAGGCATCTACTAGAAGGTTAAGTCTCTAGAACATTTGTTCTACAGATTCTTCACTCTTCATGGTAAAGTTCTCATATTGATGAATTAAGAAATTCATCTTGGTTTCTCTAATCTGGTTCGTCCCAACATACATGGTGACAAGTTTGTCCCAGATTTCTTTACCTGATGTGCAAGTAGAGACTTTCAGGAATTCACTTTCCGACATAGCACTGAACATTAAGTACTTAGCCGTTTTAGTGAGTCGTTTGATCCTAAGGTACTCCCGTGTAGGACGTCCATCAGGACCAGTTTGTAGTTCAATCGGTAGAATAGGTGGACCGTCTTCAATGAACGACAACAAATCATCATCGATTGCATCTACAAAGGCACTCATTCGAATTTTCCAATAGGAAAAATTTTAACCATAAAAAATGGGAGGATTCCCAATGTGTGGTTTCGGTATATAGCAGTTATCGCCCATTTTACAATTTTTCAGAAGGTTTGACTTCTGTGCAGAACAATAGAACCTTTACGGTACTGTACTGATTCTTAATGCACACAAACTTCTGTTAAATTGAAACAGATATTGCTGGCAATCAAATCTCCGTAAAATGGAGTAAAAATGCTAACTAGTTCAATTCTGCAGAAACCTTAAGTTTTCAGCAGAAGAAAACAGCGCATCAATCGGTTATATGCGTATAGCAGGTATAACCTTCTATAGGATGTAACTAAGCACTCAAGCTTTTGTTGAATCCCGTCTAAAAATAACTAGATGGTTTCTAGCAGAGCAATGAGCTACTGTAGAAGAGAGACAGATAGTGATAGTAACAGAGCGTAAGCTTCTGTATAGTAGAAATCTATCGCGTGGAAGGTACATGTTGCTATAGAATCTCAGCAGGCTGTTAAACTTTTTTTTGAATCACAAATTTTTGAATTCTATCAGAGTATAGTACTTCTGTAGAATTAAAATAAACTTGAGACAATTACAGAGCATAAGCTTCTGTAAGGCAGAGACAGAGAGCAATAGAAGGTACAACCTCCTATAAGAAATCAGCAAGGTAGTAGTACTCAGAGAGCGTATAGAAGGTTCGAGCTGCTGTAAGATCTCAACGAGCGATTAAGCTTCCGTTGAACCTTGCTCTGATACCAATTGTTGGCCCAAAGATTATACTAAGAGGGGGGTGAATTAGTGTTAAGTCCAATTAAGGAATTCTTAAACGCTTTTTCACAACCCTCACAGCGGAAGTAACTTACTGTAATTTACAGAGCCTTCAAGCTTCTATAATTACGGAACGTGTGAAATTGACTTCGAAATGAGTCGCAGAACACAGAGGATTTTATAGTGGTTCGGTGAAATCACCTACGTCCACTTTCGGTCACTTTTCACTAATAACTCGTATAGAGATTACAGTGTAGAAGGTAAAACCTTCTGTGGTGTAAGAAAACAATTTCTTTGACCACGGGACGGTAAGACTAGCTTTACCAATGCAAGAAACTCTCTTGCTGTGTTTAGGATGTGTCTAGGTCGAATCACAAGGAAATCAACCAGACTTGAGCAAGCACAGAACGTTGGCTGGAAGCTTCAGCCTTCTGTGACTATGTAGCGGGCTATTCCTTCTGTGGATCAGCGAACAGATCTGATGACGCTTTCTCCAAGTGTTTGGATGCCTCTGATATGCTTCTCTTTTTGTCTTTTTGGTTTAATCTGCAAAACAAATAAAGATAACACGACTACAGTAGGTTTCAGTCCCTCACCACTTACGCCTGCTGCAACAACCTTCTCTTCGCCCTGTTGTAAGCCCACCCGGCTTTACTGACAGCACTCTTGGCCAAGTCCTTCGGTTTTGCAGCCAACGACGCCCACGGAGTGGCTTCACCAAAGCACACCTGCTGCAAACGCACAGATAACAAAATAACCAACTATAGAAGGTTGGAGGTCCCTTACCACTAAACCCCTACTACGGACTCCTTCTCTCCGACCAACTCTGTACGCCTACTCGCCACCAACGAACCCTTCCCCAGGCCCTGATGCACGCAGTCCGACGTCACGGACAAAGTTCCGGTCGAGTCCCTCAGATCCGTACGCAACGAAGTCACCGGAGCGGCTTCACCCACGCTCAACCCGCTGTAGTTACCTTCTGCGAGAACTCTCGCCTGGAGAACCCGTCCTGCACACTCACACAGACGTTAAACAACCAATAACGCTGCCAAATGTCAAGACTTACGCTCTGATGTCTATGTTTTTCTGTTTTTAGGTTTTTTTCTTTTATATAGAGGTTTCGTCCTCCTATAAAGAAGGAAACTTATTTTGCCAAAAACGTAAAATGACCAGATTCATCCCCAACGTGTAAAAATCATTTAGGGACAATATTTGATTGATTTCAGATTAATCGAATCATCTAATCACGATATCTCATCTTACAGAAGGTTAGAGCCTAAATCGATCAACAACCTTCTATAGTTGGAAAGAAAGAATATTTAATTTCCAACTTGAGAAATATGATGATGGGGTCGTGCAAATATCTGGTTGGAACCTCCAGATTTAATTTTGTCTTATTTTGACAATTAAATCCCCAGATATTGCATCACAGAAGGTTCGGCCAGTAACATCAACTTGACCTTCTATATAAGGAAATAATCAACGATTTATTCCCAAAAATAATTGATTCGTTCCAGACAAGTAAAACATTGTATCTGGACGAAATATTAATCCAAATAATATTCTTAAGAATATTCTCTTTTTGAATTAATAATTTAATTAAGATAATCAATAATTAATTAACAAATAATTTATTATTGAAATATCTATTTATGGAAATATTATCTAATCACGTCTCTTGATCTGAAATGATCCTTGGAGGGTGAAGAAAATATTTTCGTGATATTTTTCCTCTCTTACGAAGCGTATCTTCGTTACAGGAGGTTTCAGCTTCTGTAAAGTCATAGCAGGTCAAACCTGCTGTTTGACTCATCATCAAAATCTTGTCAACAGGCATCGACAGTTCCATTATATTTACCTTTAATATAAACCACTTCATAACTAAGTTCCAACAACTTTGACAAAACACTTGCATTGAAAAGTGGTAGTAGTTTTTTGCTCGATGAGATATTTCGAACTGAAATGGCCTGTCTTGGTTACGAAGTATCTTGCCGGTCAAATATGGGTCCAGTTCTCTACTGCACATACCACATATAGTAATTCTTTCTCATAAGTAGAAGTGAGTTGTGTTTTCCGCGAAAATGCTTTTCTAATATTAGGCAATAGGATGACCATTTTGAGTCAAAGCAAGTCTCATCCCTATGGTTGAAGTATCGGTCTCAATAACGAATTGTGCTTAAAAGTTAGGGAGAGCTAAAATTGGAGCTATAATCATGGCATCATTTAATTTTTAAAAAGTTATTGTAGCCATTACATCTCATTGGAATGCATTTTTCTTCAACAAGCTTGTCAGTGATTTACTTATGATTCCATAGCCTTTTATAAACCTTTTGTGAGCCAGTCAAAAAAAAAAAAAAATCTCTCAACTCATTAACATTCTTCAATTCAGATTGATCATTACCTTGATCTTGCTGGGGTCTGTCTTTACTTCCTTATCAGATACTCCACTTCTTTAACTCTAATAACACATTTTGACATTTTAGCAAATAAAGTGTGTTTTGTCAATATATCCAAAACTTTCTTAGTATGGCAAATGTGCTCCTTCAAGCTTCCATTGTAGATCAAAATATCTTCAAAGAAAATGAAAACAAACTTCCTCAAATTTTGTTGCTTGAACGCAGTATTCATAAGATGTTGAAATGTAGAAGGATCATTATTAAAGCCAAATGACATAACTAATAATTCATAATGTCCCTCATGAGTCTGAAATGTCGTTTTCGAAATGTTAGTTAAATTCGTTCTAATTTACCAATATCTCGACCTCAAATTAGTATTTGAACACGGCACCACTCCATGAAATTTATCCAATAATGCTTTCACAATATGAATTGGAAACTTATATTTCATTATGTGTTTATTCAGCTCTCTTTAATCAGTGCATAATCTCTAAGTCCCATCCTTTTTATTCACCATTAAAATCGGAGAAGAGAAGTGATTTTGGCTAGGTCTGATCACACCCGCTTCTAACATTTCCTTCACCATGTTCTCAATTGCTTCCTTCTGAACAACATGATACCTATAAGGTCGAACTTTAATAGGAGAAGTTCCTTCTTTTGAATGTAATTGGCGATCATGTGACTTGTGAGGAGGTAGTGCAGTTGATTCTCTAGAAACATCATCAAATTCTTATAAAAGTTGTTGCATCTCTAGCATTATAAGATCCTTCTCTTTAGCCATCATATCTGATGAACTTTTGAGTGATGACAAAAAGCTGCATATAAGATGAATGTTGTCCTTATGAACAATTTCATAAAAATATTTGTCATTATCCCAATTCAACTCTTCAGTTTCTGCTCCTCGTACACATGTCACTTCCCTTTGTAATGTAATTCCATCCTTAATTGTTTGAAGTCCCACAAAAAATGTCCAAGTGAAGAAAGTCATTGTACTCCTAAGAGCATATCACAACTCCCGAATCATACAACATATTGTCTATGATAAAATTCTCACCTTGCAGTTGCCACTAAATCCCTTACACACAGATTTGTTGTGTATGGTTTCGTTGTTTGCCACAGATACCGCAAATGCGCAACTTGATTTTATTTTGCATCCCAAATTTCTTTATTGTGCCTTCATCTAAAAAATTATGAGTGCTACCCGAGTCTATAAGGATGTTCAAATTGTTCCCCTTCACTTTCCTAATAGCCTTCATGGTCTGAAATGCAGTATTACCAGTCATAGCATTAAGAGAAGCCAAAGGTGGCAACTCTTCATCTGTTCCTTCTATATGCCTTTCTTCATCATCCCTAGATGTATCTTTTTCCTCTTTTGTGATAATCTCAATAATATGTAATTGTGCCTTACATTTATGACCAACAACAAACTTTTATGTGAAAAAGAAGCACATATTTTCACCCTTCTACCTACAATAAGCTCGGGAGTAATGTTTTCTGTTTTATGTTGCACACTACCCAATTATGCCACTTTAGAGGCAATGTTCAACTGAGGTGTAAAGGAGTGAATATTTTAATCCAGGCATCTCTAACAATTGTTTTATTCTTTATGTGGATGTATGATAATGCGTTTTCCTGTATTATGGCCAGAGTGTAAACCTCAGTCAACTGTATTATGCAAATCAGGTTGCAATCCACTTAGAAACAATTTATTGCCTACTTCTTCGACATATTAGTTCGCACTAAGAAATCATCAAACTTCTATTCGTAGGCATCCACTCTACCTATGTTTGCTTGTTTCAAGTCCATTAATTCATATATAGGATCATCATAAGGTTGACCGCCAAATCTGCTAATATAGTAGATTTATATTCATCCCAGTCAGGCCAAACTTCATGTGGTTTCCCTTTCACAAATGATTGATGTAATATGAAAGCTTTTCCTTCTAAATGTATAGAAATCAAGCTTTGGTGTTGCATCCACTCAAAAATCTGATCAACCTTATACACCCATCCCCGTACCTCTTATCCTTTAGATCTTGGAAAATTGATCTTTGCAAATTAACAAAGGTTGGATTGAGATCATAGCACCCATTAGCCTGTTCTCTCCTATCCCTGTAACATAATGACCGTAACCAAGAACCCACCTAGCCCAATATTATTAATCACAATAATACAAGGAACAACGGATACACTCGTGTATACAACCGACCCTCATTCTCTTCCTCTCTTTTTCCTCTCTTTCTCGCCCAAGTCCCCCTACTTCACTTATCTATGGGGCCAAGGGAAGCTATACCAAATTACAAGGACTCGGACACTTGGACATCATACAGCCACGAGGTACCTAAAGAGTCTCCGCAACCAGGGATTCCAAGGTTGTTTGCACAAAGAACTTCAAGGGTCGTATGCGGTCATGTAAGGGGGCCTGCTTTCTCCTATGGCAGTCATCCGAAGTCTCACCTACAATCGTGTTAGGTTTCTTTTGTCAACTAGCAACCTTCAAGGAATCGTTGTTGCTTTATATGCCACGCCACCTATGCAACCTCTTTTGCATGCAAGTAGCTTCACCCACAAAGAATGCCCAACAACTCAATTCCTCCTCAACTCGGTTGGTGTAGATGTTTTTAGTGCTCCCACACAGGGGAAGAGGCAATAAATCACTTCTCTATGTAGTAACTTGGTCTCTAAAGGCAACTCAGTGGTTGGAATTGGTCGAAGCTAGTAAGTTTTTGATAATCGGAGATGTCCAACATCGTGGTTTCTATTCAACAGACCAAGACCAATGCTCGATTTAGGGAGAAAATGTATATGTTCCCATACACACTCACTTCGATGAATTTCATGACGTCATTGATCTTATAGAAGGTTATATGCTTATAGTATTTCCTCGTTAAGACAACAGAGGCAAGCTTATTGTAGGAGCATAATGCGTTCAAGGATAGAGCACTAACTAGCTATGCAGATTCTAAAGATGAATGTTATTGAAGAACTCAAAATTCACAAATCTACAAGGGGTTAACTTTCTCTCCGTGATGTTCTGAGTAAGAATTATGCTAAAACCTTATCAAGGTATCCTACTAAAACATAAGGGAATATCTCAGGAGTAAAAGTCAGAAGGGACACCTCTGCATTTCTTAGATGAGGACTGCCGCTTAGCAGATACCCTTCTCTTGCCTTTAGTTGAGCCCTTTGGGTTTAGAGGATTGGGATTGATCGACGACCATTTCTTTAGTCAACTGAGGGTTTGCCTTAACTCACTTGTTTCGGGCAGTGCTGTTATTTCCTGATTCATGTACTGGTTAATGTACTTTGGTCAGTAATACTTTCTCATGAAAATAAATCTCAGAGCATACTTGTTGTGGTTGCTCGTCTAGAACAGCAAGAGTGTTCGATTGCGAGGACACTTGCTCCCCTAAGTCTGAGGAGACTAATCGGATGATTTCTCTCGAGGATCAACCTCCATTGGTGTGTTCACCTTACTCGAAGACTTTTCTGGAAAGGAAACTTTTATACGTAACTCACAGTTGCAGTCCGAGCTTTCTCTGAGGAATACTCCAATCGAGAGGTTTGATAATCCGTCCTAGCAAAGGTTTGTCCTAGCAGCATTCTTAAGAAATCTCTTAATTGCCTTGTCCTTGTTTTCGGCAACTTAGAGACGCTTGACTTGTGATGCCATAAGCACATAGAAGAAAAGAAACGGGAGGTTAGAGTTTGGATATTTGAGAACAGTTGAGGTAGAGGAAAGAAAGAAAGGTGGAAAAATGATAACATATGTGTGGGAGCTTTTCTGAAAAGAAGAGGGAGAAAAAAATGTTGGAAGATATAATGAAAGTGGGTGATCCCACGTTTAACATAGAAAGAAAATATTTTCAAAGTTTGTTTCCAAAAATCAAATGGAAAAAACATATGTAAAAATTTTGAAGTTAAATATTTGAAAAATATTTACCACATACATGCATATGAAATGAAGATCAATAAGATCCTTTAGAAAGAATAGCAAATTTCAATATTCATTCGTAATTTTGAGAATTTCTCAAAGTTCATCGGCTTAATGAACATATCAAAGAATCGATCATCTGTCCTCATATACTCTACTAAAATGTGCCCATTATAGACATTATATAAAATGAAATTATGCCTAAATTCTATGTGCACCGAGTAAGTTGAACATGATTCTTAATTAGTTTTTTAGCATTGGGGTTATCACACCGAATTGAGATATTGTCAAACTTGAATCCATAGACTTCAAGCTGTTGATGGGACATATCTTTTTTAGTTATAGACAGAAAACTTGCTTCTTTGAGTATTGGGAGATTAAAAATTTCCTAATAATTGGCAAGTGTCATATGTACTCTTCCAGTCTATTTTTCAGTCCGTAAAATCTATATTTTGGGAGTTATTGATGATCACATTGATCGATTATTCGACAACTTAAGTTCTCTTGTTGAAAACTCAATATGCGTAACAAAAAATAGAATATCCAAAAAATATTCCTTTGCCCAACTTAGCATCAAACTTTTCAATGTTATCCTTCGGAGTTCTTAATATAAAACATGAAACATGATAAAAATACGAGATGTTACGCTTTCTTCCTTTATACAACTCATATGGTGTTTTGTTAAGTGTGTTTCGAGAGCGTGAACTTGATTAGACATATAACATGTAGTGTTAACTACCTCAGCCCAGAGGTTTTATGGTACCTTGCTTTTACACGTTATCATTCTCGCCATAAGAGTTATATCCATCGTCTGTACAATGTCTTTCTATTGTGGAGTCCGTGGTGTAGAGAAGTTGTGTTCTCCATTTATGTCATAGAAAGAAGTGAACTCATGGTTTTCAAATTCGATACCTTGTTCAATTCTTAAGCTTTTGAGAGAGGCTCCTTCTCGGACTATGTACTCTGGTAGGACTAAAGAGGTCTATGTGTATAAATTCTAATGGCATTGTGGTGGAAACTTGCTCTTAAAACAAAATCTGGTTTGTTTACCTAGTGATGATGCTTCACATAAGCTGTTATGATCAAAGGAAAGCTTTGATAATCCTCTTACCAACTCATGTTTAGCAATTTTTGACATTAATTAGTAATTGATATGTTGTCTCAACTTCCTAAGCCAAAGTGTGGTTTCATCATTATAAGAAACCTGTCATTTTTTCAATGGACTGAAGACTGCCCTGTGAAACAATGTGTATGTTCTTTGTTCGTTCAGCTATAAAGCAAATATTACCATCTAACGAGTCATAACATCCTTCCGCATTAAAGGCTAAATCATAACCTTTGTCATATGGTCGTGTGTTTTAATCTTGTAACAAGCAGAATCATATGTTTGCATTGAGTCCGAACTAATAATAGTTTCAATGCCTTTTATGTAGCCTTTACTATCATCACCAAATGTTACAAAATCATTGTTCTGTAAAGTCAAGTACCATTCATTCTTCTAGCTTTAGCTTTGAACCATACATGCCATTAAAAGCAAGTTAAGTAACTATTTGAGCCCATTTAAAGGTGGTTCCATGTGTTCGACTCGCTTTTCCGAAAAGTGCATTTAACATGCTTTGGGCTCTTTTGATCTGACATTGTCTCACCATATAACCAAGCATACCACAGAAATAACATGATTTCAGCCTCTCTGCCAAAATGGCATAGCCTTTAAACATTATCATGTGATGATTATGTGTAGATCCACAACAGTGCACATATTTATGTTTATGTGTAGTTTTACAACTGTGCACAAGTATCTGTTTCTATACATTTTGGGGATTGAACACGGAGTGTTGTTTCTTTGCAGTGTAACACACTTTTCCTGAGCAGTTGTGATATTCGATTTCAGGTAGAAAGCCTTCATTGGCCTCTTTAAATGAAGAAATCACTTTGTCACAATCAAGTAAATCGTCTCTAATCTTCAAAAGAGATTCTTTGATCAGTGAAGGTGCTTTTGTGCCTCCGGATCTGATTTTGGTAATGGTAAGAAACATTTTAAGCGTTTTCATCATAGGACTTATAAGGATAAGAGGGAAGAGACATAAAAGGAGATTGACAGAGAAAAGAGAAATACATGCGATGACACATCTCCCGGTGGGCACATTCTTAGGTGCGTGGATATACGAGCCAGTATTTTTCATTTGCAGTTTTAATTAATTTATTAGGAATTTTAGGTATTTATGTTTTCGCTTAGTTCCCTTTCATCTTGAGATCCTTCTACATTTTAAGGGCGAAAAATTTTATTATTTTGATTTCAGCTGCACCTTAAAACTTTGACTCCTTATTGCGCAAGTTGAGGTCACCCTTGCCAGCATTTCCCAGCTCGTGAAACTGTTCATTCAGTTGGTAGCTGGAGATCGTATATCCCTCTCCCCTTTGCACATGGATTACATCATCCCCAGTTTGACGCCGGGGATGGCTCCTGCCCTCAGATGATCCATCCCTGAAGCTCATCTAAGGGGCGGGACAGATCATCTGTTGTGAACCTTTCTCTCTGTTCAGGAGCTGCAGCTTAGTGTCTCTACAGGAATCAGAGAGTCGCTTTATGTCCTCATGTCCTTATTGATCCAAAAAATCCCTCGCCGTCCATTCCATTCCTGTCTGGCTTTTTGATGTCAGCGCCACATTCCAAAAGGAACTCGACTACTTGCACATTACCTTCCAAGACAGCCACGTTGCCATTTCTTTCAGGACACATTATGTCATGGCCATGCTCGATGATTTCTCTGAGTAGAGCCAAAATGTTCGGCTAGGCTGCGAAGCACACGAATTGGCCTACATTCTTGTGACATAGCTTTGCACCTTTTTAAAAAGGAGCTTCACTATGGCCACATGACAGCAGACCGTTTCTTCCCAAACCGGCACACTCCCATCAGCATCTACAGATGATTATTGCATCATAACAATGCACAAATACCTCTCTTGTTGGGATCGGCTCCACAATCCAACAACAGCATCAAGTGTAGTTTTCGCTCCCCCTTGTCGTGACAATATGCTAAATCTACCGAAGAAATGAGAAAGGAAATCAAAGACTAATCTCACACTCACATGCTCGAAGAATGATGAGGTCCTTTCTAGCACAAACCAGAGGGGTTTTTGTCTTGTCAATCGATTCATTCGGATGTCGAGCCCCCAACTCAGTATCTGACTTAAGAGCACTTCATCTCCTCTTGGAGATGCGAAGCTTTGACTGAGGAGAAGAACCATTCTGCTGTGATCCAATATCTTCTCCATCTCCATTAAGATGTCCTCCATGGTCGAACGATTGAGGTCCTTCAGATGTTGAAACGATGGATGAGAATGCTCATGAAATCAATTACTGTTTGGATTATTATATGAAATACCATGAAGCATTTGATAGAATTGCCATACCTGGAGGAAATTGTTCATGATGATACTCCCACATGAACTATCAGGAATGTAGTATAGTTTCAACCGTAGCAGATGACTCAACTGTTTTGTTCAGACCGTGAATAGCTGCGGATCCATAGCAAAGCGAACTGACCGCAGAGATTCCCCGTCTTAGCCTCCCCATCCTATGTATTTTTAAACCATATAAAGAAGCTGACGACATGGCACTGCAAAGACCAGGAAATATCTTACTGTTGCACTGACTGACGAGATTGTGTTAGTCTGTTGTTGAGTGGATATTTGGAATTCTCCTAATTTTTCCTAGGAATGATAAATGCATATGGTCTTTCTGCTGGAGGTTGCTTCAAACATGAAAATTTGGATACGCTTTGCAGTTGGATTAGATTGGACATAGATAAGAAGAGGTCCACCAGACATTAGTGTCATATGGATCACAATATTAAGCAGAGTAAAAAAAAGGTGCATCCCATCACTGACCTCCGGACCCATCAGTAGCTGCAACATCGAACCGTATCTCAGTTGAGCTCTTTCTTCCAGGGATGAATGTAGTTGCACATGCACTGATGGCGGGTGGCGGGTCTGATCAAGATCAGTTACTCATTGCTGCATGTTCAGGCAATATTCCTTCTTGACAGCAGGAGATATGAGATCCTTCTAAGTTTCTTCATGTTTTCTGGGAATTCCCCTAGAGCAGAAAATCCTTGCCGTTCAGGCCTGCTTAAAAATCTTGAAGGCTTCTCAGGCATAAGATTGGTGGTAGGCTTGTTCAGCTTTTTCTGAGCATCAATCGGTACATTGGGGCCCCTCGGTCAAGAACCTGCCGCTCCCAGTCGGATCTTATCCCAAAAGGGTTCCCATCCAACCAACCCTGAGAATTATTTGCATCCGAGCGACTTACAAGCTCAAGCTTACCCTTTCCATATTTTAGGAAAAGCTCTTTCATCCTCAGGGCGACAATTTCAACATCAGATTGAAGAAACACCTGCAGGTGAAGTATACTCTATGATTACATAGCCCCCAACAATGACACGAGATATGGAGTAGCATAACCAACTTCTCGCATGTTGTTTGAAATGGCTTTCCATTCTACCTTGTCAATATGTAGATGATCATGTCAAAACTTTCTGCCGACCTCATGGACCCCATTGAACCAATTACCAAACTCAAAACTCTCAAGAAATTTCACTTCCTATCCACAACTAGGTAGACGAGAAGTGATGTAAAACCAATTCTTACCTTCCCATTACAAGCAAGAAGATCGGCAATTGCTTCCACTAATGATCTTCGAAGCATTCTCCATCTATGGTCTGGGCCATTGAAGTCAGGATTCGGACACTATATTATTTAACACATAACTATGTCAATAAAAAAATTCATGGAAAAAAATTGGTATAATTGGTGATTGTCAGCAGATCTAACCAGAAAATGAAATGAAAATTCTCACTATGGAGAGAGATTGAGGAATCAACCTGAATGGAAATCAGGACCACCTCTCCTGGGTAAGTCGATACTATGGAACGAAATGTAGATGTTGCATTAGTGGCAATGAAGTACCTGAAGTTGTTCACAAAGTGAAACAATAGCTATCTGTGCATGCAAAACAAAAACATTCGCCAACAGATGATAATTTGATACTCTATGGAATGCTGAATTTACAATGGACTGTGATGAGAGTCAATGCCAAAATATTATCAATTTATTATTTACCATCCTGGACGGATATAAAAACTTAAGAGGAAATCCAGTCATAAACTTTCCAAGCACATCAGCACATACCCATTTTTCATGTTGTGCTGATGAACATGATGTAAGCAACGTTTTACAAGCTGAAATGAGGAAATCAAAGGAATTATCAGAATACAATTAGACTTCAAAAGTCAAACATTAAAGAAGAAAGCAATACCTTTTCATTGATCTCTAAACCAAGAAAATTCAACTCTCCTTGTCTTTTAGCCATTTCCAGGAGAAACAGGCCATTACCTGTAACAATTAGGCGAGGAAGAAAATCATTTCCTTAAATTAGACAGCATTATGCTTTCAAGAAACATAAAAATAAATGTAAACATCAGCATATGATCTACGACACACCACAGTTTTCCTTACTGTAATAGCATAAGCAGAAGCAATATGCTTGCTAGATAAATACAATGACACAAAATATTTGTCCCAAGAAAGGCCCCCGAACAGCAAGGCAGGCACAATTTATGTGGTTCTTTTTGATAGATTGATGAGAAATGAAAAATTCATTGTCAGCAACTTTTCCGTTGCTTACCACTGCCAATATCAATTGCCAAAGGCTGAGATGGTTTCTGGTAGACCAAATTCCAGTCAATCTTAAAAGGATATGCCTGCCAAGAAAAAACAGAATAACCTCAAACAAATACATATAAATCCTCATAAGAGGTACCTTGAATGGCTTTACGGCTAAATTTAGAAAAACAAGGAGCGAGAATAACAACAGGAATAATGACAAGATACTTGCTCTGTCTAATGCCATGACCCCAGGAAGCTTTCTTCCTTTCAGGAACTGCCAGAAAATAGACGCATCCTCCACCACAGAGTAAGAAGCAGAATAATTTGACCTGCTCTTCATAGCTTTGTTTGTTGCACTGCCAACAACAGTTACATCACGGCCAATTTCACATAAATTAACAAGAACTTTAGCCAATTCAGTACTTCCATAACTTGACGGACTCGGGAACTTGAATCTCACTGGCCCAATCCAAACCACTTTCTACAAACAGCAAAGAAAAAGAAGAGAGATCTGTTAAATTAAAAAGCGTTGACTTTAAAATACTCTAATGTGCATCAAAAGAAGCATTGATTTGAGCAACAGACTATAAGTACATCAGAGAGCGCAACTTGCCTTTGCAGGAAGACATTTCAGGCAAAGCTAATTACGTAATAAGAACAGCAATCAGACTACTAGTGCTCTGACAATCTACCTACGAGGCAAAAGCTTTCAGCCAAGTCTGTAATCAGATACTTTTACCTTGCAACTATTGAGCAGAAAGGTTATCTCTTCAAGTGACCTGGGTCCGAGATCAACAGGTGACAAACCTAGAATACTATTGAGATTAGAAAACAACACCAGAAATGAAGCTTTTATTGTTCTGGAAAGCAACATTTTCAACAAACAATCACTGTAAGCAAGCCAATTCGCCATCTCTCTCTCTCTCTCTCTCTCACTCTCTCTCTCACACACACACACACATCAGCGTGCCCTTCATAAGGTTATAATAGAAGAGAAAGAGGAATGGTGAGGATAAGTTTGCTTTCCCCACTAGAACTTCAAGATAGGACCACAGACCACTTTAAAATAAAAACTTCACAGATAATTCACCTTCTGAAAGACTTTCAGCTGGATATGCTCTCAACTCCTCTGGCTGATCATGATTTATGCACCAGAAATCTTTTGGACACAAAATTGGGATTTTCCGATGTTGTGCTATCTGGACCAATTTTGAGGCTTCTTCAAAAGCACCTCTTTCTAGAAAGCTCATAGGGACTGGAAGCTTCAAGGCATGCATAATTTGTAATGCCATCATCCCAACAAAGACCAGCCCATCACAAACAGAAGTGAAGTGGTGCAAGGCGGAAGCTTTGTCTGAAAGATTGGCACCTCCAATCTGAATCAACAAAAGATGGAGCTCATTGAGGTACATAGAGAAAACATGACAAGAAGAGGGAAACGGAGATGGGGGGGGGGGGCACCTCCCTCCTCAATGAATGGTTGGAAGGCATAGAAGAGGAGAGGACATACGATGGCAATGTATGGTTGTTTGCTGCTTTCCAAAGCTTTGCTCAGCTTCTTGAGGCTCTCCTCAAACTGAAATCCAGCAACAGAGGCGTCGCAGAAGCTGGCAATGCCAACAGTTGATGCGAGAACTTTGTGGCATTGGGAAAATGAATCATTCACAAATATATCCACTCCAGATGATAATCTCTGGGAAAATGTTTCCGAGTTGGAACGATCATCCTTAAGCTGATTAAGATTTGGAAGAAGAATAACATTTGTCTCCTTAAACACTTCAGCATTTGGTAAGAGGCTATGAGTTAAGTGTCTTTGGGGTACCACATTAACCCGAAGAACTGATGACAAGTAATCTGAAGCATAAACACCAGGTCATTGAAGCTGATATTGTGGCCCATATTTCAGACCAAACTGATGTACAATACCTGCAACAGGCTCAAGATCACGAAGTTTTGAATTAACTTCACTATCCCAACCACTCACTAGGATAACTTTGGCCCCGGCTACCAGCAAGTATTGAATTGTGAGAAGAGCATTTGAATCCAATATAGATTTCTGATCATGTCCTTCCCCAAGCAATATGGTGGAGTCAAACCTGACTAGTGCAACTTTGTCCATTAGACCATCCTTGGGAAAAGTTCGGAGAGTCTGTATATAAGGAAATTTCCTTGGTTCACCATTAACACAAACAAAATCCTGACATCATAAAGTGATTAAAAGGGCATCATAAGTGGCCTCATAACATAATCAATTCTCAGAATGTAAAGGCCTTTCGATCCCAACAAACTTACTCCAACTCCACTTGAAAAGGAGCTCTAGACTAGAGCTAAGCAACGCTAACAGTTTGCGTTCTCCGCGACCCGAAGGCTACATTCATCTAACTTTCTTCCACTTTCACATTCACTATGCAAATTGCAATGAAATCGATAATTCCGAAAAAGAAAAAAGATAAAAGCCAGAGAGTCACCTTCATCTTGCGTCCAACCGAACCCCGTTCCTTTCTCAGGACACCAAAACCAACTGCCACAAAAGCGCTCAAAAATTTACCAAAAGTAAAGGACTGGAATTGAAACAACCGAGAAACGAAGGCACAACAATCCAAAGGACTCACGTTTCAGAACATTCGACGGCAACCAAGAAACTGGTTGGCCGATCCCACAAACAGGGAGGCGGCAACAACACGAACCCCCAAACAAGGCGCTCGCTAGAGGGGGACTCGCCGCTCGGTATCCCATCTTCATCTGCATTCCCCGCGTTTGAGAGAATTTGGAGATAAACCCTGCAGAAGAACGGAGTATCCAATCCGGGTTTACGAGGAAAGCGTGAGGATTCGGCCGTGGACGTGTACGGTGGCTGTGCTTCTTACCGGTCATCCTTGACCGTTTAGTTCTGTCGGGGCCCTGCTCGGTCTCTGTTTCATCTGGACCGTATTTGGGCCCAATAACCTCCTCCTGCTGTAATCTCCGTCTACGGGACGGGCGTAAATAGCACACGACTCGCTTCCTCGACGACTCTCTGCAATTCCTACCGATCCCCCGTAAACCTCCCCCTCCCCCCAACAAAGGAATCGCGGCTTTTCATATCGCCATGGGATTGGGTTTCCCGATTGGTGTTGTGGGTGTTCTGATCTTAGGCCACGCCGCCTACTCCACCATACAATGTAAGCAACCGATCAATCCCAGTAATAGGGATGCCAAGATTTTGGGCTGGGATTGTTAAAGTCGTTTTTTTTGTGTGTGGGTTTTCAGATAGAGGGCTGTTGAAGATTATGGAGGAGGAGTTCTCCGGGCCTCCCCTCGTTGTAGGAATCTGATTAATTCCTTTTCTCGATTTGGGTTGTCTTGGATTTGATGTGGGGATTGATTGTCTTTGTTATTCTTGTATTCTTTTCGGGGGTGTGGAAGGTCGTTGCGGAATTGCTAGTCGCATTGGTTCTGTGCTTCTGGGCTGCGCTGTCTGTGCCCGGGAAGTTCCTGTCCATTCATCCAGATTCTGAGGAGAACAGGTATTAATTCGGATTCATTCCCTCGTATCTCTTACGCTACTCGCGATCCTGGAGTTATTTGACTTCCGTAGTGAGCCTCGGGTGTCGCCAAAGTAAATTGGTGTGTGTAATGATGCTCCTGCAGTTGGCTTGTTAGCAAACAGTAGTTGGTAGGATCTTGGATTAGAATGTTTACTTTTTCAGGCTGAATCTGCTAATTCGTTAATGAGTTGTTCTCAGCATTGGAGTGCTCTTTGAGTTTCTTGAATGGGAAACTTATTGTCGAGAATGCTGAGAGAGAGGTTTGGTTAGCACGTGTGAATTGTGAAGTTGGCAGTTGCAATGACATTCCTATTTTCCTCCCTTTAAGACGGTGATGTGGATTCGTAGATGGTCCGTCTCCACGCCTCATGGGTGTTCTTTTCCACTATCCAAAGGCATGATTAAGTTGTAGTTTGCTTATTCAATATCTTGTCAAATTTGGATTACATTCTCGCCTGTCCTTTAAGTGAAGCCTAAAGAAGTCTGGGTTTCTGGGCTTGATTTGATGATAGCCCTCTAAGATGTATTACGTGATAGTTTCAGTATGATTGTTAAATCTGCGAAGTCGCTACCAACTTATTTTTGGTTTTGCAGGATAATTGCATTGCCAGAAAACTTGGATTTCATGATCTTCAACCATCGTGGCAGAGCTTTTTCTTCTCAACCAGATTTGAAGCTGAAGCATTAGTGTCCATTGGATTGACATTCCCCAG
This sequence comes from Melastoma dodecandrum, assembly GCA_029817715.1. Lineage (NCBI taxonomy): Eukaryota > Viridiplantae > Streptophyta > Magnoliopsida > Myrtales > Melastomataceae > Melastoma > Melastoma dodecandrum. The sequence continues at coordinate 1,291,959 of JARUPY010000237.1, forward strand.
TTTTACTTTGTTCCGATGATTGAACCTAGCGCATTATGGCTTAACTGTTGTATTTTGTGCTAGAGATTAGACTTTTGGTCAAGCGCTTACCAATTGTCTCGGCCAGTTATTCCGGGGGCAATACATTGTGTCAATCAATTATATCAGTGATATCATTTTCAGGTTCGGGTAGTTCCATAAAAGTTAGATAGACTCTTCATTGTGTACAATTTTCCTTCTATGAACACAGTTGGGATGCCAAATGAAAACAGAGTTGGGATTGCATGTCCGTTGTTGTGTTTGTTGATCTTGTTTGTGCGGCCAGTGAACATGTCTGGTCATTGTTGCTCTATGAATGGCTTCAACCATTTCGTCTTGCCTTCACGGCTCTATGCGGAAACCAGGAGTGACTACAAACAGTGGTGATGCTCTGTTGACAACATGGATGCACTACTGGCATGCCCAAATGAGGCCGATGCATATCCATAAACCCCAGGTCCTGGTGCCTCCACGCTACATTATCCAAAAACGATTGTCAAATTTTAGGACCAAGGCACGCAAAATGCCAACCCCTGTCAGTCTCAGAATTCCCTCGCCCACACGGTAAGGGATGATGAGCTGAACCTCAACAAGTAACTCAAAAGCTCTTACATATGCCAAGTGGTTACGCAGATAAAGATGGATGAGAGAAGATTTACACAGCTCTTGCAGCCCGCATTCAATGAGATATAAATACGCCAAGATTAGCACTATATAATCTCAACCCAGGGTTCAAGTTACAAGCAGAAGCACTTATATCCGTGTTTCCGGCTGGCTGAAAAGTACAATGGGACGGAGGAGATGGAGATGTCAATCGTTTCCTGGGGCAGGCCGAGTGGTGAAGTATCTGTGCAGGTTAATTGTTGGCCTTCTCCAGCGGCGAGGTGCAGATGCCCAGATTGATACTTTGAGAAATGTGAAGGACGGACACTTTGCCGTCATCGCATGGGACTTCAATAGACCCGTGAAATTTTTTGTAAAATTGAAATTCCTGAGACATCCTGCATTCCTCGATCTACTGGAAGCGGCAGAACAAGAATTCGGGTTAAATCAGAAGGGAGTTCTTGCAATCCCCTGTAAAGCATCTGAGCTCCAGTACATCCTACAAGAAGGTAAGCATATCAGCGCTAGCAAATGTTAGGCAATCGACAATCAAGGTTCAAGACAAACCCAGCCCATGTGAGAGGTAAGTTACTTTGGATCGCTAACTATAATACGCAAGGACACGGATCAATTCGAGGCCACACTGAATTGTCTTCACTTTAAAGCTCTAATCAATATCATTTCAACAACATGCCTATCTAGAAAAAAAGGCAAATAGAACGTCTTTTGCAAGTCTGCTTCACCAATTGTCATATTTTATGAAAGAACACATATCGCATGGCCATTATCTATCAATTCAACCTAATTGTTCTGGGGTTTTATGACTTCCAGAAGGGATAAATCAGCAACCAAATCCAATTAGACAAAGAATCAACCTCATACAAATAGGTTAATGTGAAACAACAGATTCACTAAGAAGACCCTCAATATGCACAACCACTACAGACGCGCACACACATGCCAGGTCTAACTATCTCAATACAGCAAACTCGACCCTGAACAATATTCACGTTACCAACGGGCATACCTCGAGAAAATGCAGTAAAGAGTCCATATCAAATCTCCTGATGCGCAAGAAACAGCATAGCAATATGCTCTCAGAAGCTTCCACATGTACAGTAGGCGAACTTCCAAACCCACAGAGCTTCAAAAAGGGCTACAAATTGGGCAATTCTCGTATCGGTTCTCAGTAGACTGTCTAAGGATGTACTCAACTGTTCTCTTCCTTTCATCCCTCTCGTCCTCCCGAAACATTGCAGAGCTTGGACAGCCGGTCTCTTATCTGGAAGTATAGACTTTATGTCTATCATTTTCTTCACAAAACCTATCCTTCATTGCCTCTATAAGCCAGACTAAAAGTCCCCATGATAATAAAGGTCGTCTCCTTTACCATCACGTTTGACCATCCAGCAGTTCCATCACTAGCCTTGTATAGGCCTGCCTGCCACCCACCCACACCAGAATAAATGGAGTTTTCCGAAAAAACCGGTTAGTGGAGGAAGACCTCCTAGGGATAAGAGACAGCGCTAAAGATAGAGCCAAAAAAAGATCTTTCGTGTATAATCCTCGTCTCCTAAGTACAAGAACGAAAAATCAAATAATTCCTTCCTCCTCAGCTTCCAAAGGTGCAGCCAGATATGGAGTTTACTCATTTCCTCTCTGGACCCAAAGCTGATCACACTTCGAAGCACCCCGAGAGGTTGATGCTCCGCAATGAGCGAGCCTCCGTTGAAAATTCAACTGAGACCTCTCAGCTTTCCTCCTCTGACGTGCTTGTTCGATTTTCTCATTCTGTGAATCAGAATTCCGCTCTTTCCAGATGGGTGTGCTCTTACAAGTATGCAAATCTGGCAGTGCAGGCAACCATTCAGGAATACGCTTCCCAGGTGGGGTCTCCTTCATTTGAGAAAAACTCAGAATCTTTCGCTTCATATCATGCCTATTATCTACTGGAAACTGAGGTATAGGCCTCGTGAATGCCTCATCTTCACATGACTCAACATAGTTTACAATTTCCATCATAGGACTACTGCTAGTACTGAAACTAAGTCCTCAAAAGATCTCAGGACATCAAATTCATTGCAGTGAGTTCTGCCAGATAAATTTGAGATTTGGAATAATATTTGAAATAAATACGACTAAATTTCTTCTTAATGGTTCCTGAGTATACAAAATGAATACGTATTTATAATTATTTTCTTATTGATTTATGTAAGTAATTTACATAATCTATGTAACACTTTAAAGGTGGCCAAAAGAAATTTAACATATATCCATAATTATTGGACATTTTGATATGAATAAATTCAAGTTTTTGGCCAAGTAGTTTTATAGTATGATATGTATCTATTAATATTAAGAATAATTTTAAAATCTTATATAAGTGACATGGTCAGGTGAATAACGATAGAATGTTTATTTATTAGCCTACTGAAATAAATTAAAATATTAATTCAAAATTTAAAGATGGAAATAATAATATTATTATTATCTTTGTAATAAGGTCGACTAAAAGGGAATATTATGTCCCACTAAATACTTGAAAGGTGAGACACTTATATAATTCAAAGTCTCCTAAAAGATTAAGTCAATATTATAAAATAAAGGCCCTTCATTAATATTTATTATAATGGTCGGATTTTTCCCATGAGTCGGTATAGCTTATATGTGGGTTTCTGGTAGAACATATGTAGTTTAATCTAAATGATTAATGGGTAAATTTAACTCAATTTAGTTGACTTGTTTAGCTTAGCAAAGGTCAGCTTTTTGAGGGACAAGCTTAAGTTTAAGAGTTATTAAACTCCACGTGAAAATACCGAAAATCACATAGATAATTGTGATTAGCAAGTTAAGGCCAACTTGTTTCGTGTGGTGTGTAGGTACAGCTTAGTTGTGTGCATACTTCATGTTTCAAGACTTCGATCCCAATAGGAATTTTCACCAACAAATTCCCGATTTCAACAGTGGGGGCTGTTGTTTTTAAATAAAATAGTGAGAGCTATATTAAAGTCCTTTATTAATTGATATTCCACAAATATTAAAACTCTGCTGTAAATTATTTTGTAGATGGCAAACACAAACACCCTGTAGCTGTGAAGCAATCTCACGAAAGAGAATATCCTCATCGGTTCCAACTACCTGGATTGGTATAGAAAACTGAAAATTGTCCTAAGGCACGAGAGAAAAATTGATGTGCTAGAGGATGAACCACTTAAAGAACCTATACCTTATGCTTCTGAGGATGATCAGTCCTATTACAGTCAATACTTGGAGGATGCGTTGGATGTTCAGTGCATCATGTTGTCTTTTATGTTTCCCGAGTTACAGAGGCATCATGAGAACATGAGTGCAAGAGAGATTGATCAGCACTTACGTGAGCTCTTCAAAGAGAATGCCAGAGTTGAGAGGTATGAGACCTCTCGGGCACTGTTTCGAATGTTGGTGGAAGGAAACCCAGTTGGGCCACATGTACTCAAGATGATAGGGTACATTGAGATGCTCGAGAGCTTGGGTTCCAAGTTGGACGAGGACTTAGCTGTTGACTTGGTTTTGTCATCACTCCCACCATCATTTTCTCAGTTTGTGTTGAACTTCAACATTAACAGTATGGAGAAAAATTTGACTAATCTGATGGCAATGCTGAAAACTGTTGAGAAAGACATGAAGGAGAATCCTTCACTTCGAGTAATGATGGTCAGAAAGACCAAAAGCGTCATGGCACTGGGAAATTCAATCACATGGCTAAAGCAGTTATGAGCGCCAGACCTCCAGCTCAAAAGAGGCTTAAGAAAAGGCAGCAGGTTCCCCAGTTTGATGAGAAGGGGGCTATATGTTTTCATTGTGGCAAGAAAGGTCATTGGAAGAAGAATTGCTTCCAACTCATGAAGAAAAATGACGGGCGGATGCTTCGGGTATCTTTGTGATTGAATGTAATTTTTTTGTTTCTTCATCATGGTTCATAGACTCTAGAAGTAGTTCTCACATTTGTGTGAACTTGTAGTGTCTAATTGATTGCAGACGGCTGTCCAAGGGCGAGATGGACCTACGAGTGGCGAATGGAGCTAGAGTTGATGCATTAACTGTAGGAACATATGTAATAAAGTTGCCCAGTGGATTTGATTTAAATTTGAAGAATTGTTGTTTCGTTCCTAGTTTTTTCAAGAACAACATTTCGGTGCCGTGTTTAGATACGGGATTTGTATTTAAATTCAAGGACAAGTTGTGTTCCTTTTATTTGGATGAAATATTCTATGAAGATGGTTTGTTGAATAATGGTTTGTATGTTCTGAATTTGGATGAACCTATTTATTATGTTGAAAGGAAGAAACAGAAAACGCGTGACTCAAACTTAACATATATCCGGCACTATAGACTTGGTCATGTAAACGAGAAACGCATCGCAAGGTTACTAAGTAACAGGTATTTGGACTCTTTTGAGTTAGAGCTCATAGATACATGTGAAGTGTGTTTACAAGGAAAAATGACCAATAAACCTTTTACCAAGACAGGTGTAAGGGCCAAGGAATTGCCAGAACTCATACATAGTGGTGTGTGTGGGCCATTGCCGGTTCAGGTCAGAGGAGCGTATACATACTCCGTGACTTTCACCGACGATTTAAGTAGATATGGATATGTCTACTCAATGAGGCACAAGTCCGGAACTCTTGAAAAGTTTAAAGAGTTCAATAACGAGGTAGAGAATCAACGAGGCCAGAAGATAAAGGCCCTTCGGAGTGATCGAGGCGGCGACTATCTTAGCCAATAGTTCATTGATTACCGAAAAGATGTGGGATCGTTTCCCAACTCACACCTCGTAGAACACCGAAATGGAATGGTGTTTCAGAAAGTATGAACCATACAGTCATGGACATGGTTCGATCAATGATGAGTCATGCAAGTCTTCTATTGTCATTTTGGGATTATGCCTTAGAAACTGCAGCGTACATGCTTAACCGAGTTCCAACCAAGTCAGTAGATAAGACTCCTTATGAATTATGGTTTGGGAAGAAACCAAACTTGCCTTATCTTAAGATATGGGGCTGTGATGCTTATGTGAATAATGAAAATTCTAATAAAGGGACATGTTTGTAGGTTATCCCAAGGAAATAAAGGGATACTATTTTTATCTCTCAAGCGAGTACAAAGTTATCGTTGCTCGATATGCTACTTTCTTGGAAAGAGAATTCATTTCTAAAGAGAGTAGTTGGAGTAAAGTAAGTCTTGAAGAAATTTCGGACTCTACAAACAGGTTGGAAATTGAACAGTTAGATAGGAAATCAGTACCACTAGTACAAGCGATTCCAATTTCTGAAAATATTCAAGGAACGCAAGATCAACATAAGTTGACAAGAATACACCGAGAGCCTAACATATATGGTTGGTTGGTAACCGATCGTGGGGAGGTATTGCTCGTCGAGGATGATGAACTATGGACTTATGAGGAACCAACCGCTTCAAATGATTATATAAGTACCTACAAAATAAGGCCTGTGGCCAAAGGTTTCGCTTAAATTCAAGGAATTGACTATGATGAAACATTTTCACCGGTTGCAATGCTTAAGTCCATTAGAATTCTGTTTGCGATAGTAGCTTACAAGGATTATGAGAATTGACAGATGGATGTAAAAACCGCTTTTCTGAATGAAAAGTTACAGGAGGAAGTATTTATTGTACAAGCTCCCCGTTTCATTGCATCAAAGAATGTAAATAAAGTATGTAAGCTCAATAGGTCCATTTATGCGCAAAAGCAAGCATCTCGGAATTGGAATCTGCGATTTGACGAAGCAGTCAAAGAATTTGACTATGTCAAGAATCCCTTTGTAATTAATAGAAGATTAGTGGGAGCAAGATTTCATTCCTAGTGCTGTATGTTGATGATATGCTTCTGATAGACAATGATATCCGTAGCCTAGAGTCTACCAAGACTTGGCTGGGAGAGTGTTTATCTATGAAAGATCTTGGGGAAACAACTTATGTCTTAGGTATTAGATTATACCGAGATAGACAAAATATGTTACTGATTTTGTCTCCAAGTTGGAGACAGTTGCAGATTCTACAGCTGAATCCGAGTACATTACAGCTTCTGAGGCGGCATAGGAAGCTGTGTGGATCAAGAACTTCATAGCAAAGCTTGAAGTGATTCCTAGCATTGTTGACCCAGTGACATTGCACTGTGACAACAATGTGGCCATAGCGCAGGTTAAGGAGCCAATGTCTCACAAATGATCCAAGCATGTACTGCGGAAATATCACATCCTCTGAAAGATTGTTCCGAGGGTGACGTGTTGGTTAGCAGAGTTAATACGAGTGAGAATATCGCGGAATCTCTCATAAAGGCCTTACCTCCGCAGAAACATGAGACCCATGTGAGGAGCCTAGGACTCCGAGTCCATAGTTCTTGGCAATAGTGCAAATGGGAGATACTTGTTAGTTTTAGGGCGCAACGGAAATAAAAATATAAACTTTTATGCCCAAAATAACAAGGATATCATGGTACGTATAAAATTTTAGGAAAATAACAGTATAACCTTACCTGGAATTCGTACATTGTAATTTTTGGTGAAACAAAACGTAATTGCGAATAATCGACCGAGAGCCCCAAGTGTGACTCCTCTAGCAGTGACCACGCTCATACGATCACGAACGCTCTGACAATCCGGTAGGTGCTAGCCTCTTGGATCGACGAACAAAACTTTCGGAAAGAAAACAAAGAAAATTACTCTCCTTTTTGCTAATCTCACTGTCTATATTTTCTCTCAAAACTGCCTCGTTTTTCAAAATCTCTACAGACGACTAGGGAGGGATCACCACTTTTTTCTTTCCTTGTTGTTTTTCTTATAACGTCAGATTGCTTTCTTGCCCGTTTATCACAAATAAATGATCCTTACATTTTTTATAATTAATTATAATCTTCAAAACGTAACGTGTAAGTAATTAAGTAAATGTTTATTTTATTAAAATATTTTTAAATCAAATAATGTAAAGACACGCCACGCGCGAGTGTCTAACTTTTAGAAACCTTATTCAGGATCTTATTGAATCAAAGATTCTTTGTTTCAAAGAGTCTGAGGAATCGCCATCCGTCGATCAAAAACCTTTTACTGATTGTGAAGTACACACATTCGTTATTAACATGGTTGATGTTGTTCGACATGCGTTTACTATTCGAGCGATCACATCTCTGTAATCAACATGATAGATAGGTCTCAGAGGGACTATAGGGACTTCCCTTTCCAGAGGATTCCTATCAGCTTCCCTGTTGAAGGTAGGTACGTCCTTAGAGACATCACCGAAAAGGTTCCTCCCTGGGAGTTTACTTTCTATAGGTGCTCCGCGGACAGGCTTGTCAACAATGGATTACGTATAATGGCTCTCCATTTGACGATGAGGAAGTGCGTATGCCTGTAGTCGATATGGATCTTGCACATCATCATCAAGATCAACAAACTCATTATAGCGATTCAATCGATCAGGCGTGACAAAATCGCCTCGATTATCGGAGACAAAACGTGACCTACTTGGTTTGGTCCGTCGATAGTCCTGAGTTAAATGGACAGGATCGTGGGTGATCTCATGATCGAAACTTCCCTGTGCTTCCCATCTCGAATAGCAGCTAGCCGCAATATCGGGGGAATATTCAGCATTAATCCTGGCAGTTAATCCTTGGACTTGGATTTGTAACTCCAAGAAGTTTTCCTTATACTTGGCCTGCATTTGTAGAAACACGTCCAAGGAAACTGTCCCCGATCCATTTGGCAGGACGTTCAACACGTGTTTGCGGGCGAAACACGTCGCGATATATCAGGGACTAAGTGTTGAATGTGGTCGCCAATAAAGAAAGTAACAAAGAACAATAAAAAATCACTAAGCACAAAGAGAAAGACTTACAGCCATCTTACAACAACACTTAAGGCGATTACGTACAGCCAGATTGACAATCAAGCAACCCTTCGGGGTCATAGAATGATTGTCGTCTGTTTATAATTAACTAGGCCTGACTTATTTATAAACACTAACTATTAATTGCCAACCAACTGTTCGTGTAGGAAACGGATCACGTCGAAAATATTTGACAATAAGACTCATAAGGATTGTAGATGTGGTCGCCAGTAAGTAAATTGAAGAAATAATGATTGAATGCAAACGTTTTTACACTAAGTAAAGAAAGCTTACAGCCATAAAATAAAAACAAGGACGGTGGTAAGATCGTAGACTGGCTACTAGGCTCCGTAGACTTGGAGCAGGAACATAGACTTGAACGGTGAAGGCGGTCGTGGACTTGACGCTAGGCACTCCGGACTCGAGAATCTAGTTAGAGTAGTCATAGACTTGATGGCAGAGCGCTGTAGACTTGCACTCCTCGGGTGGCAGAACTTAGCTGTTGGGCTTGGTGGACGGGCTGTGGTCGAATGTAGAGGCGGACGTGGATACCAACGCTGCGGTGGCTCACCCGAGTGGCGGCGTCGAAGGCGGAGATGTTTACTAGGACTACGGTGGCTCGTCCTGGCGTTGGAGTCGAAGGCGGATAGTTGTTACCAGAGCTACGGTTGCTCACTCTAATAGTGGAAGTGAAGGCGGAGGGTTGTTACCAGAGCTATGGTTGCTCACTCTGATGGTGGAAGTGAAGACAGAGGGTTGTTACCAGAGCTACGGTTGCTCACTCTGATGGTGGAAGTGAAGACCAATGAAACCTTAGGGCTTTCGCCCAGGCCGGGAAATCCTAACAACTAAACTAAGGGGTGACGAGCAAGATAAGCTTCTGTTGGCTGATTTGATCGTGATTTTCTCTTAGGGATATCTTCTCCCTTTTATACCCGGTCTGTTACGACCTTCTGAAGATCTTCCAGACTCAACCACCCCCAAGAATTTCGGAGCCAACTGACTCCCATTCGTGTAATCATGGGTTATAGACTCCTCTGACTTCGGCTTTAATTGATTGTCTTCTAAGACGTGTGCTAGCATATGCGTGGGTTGCAAGTCCCATTTATCTCGGGGCTATGGAACTGTTCCCTTAAACATGTGTCCTTTACAGGCGCAGGCTTGCAGACTTCCCTGATTATAGGGTTAGTACTTTGCCCCTATAGACTTCTTTTGCCATATAGTCTGTGTAGACTACAGATGCGTTTTGGCTCGCAGCCTAAACCCTGATGCGTTTAACTTTGTCATGGGCTTCGTGCCTATTATGGACTTTTGTCAGAATTAGGCCCAAAATTGGTCCAAGATAACCATCATGTTAATTGCATGTCAACATAAGCCCCCCTTTTTTGCTGAGGGGGCTTCTGTCGCCTGAGCACTTCTGATGTTGTCCGTTTTTGAAGACAAAATATTTGATTCTCTGAAAGAAGATATTCTCTGCAGAAGGAACCTTTTGCCTTCCCCTTTTTGCAAACGGACCCTTTGTCTTCTTTCTAATCCCGAGAGAAAGGACTTCTCATCTTCCTCCTACGGGACGTTCTTTAAATTCTCGCGCGAGTTCCCTGAAGGATGCTCACCTCTCGCTTCATAGTGTTCCTTCTCTTAGACTTCTAAATCTTTGGTTTTCCTTTCAAACCTTGCCTCTCGGTATAGTTTCCTTAAACCGTGTCACAGAAAAAACTCCATTTCTTTCTGTTAGAAGATCATTATGGATCTTTTGAAGATAAGCAGTTCTTCTCACTCCTTTTCCATTGGGAGAGGAATGGCACATAACAAGTTCTGGAGGCGCAAGGGTGTGATTCCCATCTGTTTGAAGTCAAACGGCCGCACATCCCTGTATTAGGGTGTCTTCATCCTATTAGGATTTCCTCAGAGGTATACACTACGACTGATTTCCTCTTCCCATCGTTCGCCCTGTTCTTTAGCGAAGAAGGATCTTCCAACAACAGTGTACCCTCCTGAGAAATGTGGCCACCATACGCGATCCAAGGACTGGATAACCTCAGAAGGTTGTTCGGCCAGCTAAGTATGGTTATAGATGGCTCAGGTCTCTTTCTAGAGCAAACGAAGATCCTGGGAGTGTATCATCTCCATCATCGAACATTACAGTAAACTGACCTCACCAAGCAGAAAGCTGGCAATATCTGGGCCTGCGAGTTTTCTCTTGGCCCAGTGAGACAGACCGTAGGTATTTACAAGCTGACTCGTCTCTACCAGTCTCCAAGGAAGAGGGAGCGGAGGCTTGGTAAGACAGACCGGAGGTACTTACGAGTCGTCCCGCCTCCACTAGCTTTCAGGATTGTAGAGGCGATTGTCCAATGCGACGGATCGTAGGTATTCCTGGGTCGTCCCACTCCTACCCGACTCTTAGAGCAAGAGGGCAGAAGGAGAAGAACAAGGAGCGGAGGAGGAAGCGGAGCCGGCTAAGTTTACGATGCAGCAGTCGAAGGACTAACCAAGTTCGAGAAACAGAAGAAGCAGACTTGGTTTCTTAGAGCCCCTCTTTTTCTCTCTTTTGTTCCTTTCTTTTTTTTCTTTTTTTTTAATTGAATGCATCGCTGAGACCGTAGGACTAAGGACTTTCCTTTGTCGACTTAACCACTATATCATCAATGTAGACTTCTACTGTCTTGCCAAGAGAGGCATCAAATATACGTAGCGCCAGCATTCTTCAACCCGAATGGCATTACTACCCACTCAAATATTCCTAAGGGGCATCTGAATACTTTTTTGTGTATGTCTTCTTCTGCGATGAAGATTTGATTGTAACTAGAAAATCCATCCATAAACGACATAATCCGATGCCCTGCTGTCTTGTCTACAAGATCGTCTGCGATAGGCATAGGGTATTCATCCTTCGGAGTGGCATGATTAAGATCCCTAAAGTCTATACAGACTCTGATTTTACCGTTCTTTTTAAGGATGGGCACGATGCTAGAGATCCATTCTGTATAGCGCGAAGTCCTTATATAACCTGCTCGAATGAGTTTTTTGCCTTTTTCGAAGACTAACTGTGTGCCTTTTTTAGTCATGCGCCTCGGTGCTTGCTGCACTGGTTTAAAATCCTTCTTAATAGGAAGGGTGTGTTCTACTAGTTTACGGTCCAATCCTGGCATCTCAGTATAATCCCAGGCGAAACAATCTTTGAATTCCTCAAGTACTCCCTTAATCGCATTAAAAAGTTCTTTATTTACAGAAAAACTAATGAAAAGAACTCTGGGAGAGGACTCGCTTCCTAAGTTAATGCTGACAAATGGGTCACATGAAGTCATCAAAGACTCGCGTTCCTCTGAACCACCTAAGTCGGTAGACACAGCCTTATTACAAGCACCAGGCGCTCTAAGCGCTTCTGAGTTTATTGAAAACCAAGAGATAGGTTGTCCACGGCAGCGATTTCCCTGGTAGACTTGAAGCCGTCGAAGGACATCGGCGACTGCTTCGGTCGTTGCTTCATTCTGGTCCATAGGTACCTTCCTGCAGGAGTCTATCGGGCTCCAACTCCGTAGCACCATTTTCCTGATCTTTCTCTACTCCTTCGTCTCTTGCTTCACCAGTCGCTACAGGGTTTTCCCCCGAGTTGACCTCTTGGAGAACCTCTTCTATATCCTGGGCAGACAACTCGTCTCCCCATCCGGTTGGAACGATCGGCCCTGTGTCTGGTTTTGGGTGCGATGTCCCGTAGTCTACGATATAGTCGAACTTTCCATATGGTTGACCAAGGGGTCCAGCAGTAAGGTCGCCAAGCTTATAGCGCTGTTCCAGTGTAAGGTCCTTGACAGTCTTACATGTCTCTGCATGCAAGATACCTTTGTCACAACAGGAATATTCATCGGCCTTGATAATCTCAATTTTAGAGTCAACCCAAAGCATCAACTCTCTATGCAACTTGGAAGGAATAGCTGTAGCTTTATGGAGCCAGTCGCGGCCCAACAGCGCATTGAAAGTATGAATTATGTCTATCACAAAGAAGGCGGTTTCTCTCCTCTGGCGACCCACCTGGAGGTGCACAGAAAAAGCACCTAGGCACTCGGATTTCCTACCATTAAAACCACTTACTGCAACGTTGGTTTTAACCAAGTCGTGAGGCTTATACCCAAGCATTTTAAACCTGGACAAAGGGAGGACATTTATTATAGCTCCGTTGTCTGCAAGGACTCGACTCACCACTGTACCATCAAAGGTAACAGTAATGTATAATGAATGCATGTGTTGTTTCATGCTGTCAGACGGCTTTTCCAACCAATTTAATGGAAAGCCCGCTGGGTAAACTGGAGAACAAGGAAGAGGCACTTTACCTCTTAGGGTCTCCATGTCTCGCTTATAAGCGAAGTCTACAGGCAGGGTAAGAGCGTTGCAGCTCATGACTGGTCTCATCTCCCCGTCGACACCACTTGGGATCTCGCTCTGGAGTGGGGTATAGTCAAAGCTCGAGCCAGGCTCTTCTGAATGGCCTGTAGATTCAATGTGTTCTGCCTCGGCGTTAACTCCTTTTGTAGGCGCTCTAGCTGGCGGGGCAGCTCCTGAGAGGGTAGGCCTGGGCCTCTTGGCGACGTGACTTAGACGTATATCCCTTCTCTTGCGTGCCCTTGGTGGTAAAGTGGCCTTGCCCACTACCTTCTGCCAATATTTTGAAGGGTTAACTGCTTTAATCACCCTTGATCTCTTAGAACCAAGGAGAATTCGACGTACCTCAACAAAATCGCTAACAAGTGGGTCGTATCCTACTACCGATCGCGCGGGTACCTGTTGCGAGTTCGAGCAAGTATTGTTAGTTTCGCAAGTACCTGAAGCTGTAGAGCGCGCATGTTTGACCATGATTTCCCCATTTGAGGACAAGTCTACAAGCTTGAGGAAATAGCTGACGCAACAGGAAGTGGAGAGCTGAGTGATCAGGATCTTGTTGTAAGCTATAAGTTTGCATTTCTGACAGAGCATCTTTGCTTCCAAGAACTGAGCTATTGGTGGGCCTGTCCGGAGTGCCTGGATGTCTACCTTAGGCATCCCATGTCTCGGCTTGCTCACTTTCTCTTGCGGTCTCTCTGACCGCTGGGCTCTGCTGGGGTTGTCTGCTTCTGCGCTCCCGGGGCGAGATTCGTCAAAATGGCCAAGCCTTTCTTGCCCTGACTTGGCGCCTTGTTGGGAAGAAGAATCGTTAAACTCCAGCTCCAGGTTTCGCCTGGGACGTTCAGGCGCACAGGGCTGTTGCTCAAGTGCTCGACCTCGGCGATGAGGGCCACCTCTTCCTCCCAGGGTTGCTGGCCCGAGCTCTGCGCTTGGGGGGCTCTTAAATCCCCTTTGTGAATTGTTAGGGGCGCTGCGCGAGCTCGGGGGCACTACTCCCATTGCTACCTCCTCAAGCGGGGTCAAATCATACCAGGTATCTCTCTGATTGTTCTGCAGATACTTCCTGAATGTGTTGCATCTGTCAGTGGTGTGCGTGTCATCCATATGCCAGCAACAAAGGCTAGGCGCAACCTCCTTGACTGGACAGGTGACTACACCCTTATCAACTAGTCGACGAAAGAGGGCATTTGCCACCAAGGTCTCCCCGGGGATCTTTATGTCCTGTAGGGGAAGGTCCATATTAGTTTCGATGAAATTGATTTCTACATCAGCAACATCGAACATATGAATAGCTATTTCATCGTCAAAAGGCCTATCGTCAACCATACTGACTTCGTCTACTTCAGGGAAACACAATTCCTTAGACTCTATAAGGTCCTGGATTATATTCCTGAATGACAAACAATCTCTGGTCATGTGTGTAAACGACCCATGCCATTTGCAGTAGTTTTTAGTCTTTTCCCTTTCTATCTGGGGGGCTCTATGACCTGGTTTAAGTTTGATGCGCTTTCGTTGGATGAGCCAATCAAAGATTGCATCTGCCTTATCTACGTCGAAAGAATACTTTCTTTCTTCGCCAGACTTTTGGGATGCTTTTGCTTTTGAGTTTTTCCTCGCCAGAGGCTCACAAACCATCGCCTCACCTTTCACGAATTTGGCCATGTCTACCTCAAGGGTTTCCAACTGATAAGCGTGCTTAGACTGCGCTTCTTCTATTAGTAACTGATGATACTCAGTTGCCCTTCTGGACAAGTCATACAGGTCATTAAACCTTTCTCCCTGCAGCTTTTTCTTGAAAGGCATAGACAACATGTTTAACGCGATCATCAACTGATCCCTTTTAGGAATTGCAGGTCTGCAGCGCAGTAGCGCCTTGCGCAGACGCATGAGGAACTGTCCTGGGTGTTCCCTGGCGGTTTGCTTAAGTCGCATCACCTCGAAGATCGACATGGGCGTATCTAAACGCGCGAATGCCTTCATAAAAGAGGACTGCATCTCTGCCCATGAAGTTATTGATCCAGGAGGTAGACTTGCATACCATGTGAAGGCATGTCCTGTAAGAGAATTCGGGAATAGCTTTAGCTTCCAAAAATCTTTGGCTGCAGCATCTCCTGCCTGATGAGTGAGCCGGGCTATATGCTCCTCGGGCGTCATCTCATCTTTCCCCGAAAAACGGGTAAAGTTAGGAACTTTGTATCCCCTGGGCATGGGATATTCCCTGTCAATGTAGGCAGGCTACGGACTCCTGTATAGTCCAAGGTGGTCTCAACCACTCCCAAGAATCTCGGAGCCAACTGACTCCCATGATGGCTGTGCCTCGTCTACGAGCAAGAATGCCTCGTCACATGACCTTAAAATAACACCCCCACGAGGTTTGTTCCAAAATAACGTTAGTTCGCACAATATTTTGGGAAATAGGTTGGTCAAACTTAAAATTCCTCAACTAAGGCCGATAAATCGAAGTTACGAGTTCCGATTTTGTTTTCCAAAGAAGTCGAATTCAAAGACTCCGACTCTGAATTGATCAAACGGAGTCGTGAAATCCAATTTTAATAAAGCTCAGACAGGTTTCTCATTTTCCATCCCCCTCGCACACTCCCTCATCCCATCCCACCCTCCCAAATCAAACGCTATTAAAATCGGAGTTCAGGACTCCTGTTACACTAAGAGGGGGTGAATTAGTGTTAAAGTTTAATGAAGTATTTTTAACGCCTTTTCAACAAACCTCGCAATGGAAGAAAGCTTCTGTAAAACAGAACCATGCGGATAGGCCTCTGTGAAATAGGATATTTATAGAGGTTCGGTACGTTTTGTATACATCCACTCTCACACAAAATTTGGTTGGTTATCACTAAAACGAAATGTTGTAGTGATCACCTGTGATACGTGATCAACCCTTTACTTCACAGATCGGAACGTTATGCACCAAAGGCGACTTGTTGCAGCACAGACTAGAAGGTTCTACACTGAATGTGACTGCGTTGCATGCGTTAACGTGACTAACAAAGGTAGCTAAGTGTTGGACGTTTCCCTCGGACGGTGTCCTCGCCTGTACAGCTCCTCACTACGACTTTCGTTGCGCGATCCACTCGAGACAACTACTTCGTAGCGTACCCCACACTAGCACACAGTGAATCTAACGTAAACAGACAATGACCCCTGTCCAAGGAGAAATTTCCCTCCGGCAGCTCCACACGACCTATGCTACCTCCTTGAGATAGAGATTGCATGACAAACCTCACACAAGCACGCAGCAAGCCCCACGCAAGCAGATAGCATCTATGTCCTAGGTTCCTGTACACGCATAATGTTATGCTACAAAAGTTGGTCAGTCCCTAACCTTCTATGCTCCTACCCTTCTCTCCAGCCCCCAACACGTTGGCCACGCCGACCTCCAACCGCAGCCTCCAACCAAGAGTCCCTCATGGCCCCGAGGTCACTCTCCCAAAAGACTTTACCAACGCTACAGCCTTCTGTGGCTCACGTCCCTCATGTGTGACTAACAAGACTCAAAACAACGAACTCTTACAAGCTCTACCTCAATTTACAATGCATCTGAATCCATATTTCTACACAATTATAAAAAACTAATCATAGAAGGTACAATTTAGAAAAATAGCTTCTCCACTTATGTGGAAGACAAATAAACCAATGATATTAATTCCATAAATAGGTAGTCTATCTCTTCAATTTTTTAGTATCCGTTGGGGATAAAATCTGATTGAAAATAATTTAATTTAATCAAATCCCAAAGATAGACATTACAAAAGGTTGCTAATTACAAATAACTTTCTACGAATGGAGATAACTAAAATTAATTTACACAAGTTATTTCGCTGAATTCATTAGTTTATTTTGAAGAATCTGGACAAATAACAATTTTTGTTATCCAAATAAAAATTATTAATGGAAGTATGATATATAATCAATCGTGTAGAACCTTCCATAAATAAATAATTTACTTCTTTCAATTGAAACTATATTTTTCATTTTATTTATTTGGTAACCAAATAATTTGATTTCGATTAGATAATTATCCTGATCATTGGATAATTCTCATGAAATAATCACATTTGATTTTGTAATAATATATATTAATTACAAAAATATTTCCTTAGACAACGTTCTCACCAGGAGTAACTTCTGTCGTGTAGAAGGATGACTATGTCTCGTAGAAGGTCGAGTTTCCTATAGCTCGTCATCAAAACCATTCAAACAATCTCCCCTTTTTTGATGATGACAAAACATACATTTATTGATGGAATTATTTTTGCAAATAACTCTCCCTGTCTCCCCCTAGATATGTGCGAGTACGAGTCTTGCATTTACAAAACCATATGGTTTCTGTCAAACAGAGCATGGAAGCTTCTGCTATAGAAACAAGCTGTTCATAGAGCACAAGGCTTCTGTAATGTACAGAGCATAGAGCTTCTGTATTTTAGCCCAACAAAAACGATGAGATTTCACTTTTGCACTCTCAGCAAATATAATTATATACGATCACTATTCGCCTTCCCAGTAGAAGGTTGATTATGAGCTTTGATACTCATAGCGTTCTACATCTACATAGTTATAGAAATCAATGATATTTCTATAACAAAAAACACAGTGCGAAGTACTTCCCCTCAGCACAATTTCTCTCCATTTTTATCACATCAAAAACGAGGGAAAGAGACGTTATAAAGGAGAAGCATTTGACAGTAATGTTCAAACAAAAAGCGAAAGGTGTGTCCACAAATGGTAGTTATTACATCAAAACCATGCAAACTTGTAGAAGGTGCTCAAGTTACCTTCTGTTATGAGGTGTACAAGGATATGTAGCTTTAGTTATAAGTTTCTGCTTCATTAATAAAGTACTTGCATGACTTTATTAAAGACTTATCTTAGTCAAATGCTAAGTGGGATGACATATTCCTAAGTTGCTTCTGAAAAAAAAACTTTTCTTTATCCAGAGACTTAATAAATATATCAGCTAATTGATATTCTGAATTGACATATTCTACGCAACATAACCTCATTGCAAAAAAAGGATGTGGGCTTTGTTCTAGTGGAATTGACGAAGCTCTTTTGATATAGATGTCGTTTCAGATATAGAGAAGGTGCTCTAAAATCATTTTTTTTGATTGGTCTATGCTAAGGATGATGCCTCATGAGAATTTTCAACTATTTGTTTAGGTTCTCTTTGAAAATCATGAACATAAGGTTTGTAACCTTCTATATTTTCCATAGAATGTTTGGGTTCTACAGAAATTTCTATAGGTTCAAAATATATTACAGCTTTTGTAGTTTCTTCTGTTGGTGAGTTATAGGTTCAAAATATATTACAGCTTTTGTAGTTTCTTCTGTTGGTGAGTCATTAATTTTTACATTAATAGACTCGTCGATAGTAGATGTCCTTTATTAAGGACTATATAGGCTTTGTTAGATAGAGAGTATCCTAGAAAGACACCTTCATCTGACTTAGCTTCAAATTTTCCTAGATTGTCCTCAGAAGGTCTTAAGATAAAACACGGACTTCCAAAAACATGAAAATAGGAAATATATGGTTTCATCCCCCTGTATAGTCGAAAGGGTGTTTTCTCTAGTATGGGTCTTAATATTACCTTATTAGAGATGTAGCGGGTTGTATAAACAGCTTATGCCCAAAAGTTCTGTGGTGTATTACTCTCACAAATCACGGTTCTTGCAATGTCTATAAAAGTTCGATCTTTCCTTGTTGCTACTCCATTCTGTTGAGGAGTATATGGTTTAGAGAAGTCATGATCGATACCATGTTCGTCGCAGAAGGTAGCGAATTCATGATTTTCAAACTCAGTACCATAATCCATTTTTATAGCTTTTACGAAAGATCCTTTTTCAATATGTAATTTCATAGTGCGTGAGCTTTATGAAACTTTCAAAAGCATCACTTTTATGAGTTAGAAATTAAACCCACGTGTATCTAAAGTAGTCATCTACTACAATTAGACTATATTTTCTACCACAAATACTTTAAACTCTAGTAGGACCAAACAGGTCCATATGTAGAAGTTCCAAATGTTTTGTAGTAAAAACTTCATTCTTAGACTTGAATGAATATTTTGTTTGTTTTCCAAGTGAACGTGCTTCACAGAAGCTGTCTTGCACGAATTCGATGTTAGGTAAACTTTTTACCAATTTTTTTCTAGCAAACTTGGACAAGAATTTAAAGTTGGAATGTTGTAACATCTAGGCTAAAGATGGCTCTTATCTTTGACATAAGGCACTTTCTGTATTGAAACAAAGCTAAACCAAATTCATTGTCTTTGGAATTCCGCACTATTTCCAAATTAATTTAACAAAATGTTGGGATTAGGCAATTTATAATTTATAATTTATAATTTATAATTTAATTTAACAAAATGTGATTATATAATAATCACATTAGATCCGATAAAATCGCAGAGTTAATTTATAGTTTTTCAAGTAAAGGATCATTCAATTTTATTTATTTTAAATATAAAATATAAAGTTTATATAATGCAGAATATTCTTTAACAAACTTAGTAGAAGCTTAATTACGTTTAACTAAAAATTTAGTACAAATAATATAGGACAAATACTATTTATCATGATGTGCAATAATAAATTAATACTAAAATTATAACATAACAAAAAAAAGATTAAAAATATTCGCTAATGTAATGAGCCACGTTCTGTTTGAATGGTCAAAGTCACATTTTTAATCGCATAAAAAATAAAAAGAAAGTTAAAAATCTTTTATAATAATCAAACAAGTCCTAAAACATAATTATATTTTGCGGAGTTATTCCACAGCAGACTTGCGGCTAAAGCAGTTTCATTAAACTTCCTAAGTACAAATTTCTTACAAAAAGAAAAGACTCGTACTTTATACGAAGAAATTTTTTTACTGTACGAAATTTTTTTTTAACTCGGATGACTTCTCGTAAACTTTTACGAGACATAAATTACTGTATCGTAAAATCGAAACATTATTTGACGAATTTTGAAGTTATTTAATTTATTTCGCGAAACGAGCTAGCCAAGCAGTCATCCTGACCATTCGATTGACAACAATGATTTTCTAACGGATAGTGTGGGCTTTAAGAATGAGTTTTTGAACGTGCTGGGATACAACATCACGAGTTACAACCATGTCCACATAATAACACGTTACACGAAACATAAACGCCAACCATGCCACTTATTATCAACGACGATCGCATACGATCTGTCATCCACTTCTATTCAACTCGGCTACAAAACATTTATCGAAATTCAGGACGCAGTTCGTCGTCTAGACTGTGAGGACAGTTCTTCGCGAAGCAGGCCTCCATACACCTGTTAAACTTCTTTTTGCCTAGGCACTTGAATCCACACTTAAGCCTACACCCAAATGGTACAGCCTCCGCCGCGGGGCAGCAAGTCGCGATGAGAATCGCGGCGAGGATGATGAGGGAGACCAACCTGGTAATACCCTTACGACCTCCTTTCTCCATGTTTTGTTGACTCCTTTCTTTCCAATGTGGGTAAAACAACGATAGAAACGTATAGGTCAACAAATGTCCAGCGAGGCTACTATTTATAAGAGACTGGGAGAAAAGCAATTATGACAACTTTACCAATTGATGAAACGAACACGTATTACAAGAGGGCAATTTTATCCTATCAGATATACGTCAATATCAATTCATAAGAAAAGTAATAATATCACGGTCTGCTAATTTAGAAATTCACTAAAAGAGGCAATCAAATTTAGAGACAAAAAAATTAATCTAAACCAATTGATAAATAAATACATACAGAAATGGCCATTCAATCCTCTCACAGGTTTTGAAATATGTATATATATATATGTAATGAAATATTTTGAAATTTATCCATAAAACAAAATTGGCATACAAAGATATCAGTTGAGACTGTGATGATGCAACAAATAATGATTCTTATTTCGACCTTAACTAAAATAGCAATGGCAAGCATGACAAAATCTTTTAATTTCTTTCTCACAATTAATTGAGGTCAAGCATAAAGCAAACGAAAAGTAGAATATAATAATCAATAATGAAAAGATCTAGGACTACAAGCTTTCCCTGGCGTCTTATGCACTCGATTCCCAGTTTCTAATGTTATCGAATCGTTTAATTACTAATCTAGGATTCGGATATATCATCGTATTTCTCCTGAACATATGGAATGTAACAACATGTATCAAATTCTTTACTCTATTCCTAGGGAAGAAACTAGGGGTGAACCTATTATGATTCCATCCTAGTTATTACATAAGGTATTTTAGGTCACACAATTAGTTTGGTTTTCCAACATATAGAATATTTAGGTTCTCTAATTCGTTATTTAACCTAGACTGCCCTTCCGAATCTCCCTAGATATCATATCTATCCGAATCAATGGCCAATCGACTAACACGCATTAAGAATATAATTGAATAAATAATTAATAAATATTTGAATCGCATTAAGAAATAAAGTTAACGAGCTACATAAGAAAACAAGATTCCGTCATAGTCCTAGAAAGACAAATTAGTTCATAATGAGTGTCTCAAAAAGCAAATATTCGCGGTCTTAATCTCCTTTGATACTCTTCGGTCGTTTTATGTGTCAAGCCT
Organism: Melastoma dodecandrum; assembly: GCA_029817715.1. NCBI lineage: Eukaryota > Viridiplantae > Streptophyta > Magnoliopsida > Myrtales > Melastomataceae > Melastoma > Melastoma dodecandrum. The sequence goes on from JARUPY010000237.1 coordinate 1,313,443, forward strand.
AAATTTATCTCTTATCTAAAAATTCAAAGACTCACATTTATACCCTAGCATTTAATTGGAAAATATTCCCTAATTCTCAAAATAAAAGAACTAATGACCTGAATAAAACTAAAATAAAATAAAATAAAAATATTTTTGATGAAATCTTCATGAGTGGAAAGATGGTCAAATATTCATCAGCCATCGTCAGATTACGCACAAAGGGCTCCGTCAGGTTAAACGGATACGTTCATCTAAATTTTTATCCACATGTTGTGCTTGGATGCATTTGTCTCGTTAAAGAATGCATCTGTCTCGATAAAGGATGTATCCATTTCAAGTCTTCCTCAAGCTCGGTGATAACCAACTCTCTGTCCGATCACTGACTCATCATTTTCACGTACAACCTTTAATCAAACGCATCACACCTTAGAGACACAAACATAATAAACTAATAGAAATACACAAAGACTCAAGGACTAACGGAAAACATAAAATAAAAACAACTAAAAGTAATCAAAATTCGACGAACTAGTCGTAATAATTCCCGTAAGAAGTTGATGAGTAACTTTACTCGTAGAATCATCACTATCAAATGGTTTATCATTTAATTCAAATTGAAGGTCTCATAATACAATTCTCATGGCGATCTCATCGTAAAGATCTCCACATTTTCTATCTTAGCTCCAAGTTCATCAGATCTCCATCGTAATTTTTTAAAACAACGATGTTAAACTTCTCTTTTCTTTAGCAATAAGGAAAATAAAAAAAAAAGTAAACTAATGAAATTATATTTTCTTTTCTCACGCCAACGTTTAGCTCTCCTAATTTTACTACAAACTTTTTAAATCGGAGAAAATTAATTGTACTTATTCTTTTCTCATTTTTACACTCAGATGTCATTGTTTGATCTTCACTAATCAACTACATACACATGTAAATTATTATTATTGTTGTTTTTATTATTTGTTCAGCATATGAAAATTATTGCTGGTGAGTGAACCTGGTAACATACATTATGTATGTTGATTCTTAATATATTAAAGTATTGCTCTCTCTGAAATATAAAATATTGAGAGAATATATGAATTGTGATATACATTGGTTGTTATTTGTATGTTACTGTTGTAAATTGTTGGTTAACCCATTGGTTTAAGTTGGCATACATAATCTCGTTTGGATTGCAAAGTGGCATTGAGATTGGTTAGATGAGAGTGGCTAGTCTATACACATTCTTCATATGGACTTGTACAACCCGAAATGGCCCGTCCCAATTTGGGGACCACAATGAAATAATCCTTCGTTCCAACGGGAAAAATCATATTCCAGACAAGATCGCCTTTGAGACTACCTTTTTGCTATAATAACGAGCAACTCTTTCCTTTTGAATCTCCATTATATCTGTTGCTCGTCGGCCTAACTCTTTAAGGTTCATGAGTTTTGAATGCATGGTTGTGTTGTCGTCCATAATCTCTTTATTATTTTGTATAACCCTAGTTGATCCATACTTCATCTCTATGAGCATTACTGCTTCTTGCTCGTATACTAAATTATACGGCACTTCTCCAGTGCTTTCTCCTTTAGCTTCTCTTAATGCCCAAAGCGTCTCGAGTAGCCATTCATCCTAACATCTTAGATTCTCCTCAATCATCATTTGAATACACTTCCTTATTGCCTTGTTTGTGGACTCAACTTGCCTATTGGACTAAGGATAGTATGGTGTTGAATTAATGATATTAAAACCAAATTCTCCAATGAAGTCACGCATGTGTGTACCATTAAATACACTTCCATAATCTACCAAAATATTTTGTAAAAGCCCAAAACAGAAAGTAATCATTATTTTTATGAACTGAATAACATCTTCCTGATCAATTCTTTTAAAAACCTTCGCTTCCACCCACTTAGTAAAATAGTATGTTGTGACCAAAATATAGGCTTTTCCACAACTCGAATAGGACTGTGGTGAAGTCGTAGACTGGTTACTGTGCTCCGTAGACTTGGAGCGGGAACGTAGACTTGAACGGCGAAAGAGGTCGTGGACTTGACGCTGGGCACTCTGGACTCGAGAATCTGGTCAGCGTAGCCGTAGACCTGGTGGCAGAGCGCTGTAGACTTGCACTCCTTGGGTGGCAAGACTTAGCTGCTGGGCTTGGTGGATGGGCTGTGGTCGAATGTAGAGGCGGACGTGGATATCAAGGCTACGGTGGCTCACCCTGGTGGCGTTGTCGAAGGCGGAGAAGTGTACAGGGACTACGGTTGCTCGTCCTAGCGTTGAAGTCGAAGGCGGAGAAGTGTACCGGGACTACGGTTGCTTGTCCTGGCGTTGGAGTCGAAGGCGGAGAGTTGTTACCAGAGCTACGATTGCTTACTCTGATGGTGGAGGTGAAGACCAATGAAACCTTAGGGGTTTCGCCCAGGTCGGGGAATCCTAACAACTAAACTAAGGGGTGACGAGCAAGATAAGCTTCGGTTGGCTGATTTGATCGTGATTTTCTCTGAGGGAGATACTCTCCCTTTTATACCCAGTCTGTTACGAACTTCTGAAGATCTACCAAACTCAACCACCCAAGAATCTCGGAGCCGGCTGACTTTCATTCGTGTAATCATGGGTCGTAGGCTCCTCTAACTTCGGGTTTAATTAATTGTCTTCTAAGACGTGTGCTAGCATATGTGTGGGTTGCAAGTACCATTTATCTCGGGGCTATGGAACCGTTCTTTTTGACACGTGTCCTCTGCAGGCGCAGGCTCGTAGACTTCCCTGATTATAGGGTTACTACTCTGCCCTTGTAGACTTCCTTTGCCATATAGTCTCTGTAGACTATAGACGCAGGCTTAGTGCGTATGGGCTTCGTGTTTATTATGGGCTCAGTTAGAAATAGGCCCAAGATATTCTATTGTATTAACACCCACTATTCTTGGTGGTTTCCCTTGTGGGTTTTATTTATTAGTATATAAATAGGTCTTTTGTTCTATCTTTGAGGGCACAAAAAGGCAATTTTTGTCCTCTGTCATTTCCTTTGCTTTTCCGCGATTTTCCATGGTCACGATTTCCAGATAATAATGACTGTTTGATTTTCAGTGAATGAAAGTGTGATTTAATTGTGTTGTTTACAATTTCCGGTGACCACATTATTTGGCTGTGTTTGATTTTTCCACGCTCCGACGAGTGCTCGGTGGCCCGCGTGCTTGTGTGACAAAGAGTTTGTTACACGGATTGGAGTGCCAGGAGAACATTGAAATTACTCAATTTTTAATTTTAGTCCTAACAGATATTACCATTGATTAAAAAAATTGATGACCTGAGTTGATTTTTGATGTTTTATGTGAGAAAGAAAATTTTGGTACAACTCTTTGAATTTTTTTATTGTTTACATCTGATTTATTTATTAATTTGTGGTTCAAAAATGGCTTGCGAATTCTATATGGAACAACACTTATAATGTTCTATAGTTTATTAGTGTGGAGTCGGGTGAAAAGTGTGTGCAATCAATTACTGTTAAAATTCAATTAAGGATTTTGGTGCAAAATGGGCGCAATGAATTAGTGTTAAAATTTAATTAAGGATTTTTAATTCTCTTTTGACAAACCCTACAACAGAAGAAAACATCTGTAAAACAGAATGTTGTAGACAAGTTCTGTGAGACAAAATTTGTATGAAACAATTCCCCAAATGATTCGTACAATACAAAGACTTATATAGTGGTTCTGACACTTTGCCTACATCCACTCTCATCCAGACGACGACTTTGTGGCGAACCCCACGTGAGCAGACAACAACCTTTGTCCTACGTTTATGCACACATAGAATGCATAATAGAAACTGACCAGTCCCTCACCTTCTGTGCTCCTGGAGTATCAGTCATTCTCTTCGGCCAACTACACGTTGGTACGCCAGTTTCCAGCCGCACGTCTCTTCCAACGCTTTGCCACAGCCTCCAACCAGAGTCCCTCGTGGCCTCGTCGCTCGTGTGTGATTAACAAAATTAAAAAACACAAGAACAAAAAATCACAAGCTCACTTTACACTCTCTGTGAAATTTACACAATGATACACTTGATTTTTTTTCATACTTTACAATGTGGCCGAATGGCCTATTTATACACAAGACACAAAAATGAAAAGTAGAAACTAATATTACTAATAAAGGTTCTACACATAAAAGAAATCAAATAAATGGTCAATATATACATTCCAAAAGTACAATGGGTGTCACCCTATAACAACTATCAATTAGGAATTAGATTAAATGGATTAGGGTAGGATTTAATAAAAGTTCCCATTAATAATGCATTACAGGAAATTCTGGAGAGTAAATCATGTAAATGAAAGTAATTCGAGATTAACTTTCATAAGTATCAAATTTAATTTCTTATAGTCCAATATGTCTAATTCAATGAACCTAGTCAGATGATGTGGATAATTGTCCCAAATATCGGTTCCTTGGCGATCAAGTAGATACAGAGAAGGTTAGAGATATCCTTGTAGAACATTTCCATGATAATTTATTTATTTCCTTTAATAAGAAACATATTACTTATTTTAGTTTCTTGGGTAACAAATCATATATTTTCGATCAGACTAAATATCTTAACCAATAAGGATAATTCCAAAGAATGTTCCTTTTAACTTTGTAATTATTTATTAATTACATAAAATTATTTTCTTATAGAAGGTTCTCATTACAAGTAACTTTTGTAGTGTAGATGGTTGACTTCTATCTCATAGAAGGACAAACTTCTTACGGCTTATGACCAGAACCATATCAACAATCTTCCCCATTTTGATGATGAAAAAACATTTATGTTTGAAGGAAATATTTTTACAAGGAACTCCCCTGACTCCTCATAGATAGGTGCTTGTATGATTCATGCATTTTACAAAATCTTATGGTTTTTTTCTAAGAGAGCATAGAAGCTTATGTTATAAAAATAATTTGTTCACATAGCACAAAGCTTTTGTGATGTATAAAGCATGGTGATTCTGTATTTTAGCCTGAAAAGAATTATCAGTTTTCACTTTTGCTTTCCCGGCAAGTGACTATAATATCACGATTCACATACCAAGTAGAATGTTGAACCCTCTACATGCATAGTAGTAAATAGAAACTTATGTGACCATAAGATAATGATTCATATACCCGATTGAAGGTTGAACCCTATACATCCACAGTTGATATAGAAAATTAATATTTTTCTATAACCAAATACAGAGCGAATGACTCCCCCTTCACAAGATTTATCCCCCTTTTATCATATCAAAAACAAGTGGAAGAAAGGTAAAAAAGGAGAAGGTATATATGCATTTAATAAGTTTTACTTTCACAAAACGCAAAAGCTTCTGCATAAGCATATAACTTGAATAGATTATTGGAACAAGACTCCTGTATATTTAGCCCAACATTCGCATGTGCTTTGCACTCCCAAAAAAACTAAGTTGTGCTCAAACTTTTTATTCCCTATAGAAGGTTAAAATACCATAATATGGATTGACATTCTATCCCACTAATTCTGTAAGAATGCTTGATAGTTTTTGGGAATTAGCTGAGCTATATTTTTAATCTTCCCGAATATTTAATCTCATATTTCTCCAAACATTTCCAAAATCTCTTCCCCTTTCAGTTACATAAACATGAGCACAAGGTAGAAACATAGAAAAATGGCTCCGTTGAAGGTAAACTGAAACGCTGAAGATAAACCAAAATATAAAAGTTAGAAAATTTATTCATGGTGCTGAGTAAATCATGTCCAAGTAACATTCATTACATCAAAACCATATGGTTAGAAACTTCTAAAAATTTCCTTAGTGTAAAAGATGAAGCCATAGAAGGTTGTAGCTTCTATCTCAAAAAGCTTTTGGAAAAATATATTATAAAAATATATTTCCTGATATAAGCTTCCAAAATTTTGGAGCCTTATTTGAATTTCAATTCAATTTTTAGAAGAAAATTTGGAGCCTTATTTTGTACCTTCTGTTGTATGTTTTTGCTTCATAAAGTACTTACAGGACTTTATTAACTATTTGTCTTACGTAAGACGTTACATGAGATGACAGAATCCTAGTTCACTTCTTAAAAAGAAAAACTTTTCTTTACCCAAAGGGTTCGTAAAAAGATTAGTCAATTGGTGTTCTTTGTTGACGTATTTTACGTTTATAGAACCCTTTTGTACATTATCCCCCAGAAAGTGATGCTTGACTTCAATGTATTTTGATCTAGGGCGATATACTGGATTGCGAGTTAGGTTTATCATGCTCGAGAAAAAACAAACTTCAAAAGATTTTTTTCTAATTTTTATTTATGAAATAATTCTCGAAAATATTAGTTAATTTTGATAATCAAGATCATATGATAGGATCGTGAGCGTATTTGGTATATAAGATCGTCTAATAATTGCATATAATTTTAGGGTTCATATTATCAAAATTTTAGGATGGAAATGGCAATCCTTACCGCAAATTAAGTGCCAATCAAAGGAAATGTTATTTAACCAGTGGAATTGTTTAATGCTGGGAGGACGGGAAGAAAGCCTTCCTCCGTCACCATGGAAATCCAAGCATTCATCTTCCTCGTCTTTTCTATAATCCTCCTCCTCAGAAGTAAGCATCCGATTGTATCGGTATTTTCGTACACAGTTTCACAAACCATGAGTAATCCATGTGACGGACAGATGCCACGTGGTCCGGCTGGGAGCGTGATCGCCTGCAAGGCATTCGGCTCACCCAGTACTGTTACATGGGTGTGTATCGCTCGCCGAAAACTTTCCCACCCACAAACTATTCGAAGATATTCAAGGGGCAGTGCCCACAAGCCTACAGTTACGCGCAAGACGACCACCGCAGCACCATCACCTGCCACGACTCCCTCAACTACCTCATAAAATTTTGTCCTTAATTAAGATGCATCATAGATCCCACAAATTGTGGTCAGACCTGGTCTTGTAGGATCGATTAACAAGTAACATACTCACCCCCTCAGAATTTGCTCATGTGACCATCCGTGAAAATAAATGAGTATGCAAGTGTGATGTGAGCGGAAGCGGCTAAAAGTATTCATACGTATGTTAGTGATTAATTTTTTTCGATTTTTAGTAAAAATGTACTAAAATTTTGTCAATTTTTTAATACATGCCTCCAATTTAATTTAGTAAAGGGCCGTTTAGCTGAATAATTTCTTAGCATAATTATTAGTAAAAGCCTCGGGGATTAGCAAAAAAAAAATAGTACAAATGTACTACATGTTATTAGTAAAACATTATAATTTAGAAATCGACCCGGTGTTTTAGTAAAAACTTCATAATGTACAAAATGTCGGAAGTGGTAACAAAGAGTATTTCGAACCGAGCATAAATTATAAAGTGATTTTTATCGTAAAGCCCTCCCATAGTGTTGCCTTCAAAGGCTACTCTTATATGCTAAGGATCTCAGTGTTCCTTGGGATCTCAGTGTTCACGATCGAGGATCACAATGATTTTTTACCTGCCTTGGGATCTCTCAGTCTTCTTCTCCGAATCATGTTGTAAGTTGACTGCACTGATTTGTTTTGTTGTACCTTATGGGATCTGAAATGAGACAGCCGACAAATTTGATGTGCTTCTCGTACAAAGACTGTGTGATATTTTATTACGTCGAGTCAACTTAGACTTTGACCGTAGAAAACACTCCATGGAAAATGAATGAAGTTAAACCACACGACTGGGAGATTGACTTGACTTGACTTACTTAGACCGTAGAAAACAATCCAAGGGGGGAATGAATCAACTTAAACCACACGATTAGGATATTGACTCGACTTGACTTTAAAGCAAGCGAAAGCAAATAATACCACCATTCCATTAGTTTTGGCTCAAACATTCCCACTTTTGCTTTGAAACATGCCGACGGGAGCAGCAATCCCATCCTTGCTCATCTCCGCTTGCTTCCTCCTCATGCTGCTCTCACAGCCGCTGTGGTTTTGTTCTGCATCTTTGGGGAAACCGTTGTACCACGAGGAAGAGTGTTCTGCCCTGTTGGGATTCAAGAGCTCATTCTTTAGTGAGAGCCATTGCGACTACGGCGACCAGGGCATCATCGGCAGCCCCCAAAAGATGATGTCGTGGAAGGTGGCTGAGGAGGAAGGGGACTGCTGCAACTGGGGAGGCGTCACGTGCGACGAGGGAGATGGGCACGTGATCGGCCTCGACCTTAGTGGTAGCTGCCTTATGGGAATAATGGACTCCGAAGCAAGTATCTTCGACCTCCTTCATCTCCAGGACCTCAACCTCGCGTACAATTGGTTTAATCGGTCTAGGGTTCCATCCGCCATAGGACGTCTCCCTAGGTTGAAGAGGTTGAATCTCTCTTCTAGTGGTTTCAGTGGCGAGGTCGTGCCCGCGACGATGAGGTTTTTGAATCTGTCGTCACTGGATCTTTCTTTAAATCGGGGAATGAATGTGTCCAGCTTGGAGGTGTGGTTTCAAATTCTAAACAAGATCGAGGGATTGGATCTTAGTTGGGTCATGGTATCGGACGGCAAGGTGCCAAGAAGCTTGGGGAAAATGACTTCGTTGAGGTCACTCTTGCTCTCATACTGTGGTTTATCCGGCGAATTTCCAAACTCTGTCTCTACACTACCTAGGCTGCAGTTCCTAGATGTCAGTAACAATCAACTCACGGGTGAAATCCCTTCTTCTATTGGGAAACTGACCAATCTTCGGACGCTGGATTTAAGTAGGAACAGATTGAGTGGAGAAATTCCTTCATCGCTGGGAAACCTCGTTCGGCTTGATGAATTGTATCTATTCTTCAATCAACTCGCGGGTGAAATCCCTTCTTCTCTTGGGAATCTGACCAATCTTAGGACGCTGGATTTGAGTAGCAACAGATTGAGTGGAGAAATTTTTTCATCGCTGGGAAACCTCATCCGGCTTAATAAATTGTATCTAGTTTTCAATCAACTCGCAGGTCAAATCCCTTCTTTTCTTGGGAATCTGACCAATCTTAGGAAGCTGGATTTGAACTTTAACGGATTGGGTGGAGAAATTCCTTCATCGCTGGGAAACCTCATCCGGCTTGAGACATTGCATCTATCCTCCAATCAACTCGCGAGTGAAATCCCTTCTTCTCTCGGGAATCTGACCAATCTTAGGACGTTGGGTTTGTACTTCAACAGATTGAGTGGAGAAATTCCTTCATCGCTGGGAAACCTCATCCGGCTTGAGACATTGGATCTATCCTCCAATCAACTCGCGGGTGAAATCCCTTCTTCTCTTGGGAATCTAACTAATCTTAGGACGCTGGAATTGAACTTCAACGGATTGAGTGGAGAAATTCCTTCTTCGCTGGGAAACCTCATCTGGCTTTATGATTTGTATCTGTCACCCAATCAACTCGCGGGTGAAATCCCTTCTTCTCTTGGGAATCTGACCAATCTTAGGACGCTGTATTTGAGTAGCAACAGATTGAGTGGAGAAATTCCTTCATCGCTGGGACACCTCATCCGGCTTGATGAATTGTATCTATCCTCCAATCAACTAGCGGGTGAAATCCCGTCTTCTATTTGGAATCTCACCAGTTTGATTTCTCTGGCCCTTGGTTCAAACTATCTGACCGGCGTGGCTCGCTTGGACCTACTACTAGAGCTCAAGGGAATAAGGGTTGTTGCACTTTCATCCAATGCATTCTCTTCGATAATATTTCCAGAGCCTAATGCGAGCGTTACACAGCTTTATTCCCTTTTTTTGGATTCTTTGCACTTAAAGGAAGTCCCCGGATTTCTGCAACAACAGAACAAGTTGGATACGTTGTCTTTGTCCAAAAACAACATTTCAGGGCGTATACCTCAATGGCTATTGGAGAAAACTATCCGGTATTTAGATCTCAGTTTCAACAATATCCAGGGAACACTCTCGATGCCTCCCAGCACCATTAGGGTTTACCTCATTTCCAACAACATGCTATCTGGAGAGATCCCCTCGTCCATATGCGAATTGCAGAATATGCAAGTGCTAGATTTGGCAGATAACAACTTTACGGGAGAGCTTCCCCCATGCTTCGGCAACTTCAGCTCCCATCTGGATGCGCTGAGTTTGAGAGGCAATAATTTCACAGGAAAAATTACCGAGTTCAATCGCAAAGGATGTCAGCTAAGCGTGGTGGATCTAAGTGCGAACTCATTCGAGGGGACTTTACCAAGGTCACTCGCAAATTGTGATAAGCTTGAGTACGTGAATCTTGGGAAGAATAAGATCATAGATACCTTTCCATCTTGGTTAGGATTGGTTTCTGGGTTAAGGGTGCTCATGCTGCATTCCAATATGTTTCACGGGGTGTTGAAGGCTTGCGGTAATGACTCTTGCTTTCCTAATCTGAAAGTCATCACTTTATCCAAAAATAATTTGCGGGGCAGATTAAAGGCCGAGTACTTCAAAAATTGGCCGGCAATGAAATATCCCACTCCAGACGATGAAGCTCCCCCAGTTAATCTTGTTGAAATGCTCAAGATGGTCATAATCGACAAAGGCATAGAAAGGGAGTTCGGAAAGACCTCCGGGTACTTCACTCTGTTAGATCTTTCGAGCAACAATTTCATCGGCATCATCCCCGAATCCATTGGAGAAAATTTACTCAAACTTCATACTCTGAACCTTTCAAACAACCACTTTAGCGGGCCGATCCCTCTATCCTTGGCGAAGTTGAGGAGACTAGAAGCTCTGGATCTGTCAAGGAACAAACTATACGGCGAGATTCCGACAATGTTAACGCAGGTAACTTCCCTGGAGATTTTTAACGTGTCCTACAACAATCTTTCCGGTCCAATTCCCGGGGGGAATCAATTCAGCACGTTCGAGAATAATTCTTACATAGGCAACCCCGAGCTGTGCGGTTCACCTCTGACAAAGAAGTGTGGGAAACCGCTGCAGCCCTCATCAAGTCCGGCCCCCAATCAAGAGCAGAAGTTGAGGCTCTCATTGGGAACGGCGTGGATCACAGCATGGATAGGACTTGCCGGTGGTTTGATCGTGGGGGTGGCGTTGGAGCAGGCGTTTGGTAATGATATTCTGGATTGGCTGGCGAGGAAATGGCACAAGTATCGAAGAAGTACAGCCTGAGATAGATTTGAATGATGCTGCTTTCCTCTGGTTCACTGCCCAGACCGTGAGGAAATGAAACTAATGCTTTATAAAGTAATAAAGTTTTTCAATTATGGAACTTTTGGAATTTACGAACTTTACGCCAAATCATGTCACAAAAGAAGGTAGATGAAGTTTTCATCAAAACGTAGAACTAACCTTTGCTCAGAAGTTTTTACATGGGATTAGCTTTGAATACTGAGTACGCCTTTACCCGGTTGGTTTGAGATACGATGGGTGCTTAATCCCCATAAACCTCAAGAAACTATATGTAACGACCTGCATTTTTGGTCATAATTTAAAACTAATTTACCGCCAACGAAAGCCTACGAAAGTTTGAATTTGAATTTTTACCGCGCACCTCCTGGACTCATCCTCGAATCCCGCGGTTATACATGTCCTCTTTCCTAAGCAACCTGCACACTAAAATAGTATTCCCCTAACGGGGTCAGCGATAAATCGCTGGTACGCCCACCCATGCACAAGCGAAGACGTGAGACTTATAACTCACCCTACGTGCAAAATTTTATAAAACAGTTATGCAACACACGGCAACCATCTGACAATATATGCCTCTGTTCTCATAAACATAGATCAAGAACAATAAAGGTCGCGAGACAGAGTAAACGTAATAGCACTAGTTACGGAAACTTCACATAATACAAAGGCGTATAAGTAAAGGGAGCGAAATACGCATAAAGTAAACTCAACGACTCCCTCAATCCATCATCCTCATCAACACTTCTTAGGATGCCAGGACCACCGCAGTGCGTCCCCATCCACTCCTCCGGGAGCGCCCGGGAATCCCGGAGCCGATGACACCGCGCGTGGAGTCACCGTACCGGCCCTCCTCCGACTCGCAGTCGGGTACCACAATACCCCATCACAATCTCTCTTGCTGGCTCGAGGCACAGGAGCAACTCTCCTGTAAGACCCCGGGCAATACTCATTCGATTTCTCGGGGTACAGAAGCAATCCTCCTGTAGGACCTCAAACATTCTCAATAGCCTCTCGTAGGCAACAACATGGGTAACTCATATCATACGCAAACGTATATTCACAATACGACATCAGCATCCCCAATTTCAATTAATTCTCATAATCCTTGTTCAAGGGTCAAGTAGTATTCGAGTACCACTCATGTCATGCAATCCCAAAATAAGATTTCCAATCAACATTCATCTAGGACAGAAGGAGGGGGAGGCAATTGGCTACGTTTCCACGGGGAGGCATACCCGTTCGTCTAGCATCACTTTCGTCTGGTCTCGAGGGGACGGCAAAGGACAGCCTAGCTGCCCACTACCAGCATTTCCCACTCCATTCTCTTACTGTCGCCTCCCCGAACAACCACGGGACGGGTAGCCGGCTCCATCACCTCCAGAATGGCGCCGCCCTTGCATAGCGACTCCACCATTCTGGGCACGAAGCCCAGCTATCTTTCTTCCTCCCCCAAGCCTCAGTCACAGTAGATCTCATTTTCCAACAATGCGGGGCATTTTCAAGTCATCTCTAACCAAATCAACCCAGCGAACGCACAATCGCAGGAGGTTTAGGGACTTAACACTAGACGACCCACAATCTACCCCACCTACCCACGAACCCCACAACGAAATCAGGTGGCAAACGAGAACAGAACATCACGGACAGATCTCCCACGCACAGACAACATGCGGGGCGCTCACCTGACTCGATAGCTCCAAACCCACAGGACATCGCAGTCCGGTTCATCCAAAACGCACGATCAAACGAGACCCACGGACCCGGGCTAAGCGAACCACGACCTACCTGACCTACCCGCCTCCCCGTCGTCCTACCCACGTGATTCACAAGATAAACAAGCAAGCAAGAAGAAGACAGACGAGGGGAGGGGGTGAGGACGTACCTCCAAGACTTCGTACAAATCAATCTGTGCTCCGATGTCCCCGACCTTGCGTGCTGCCTCTCCTCCTTCGTGGGGGTTGCCTGCCCCTCTTGTGATTGCGAGAGCTTACAGAGCTCCTGCTCTTCTAATGGGGACAGGACGATCAGGAACCCCTGGTCTTCCGTGGGAGAAAAAGTGGGTTGCCCTTTTGTTTCTAACTCCCCCAAACGATAGGTATCTGTTGCCCTTCTTTTATCTTTTCCCCGGATCTATTCGTGTGTGGCAAGGAGAGGGGAAGGCCGAAGGATTTATCAACGCCCTGTTCCTAAAGTCAGATTATCAACGCTAATTATAATTACATAACAATTGTAACACCATTAGTTTTTCCGATCAAAATCCGCGACGTTAAACGAATATTATCGACACCCTAATTCGATTTCGTTTAGGTCCAGGCGTCCCCTTTCCCGCGTGATATAATCACACGAAATCGAATTAGTAACCTCGTTAATATTCGATATTAACGTACATTGACCGCGAAAGTATTAAACTTTCGTGCCACGTCAGATTTTGACTCGGTCAAACGTTCTAGTTCTAGTCAACATTCTAGTCCAAATAATATATTTCCATTTCCGAAATTCCGGGTCGTTACAATCTACCCCCCTTAATTTAAATTTCGTCCCCGAAATTTCATTGTACATATTACTCTCACTCAAATAAGTACGGATACATCTCTTTCATCTTGGATTCTGTTTCCCAAGTGAACTCCTCAATATTCCCATGTAACCAACGTATCCGCACCATAGGAACCACTCGATGACGGAGCTGTTTCTCCATCCTATCAACTATCTCCACGGGCTCCGTAGTGACCTGTAAGTTTGGAGCCACCTCAATCTGCTCATCATGTAGCACATGTCGAGGATCCGGAACGTATTTCCTGAGCATGGATACGTGAAACACGTTGTGGATATCAGACAACCTAGGTGGTAAGGCTAATCTGTAAGCTGCGTTTCCGATCCTCTCTAGAATTTCATAGGGTCCAATATAGCGTGGGCTCAACTTCCCTCTCAGTCCAAATCTCATATTCATCTTAGTAGGAGAGACCTTTAAAAGAACATAGTCTCCCACCTCGAATTCAAGGGGTCTGCGCCGCCTATCTGCATAGCTCTTTTGTCTACTCTGCGCGGTGCGAAGGCGATCCTGTATGAGTCGAATCGCCTCAGTGGTCTCTCGTACCATATCAGGACCAAGCTCGACACACTCTCCGCCCTCATTCCAACATAAAGGAGTTCTACAAGGGCGGCCATACAGGGCCTCAAACGGTGCCATCTGAATACTCTGTTGATAACTATTGTTGTACGAGAATTCCACCAGAGGTAACTGTCCAACCCATGAACCCTCCAACTCCAGGGCGCAAGCCCTCAACATGTCCTCAAGGATCTGAATAACTCGTTCTGTCTGTCCATCTGTTTGAGGATGAAAAGCTGTACTCATCCTCAACCTTGTGCCCATTGCTTGCTGTATCGTACTCCAGAAGCGTGAAGTGAATCTCGCGTCTCTGTCTGACACTATCAAGCTCGGTACTCCGTGAAGACGAATGACCTCCTTCACGTACAGTTTGGCTAGTTTCTCTACTGAGTAAGTCAAACGGATAGGGATGAAGTGTCCAGACTTGGTCAGTTTGTCAACAATCACCCACACTGAATCAAATCCATGAGCGCCCCTTGGTAGGTTCGTGACGAAATCCATAGCGATTTCATCCCATTTCCACTTAGGTATAGGTAATGGCTGCAACTCTCCCCCCGGTCGTCTGTGCTCAATCTTGACTCTTTGACAAGTCAAGCAGCGACTAACATACTGTGCCACGTCTCTTTTCATACTTGGCCACCAGTATTGCTTCTTCAGATTATGGTACATCTTTGTGACTCCGGGGTGGATACTGTAAGCACTCTGGTGCGCCTCCTCCAAAATCTGAGTGCGTAGGTCGTCCTGAGTTGGTACGCATATACGACCCTGGAAGCGCACCAACCCATCGTCTGATACAATAAACTCATCGTTCACCTGCCGTGGTAGTCTCGCTCTTGCTTCTACCAAGTACGGGTCCCGATTCTGAGCCTGACGAATCTTATCAACAAGCTCAGACCCGATAATCATTGTCGCGAGCATAGCCTCATTACCACAGAAACCCATTCTAACCCCAATCTCGTTTACTTGCTCGCGCAATCGCCATTCTTCTACCTCGATGCTCGCTAAGGAGGCAGTTTTACGACTCAGGGCATCAGCCACTACATTAGCTCTACCTGGGTGGTAGGAAATTGTGCAATCATAATCCTTTAACAGCTCCATCCACCGCCTCTGCCTCATGTTTAACTCATCCTGGGAGAACAGATACTTCAGGCTCTTATGGTCGGTGAATATCTCGAATGTCTCACCATACAGGTAGTGTCTCCATAATTTCAACACGAATACGACTGCTGCTAACTCTAAGTCATGCGTGGGATAATTCTGCTCATGTACTTTTAGTTGTCTGGAGGCATAAGCTACAACTCTCCCATGCTGCATCAAAACTGCTCCTAATCCATGATACGAAGCATCGCAGTATACCGCAAAGCCGCCACTGCCACTGGGCAACACCAGAACTGGCGCCGAAGTAAGGCGCTTCTTTAGTTCTACGAAGCTCTCCTCGCACTCATGGGTCCATTCAAACGCAATGCCCTTCTTCAATAATTGGGTTAACGATCGAGCGATCCTGGAGAAACCCTCGATAAACCGTCTATAGTACCCAGCCAACCCGAGGAAGCTTCGCATTTCCGTTACTGTCGTGGGACGGGGCCAGTTTAAGACGGCTTCAACTTTCGCTGGGTCTACTGCAATACCCTCTGCAGAAACCACATGCCCCAAAAAGCTCACACTGGTCATCCAGAATTCGCACTTACTAAGCTTGGCGTACAACTGATTTTGTCGTAGAACTTCTAGAACCAATCTCAGGTGATCCGCATGTTCCTCCATACTTTTGGAATATACCAGAATGTCGTCAATGAACACCACTACAAACTGATCAAGGTAGGGTCTGAAAATGCGGTTCATCAACTCCATGAATGCTGCTGGAGCATTGGTCAGACCGAAGGACATCACCAAGAATTCGTAGTGTCCATACCTGGTGCGGAAAGCTGTTTTCATGACATCCGAATCTCGCACCCTGATCTGATGATATCCTGATCTCAAGTCGATTTTTGAGTAAACCACGGATCCCTGAAGCTGATCAAAAAGATCCTCAATACGCGGCAAAGGATAACGATTTTTGATGGTGGCTTTATTCAACAAACGATAGTCAATACACATCCTCATCGTACCGTCTTTCTTTTTCACAAACAACACAGGTGCACCCCACGGAGACACACTGGGGCGTATAAACCCCTTATCTAATAACTCCTGAAGTTGCACCTTCAACTCTCTTAACTCAGCAAAGCCCATACGATACGGGGCTCGGGAAATAGGTTCCGTACCTGGAACAACATCAATCACGAAATCCACTTCTCTAGACGGTGGTAACCCAGGAAGTTCCTCCGGAAATACATCCTCGTAATCCTGTACTACGGGGATGTCCTGCAAGCTCGGAAGTTCCTCCTTCAAGTTCAACACCACCGCCAAAAAAGCTTCGCCACCATCACGCAAGATCCGCCGGGCCTCCATCGCCGCTATCAAGGGAATCCCGTCACGCTGGTACTCCTGTCCGGAGTATGCACAGACTGGCTGTCCTGGAACTTTGAATAAAATCTCTCTTCTGACGCAATCCACCATGGCGTGGCACGTCATCAGCCAGTCCATCCCCAGTATGACGTCAAAGTCCCTGATCTGAAAGACAACCAAATCAATCCATGACTGGAAAAAGTTTACCGTTATCTCGCAATTCCTGCATACTGATTGCATTGGCATGCTCTCCCCATTAGGCATCCATACCCTCAGGGGACTGCCTCCCACATCAATCCTGAACCCCCTTTCATCCACGAAACTTTGAGAAATAAACGAATGGGTAGCACCTGTATCGAATAGAGCAATGGCATCCCATCCATTTACAAGGATCATACCTGACATGGCGTTGTTGGAGGGACCTGCTCGGCCACGACCTCGGCCTACAGAACTCAGGCGGCCCGATCCTGCTGGCTGATTGATCGAACCCCTAGAGCTACCCCTCCCAGACATGCTGTTGGACCTGGCAAAAGATGGGCCAGCTCCTCCTGCTCCACTCCCCGTCCGCTGAGGACAATGGAACTGTATGTGGCCAAACTCGCCACACTGGAAACAGCGGGCCCCAGCTACCGGACACGCCATGCCTCCATGAGATCTTCCGCACTGAGAGCAGGTGGGTGAATGAGATGGTCGAGCCCCACGACCATATCCGCTTGGTTTGGCGATTCCACTAGAACCTGCTGTCCTGCTTCCCCCAAAGAAACGGCTCACTCCCCTAAAGAGTCCTGCAGATTTCCTTGATGGTCCAGCCTCCTCTTTCCCCTTACGTGCTTTCAGCGCGTCTTTATCCTTCAGCGCTCTCTCTATGGCCTGAGCTCGATGGTAGAGCTCCTCGAAGGTCTGTGACGAAAGTGGCACTAGTCTGGAACGGATCCTTGGATGCAGGCCCATCAGATACCTATGAGCCCTCTGTTCCGGCGTAGCTACCTGGCCTGGAGCGTACCTAGCAAGCTCAGTGAATTTGCGCTCATGTTCGTCAACCGTCATGTCCCCTTGCTCGAGTAACTCGAACTCTCTGATCTTATCAAGTCTCATAGTGGCCGGGAAATACTTATCCAGGAAGGCTTGGCGGAACTGTTCCCACACTGAGCCCTGGTAGTGTGCACGAACGGCCACCGTGGAAGAGGCCCACCACAGATCGGCACCCTCTTGCAAATAGTACTCGACCACCGCCAGTTTCTCGGCCTCAGTATATTCCAAATACTTGAAAATCTTGTCCCAGCTCTGGAGGAAAGACTGTGCCTTTTCAGGCCCCTCGTTACCCTCAAACCTAGGTGGGTTCATTTTTCCAACCTCCCTAATGATCTTCAGCCGGCGGCGGTTAGTTGGTGCCGCCCCAGCTGCACCAGAACTCCCAGCAGCGTTGCTCCCAGCATCGTCGGCCATCTGAATGTTCACAGAGAAGATTGAGTAGAAAGTTGGGAAGTAGGAAAAGTGCAACTGAAGGGTGTAGTACTCAAGATTGGCGTGGTTCCAACTGAAGAATCCACTACCTTCTTTATACTATCAAGATTCAAGGTCCATTAATTCACGATTTATTAAAAACTGACACTCATACATGCAGGGTTACTACTCGCCTGCAAATTGTCGGTCACATGGTTACAGTACCAGAAATGACCCTTCACCCACTCTGACAAGATTCTCACTTACACACGACAAATACACTCAGCTCACACACAAGTCTAAGCTCAATTCTGGGGACCACGCGCGTAGTCAGCTACTGCAGCCTGAAGCTCCCTACGGGCAGCCTCCAAGAGTCCTAGGTGGAAGTCCTCTACACGTCGGTCCAGTCCGGGGATACTATTCACAAGATCCCGAAATTGTTGGCACTTCACAAGTCGGTAGATGGGAACGTCCTCATCCTCAATCGCTGCAAGATCTGCTATCAGACGCCTCAACAGTGGGGTGGTAAGCTCTGGGCACGAATGATGGTCTAAGCCGGTCAGGAATCCTGTGAGAAGGTTCAAGCACTCCGTAACGGTGACAAAGGGCGGCTGGAACTCATCATCCAGGGCCAAGTTCGGAGCGTTTCCGGCTTCTGGAACCTCTGGAGTTTCACCCTCTAGATCGCCACTGGGGCCTGCTTTGCCTTTGGATAGCTCAGGCATGCGTCCTGGGTGTCGACCTTCGCCGCGATTTGCCATACTAACTGGATTCACTATGGTTATTACTTGTGATTTTTCTGGCTAGGATGTGATTTTTCACTGACTGCTCCTCAGCCGTATTTATAATAAGTTTTCGTTTGTCACCTAGCCATTCGTGTAGTCTTTTCAACTCACGGGCACGCCTACTGTACCCAGTCAAGTCTATTCGCACTCAGAAAGATTCCCCTGACAAAGGTGAGTGCGCTTGTATCTATCATTTACCTCACTTTTCCAGACTCTGTCTAATATTATCATTCACGGGTGGGTTTACTATTCGTTTTCATTTAGACCTAAAGCGCATACTAATCCACCTTATTACTCCAACTAACTGCGCTCTGATACCAACTGTAACGACCTGCATTTTTTGTCATAATTTAAAACTAATTTACCGCCAACGGAAGCTTACGAAAGTTTGAATTTGAATTTTTACCGCGCACCTCCTGGACTCATCCTCGAATCCCGCGGTTATACATGTCCTCTTTCCTAAGCAACCTGCACACTAAAATAGTATTCCCCTAATGGGGTCAGCGATAAATCGCTGGTACGCCCCACCCATGCACAAGCGAAGACGTGAGACTTATAACTCACCCTACGTGCAAGTTTTATAAAACAGCTATGCAACACACGGCAGCCATCTGACAATATATGCCTCTCTTCTCATAAACATAGATCAAGAACAATAAAGGTCGCAAGACAGAGTAAACGTAATAGCATTAGTTACGGCAGCATCACATAACACAAAGGCATATAAGTAAAGGGAGCGAAATACGCATAAAGTAAACGCAACGACTCCCTCAATCCATCATCCTCATGAACACTTCTTAGGATGCCAGGACCACCGCAGTGCGTCCCCATCCACTCCTCCGGGAGCGCCCGGGAACCCGGAGCCGATGACACCGCGCGTGGAGTCACCTCACCGGCCCTCCTCCGACTCGCAGTCGGGTACCACAATACCCCATCACAATCTCTCTTGCTGGCTCGAGGCACAGGAGCAACTCTCCTGTAAGACCCCGGGCAATACTCATTCGATTTCTCGGGGTACAGAAGCAATCCTCCTGTAGGACCTCAAACATTCTCAATAGCCTCTCGTAGGCAACAACATGGGTAACTCATATCATACGCAAACGTATATTCACAATACGACATCAGCATCCCCAATTTCAATTAATTCTCATAATCCTTGTTCAAGGGTCAAGTAGTATTCGAGTACCACTCATGTCATGCAATCCCAAAATAAGATTTCCAATCAACATTCATCTAGGACAGAAGGAGGGGGAGGCAATTGGCTACGTTTCCACGGGGAGGCATACCCGTTCGTCTAGCATCACTTTCGTCTGGTCTCGAGGAGACGGCAAAGGACAACCTAGCTGCCCACTACCAACATTTCCCACTCCATTCTCCTACTGTTGCCTCCCCGAACAACCATGGGACGGGTAGCCGGCTCCATCACCTCCAGAATGGCGCCGCCCTTGCATAGCGACTCCACCATTCTGGGCACGAAGCCCAGCTATCTTTCTTCCTCCCCCAAGCCTCAGTCACAGTAGATCTCATTTTCCAACAGGCGGGGCATTTTCAAGTCATCTCTAACCAAATCAACCCAGCGAACGCACGATCGAAGGAGGTTTAGGGACTTAACACTAGACGACCCACAATCTACCCCACCTACCGACGAACCCCACAACGAAATCAGGTGGCAAACGAGAACAGAACATCACGGACAGATCTCCCACGCACAGACAACATGCGGGGCGCTCACCTGACTCGATAGCTCCAAACCCACAGGACATCGCAGTCCGGTTCATCCAAAACGCACGATCAAACGAGACCCACGGACCCGGGCTAAGCGAACCACGACCTACCTGACCTACCCGCCTCCCCGTCGTCCTACCCACGCGATTCACAAGATAAACAAGCAAGCAAGAAGAAGACAGACGAGGGGAGGGAGTGAGGACGTACCTCCAAGACTTCGTACAAATCAATCTGTGCTCCGATGTCCCCGACCTTGCGTGCTGCCTCTCCTCCTTCGTGGGGGTTGCCTGCCCCTCTTGTGATTGCGAGAGCTTACAGAGCTCCTGCTCTTCGAATGGGGACAGGACGATCAGGAACCCCTGGTCTTCCGTGGGAGAAAAAGTGGGTTGTCCTTTTGTTTCTAACTCCCCCCAAACGATAGGTATCTGTTGCCCTTCTTTTATCTTTTCCCCGGATCTATTCGTGTGTGGCAAGGAGAGGGGAAGGCCAAAGGATTTATCAACGCACTGTTCCTAAAGTCAGATTATCAACGCTAATTATAATTACATAGCAATTGTAACACCATTAGTTTTTCCGATCAAAATCCGCGACGTTAAACGAATATTGTCGACACCCTAATTCGATTTCGTTTAGGTCCAGGCGTCCCCTTTCCCGCGTGATATAATCACACGAAATCGAATTAGTAACCTCGTTAATATTCGATATTAACGTACATTGACCGCGAAAGTATTAAACTTTCGTGCCACGTCAGATTTTGACTCGGTCAAACGTTCTAGTTCTAGTCAACTTTCTAGTCCAAATAATATATTTCCATTTCCGAAATTCCGGGTCGTTACACTATACTCGGGGTCTAGGGCATGGAGAAGGCCAAGGGTTTATGCTTCATATTCGGCATTGTTGTTTGTGTAACTGAATGTGACATTGGTTGTTGTTTGGTAGTATTCCCCGGGGACATGACTACAGCTTTTTGATGCTTAATAATGTGGAGTTAGCGACACCATCAAAGTACATTTCATCACGCTTTAGGTTATGCGAGTAAGATGTTTCCATTAGATAGCTTGACTTACAATGATGAATTATCCTTCCTTGGGTACTTAGCGATCTCATTTGTGCCTTTGATTGATTTGGTAGGATGGAACCATATATTAAACTTTGTGAGTTGCAATTACGATTTGGAAACTTGTCTGAAAAGTACAGTGCAACAGAAGAGGTGCTTCAAAGGAACATTCTCTGTTACAAGTAGAATATCGTAAAATAGAATATACTACCACTCCAAAGGTGATATCAATCACTTACCTCTTCTCTGCTAGCAAGTAGAAAGCGGAGGATGCGCAAGTCAGTATCATTTACATGTTCTTCCTGATCAATCTTTTTTTCTTCTGACTCCTCGATTGTTTTGCACTTTGTTATGAATTCTTCTACAGTTTAATGAACAACTATAACGACCTTTTCACCTTTTCTTTGCGGATTATTATCTCATAATACACCAAGAGAATGGCCGAGAATTTATTTATGTTATTATTTATCAGCAGTTTGTGTACCTCGACAGACAGTTGAAAGATATAATGTTTCAGCATTAGGCCTACTTGCCTTCCAATATGGTAGAATATTGTTGGACTTAGCTTCTGCCTCTTTTTATGCAGTGTAAACCACATCAATAACTAGGCTATCAGCAGCAGTAAGCAAATCAAAGTTACAGTTGAAAACAGAGATACCGATGACATCAAGAGTCACCTGACAGAACTTTGCCTCCATATTAACATCAATGCCATCTAGCGCCGCATCTCAAAGCTTCTCTACCAATCTATCGGCACATCTGCAAAAAAACGCAATCAACTATGATGGACAAGTATGCAATGTGAAGCGATGGAACAACAGCTCTACGCCTTGCCTGTCAACAAAATGGAAAGCTTTGTGTTTGGTTACTAGAAGACAACGTGCATAGTACAACGTAAAACGCTGTTCATTTTTTTTTACAATGTACGAAATATAACAGGGATTTCTTAGTAATGTGCAAAACAGTGAAATGCACGAAAAAAACAACATTAAAATTTGTACATTTTACAGCGTAAAATATTGTTCAATTTTTGTACAATGTACAACTTTTGAACAATGTTTTATTAGTACATTACCAAAAGGTACAATTTTTGTATATTTTGTAACAAAATTGGAGAAAAATTTGTACATTGACGATAACGTCCCTTCAAGGGACGTTAGCCGCGTCCGCCTAATTGTTGCTATCAAAAGTTAAACAACTAGCAACAACATCAAGTCAGATCAATCAGTAAAGTTGTGGCTATGGCAAGCAAGATTAAACTATTGGAATTTTTCTTACTTGGGCCGCCACTAATCGTATAATTTTATATTACCAAGGTATATTTTATAAAACAGGAGGTGACATAAGATAATGCATAAAATCCAACTAAAATACCGTGACCATTAAAGTTGATGGGATATGCGCATTATGTTTGTTTAATGTGGTTTACGGCTGGATGTAGGCTATTTTAGAACCTATGAGTCCATTGATGTATAGGACATAGGTTACGGTATACTACGGCTAGGTCCCTTCCTTTGTCCTTCAAACTATTATTTAACTAAGGGGCAGTCGTACAGGAAGGAAAAGGGGAAGAATATATGTGCCGCTCAGGTTTCTCCCTTAAGATTTACGACATGACGAATACGGGTACGTTTTCTTTTCTCTTGATCTTTCTCGGTGATTGTAAACTCGCGTAACCGATCCAGTCTTCCGCTGTTTTCTTGTTGTTTCTGTGTTTGTGTAAATTTATCACGTAAACAATAAATTTGGACAGTTTAAACACTAAAATGGCCAACAAGCTGAAACTGAATGCAAACATGTCAGCAATAGGAATATTAGTGTCAGATCAACAGTGAAAATGATTAAACCAAGGGGAGGAAGTTCTGTTCTGGTTTATCCATGTTTTTTTTTTCACTTTAAATACTTCATTGTAGCTGAATATCTCATCCTGGTAGACGTTTCATTGCCAAAGATGCTAAAAATAATTTGACTGGACTATCCTCACCTCCAGTTACCTCAAGTAATTCTGCAAAAGAAGTTTTCTGCTATGACAATGAACTTAAAACTATCACAAGCTAACAATCACTTAATAGATGTGTTGGATCGTTCAGGAACACTAAGAGGGGGGTGAATTAGTATTTATAACTTTTTCGCCCTTTCTCAGTGTCAGCGGAAGCGTACTGTATCACAGCAGAACGTTTCTCAGAATGAGAACTGCTTTGCTGTAACCGTTACGACTTAATCGTTGGATTCTCGTACTAGTGTTTACGCGATCGTAAGGGACACAGTAGTTTATAGTGGTTCGGCCTTAATCGACCTACGTCCACTTTCCACCGTAGAGGTGATTCCACTATTTGAAAATAATGGGTGCAAAGAGCCCTTGCACTAGGCGTAAGTTTTTCTCACAAAGTGAGATTTAGAATCCCGTACAACAGATGATCACTCCTGGCAACAGTCAGCTCCTCACACAGTGGACGTCTGCTCGTGTCCAGCAGAATGATGCTCACGCTCAGCAGTTGATTGCTCAAAGGATTCACACACAGCTCGTTGTCGCTTAATATAAACCTGACTATCAAAGCAGAGAGACAACGTTGTGTTAGTATATAAATCCTCACCGATAATTCCTTACAGTGAAGAATGGCTTCTCAGAGAGCAGCCCGTTTCTGCTTCACAGCGAAGGAATGCTTCGGCACTTGTTTGCTCAGAAGAGGATTTCCACAAAGATTTCGTCCCTTCTCCGGATGATCCTGTCTATAAGCGCAAGAGAGACAACCACAAAGTTGATCAAATAGATCACCACAAAGATCACGAAGAGAACAACCACAAAGACCACAAAGAGAACCACAAAGACCACTTAGAAGGTATCCGTCCTACACTCAGTTCGGACGTGCACGGTTACCACAGCCGTGACTCACTGCACTGCACACCCAGTGCCTAGGGTGGAATTTTCCGATCCGTTGGCTTCCACGCAACCTGCTTTACTAACCCTCTGTATCAGGCGTTCAAGACTTCTGCACAGCACCCCTGTGCTCGGGAGGAACTCTTTCCACTCCGGCGGCGTTCCCAACTCCTGCTCTACCCTGCAGGCACGAGACTTCTGGCGCGCACCCGCAAGTGCGTGTCTAACTGCTCAAACTCCGTAGGCTCGAGACTTCCCTGCGAAAAGACACGACAAGAACGGCTTCTTGCCGATGGGTCAGCAACCGGTTACTGCAATCAGCACAGGTATTCACTTAGCTTCCCTCAGACGATTCGCCGGCTGCTCGTTGAACGCACCGAGGACACCTAGTCCCTCTCACGACGATCAAGGAATCTGAACTCAGCCCCTTGACACCCTCGCACGCAGTTTGCGAGCAATAAGAACCAGGAGACACTTAGCACCTTCCGCTCTCCGTCGACCACTTAGACCACTCAGACCACTCAGCCACTCAGCCCACTTAGAAATCGTTCGAAAACGTTGTTGGATTATGTGAGGGTCGTCTGGTATAAGAAGGAACGAAACAAATAATCTGTTTCCCAAAAACGAATAATTTGTTTCCTAAAATCAGAATACAGGAAGCTGTAATCGTGGATCAGCAACAGGATGCTCAACGGTCATAATGACCAAGAAGGGAAGGAAATCTTTGATGATATTCCTTGCACGTATAATCTTATCAGATTAAATGATTATCAGAATCAGATATTTAATCATTAAATATAATTAGACTGCAATAAGCAAATCTGGAATAATAATTATTCTTTCATCAGCGCAATAACGCAGAATAGTTTTGCTGTGATGCAGCAAGGTCTTTCTTAAGTGTAACGACACATTGCTTAGGTTACAGCGTAACATTGCTGCAGGATAACATTGCTGCAGGATATCCAAGAAATATTTTGTTTCCAAAATTAAACTTGGAAAGCTAATCTCGTAATATTTAGATGCCTAAATATTATAAATGAGATCAATGAGCCAGACTAAATGAACGTGGACACTCAGATAAATATTCTGAATTAGTCCGAAATAAATCATGGATATTAAAGAATATGTTTCCATATTTTTAATATTTATGCGCAATATCACAGTAACGCTTTACTGTAACGCAGCAATCTGTAACTGTTACTTGCTGTGGTCCAGCAACACAGTTCTCAAGCTCATCACTAAGAATAAGCGAAGTGTTACAGCAATTATCTTCTCAAGCTCATCATCAAAACCAAGACTAACATTCTCCCCCTTTTTGATGATGACAAAACACGAAGCACATAGGGAAAATATTATAGAGCTTGAAACACAAACTCAACTCCCCCTGAATTTAAGCAAGCTCCCCCTGAGAGTAAGCAACACATTTCTCCCCCTTTTTGTCATATCAAAAAGAAATGGAGGATAAAATTCAAGCTGCGTATTTACTTGTGCTGCAAAAATTTGCAAAGCACCCAAACAAAGTCAAATAGTTTGAAGACATTCGAAAGAAACATAGTGGAGAGATACTCAATCCACTTCAAAGTTATTCAAAAGAAACATTTCAAACCACAACAAGGAGAGTCATCTCAATCCTCGTGCGGGAGTTCCTTAACAACAGCCATCATCTCCTCAGTCATTTTCTCCAGCCTTGTCAACCTTTCCCCAAAGCCATCCATCCTTTCCAGGAGACAACGCCTGGTGAAGTTGATCTCATCACAAATTGTGGCCATGAGCTTGGAGTAAGAGGCATCAGCCTGTGCACCAGTGGTGGCCTTCTCGCGTTTAACATACCTCTGCTTTTCAGCAGGAGCAGCTTTCCCGCGTACAGAAGCAGCGATCTCTCGCTTGGAAGGCTTCTTAACGAAAGTGCCATCAATAAACTGGTAGCCCATGCTTTCAACGGAGGCAGCTCCAATAACCTGAGTTGTCCAGGTGTCCATTTTGTTCAGAGGAGTGGCATCAAGATCATAATGCTTCAGGAGAGCTGTGATCACATTTGTGAAAGGGAGACCCCTATTCTCATCCTTAATGCACGAAGCCATATGGCTGAAGATGATACTCCCAAGATTTCCAGGAATGCCCTTCTTAAGATGGACCAGCAAGTTCCAATCACGAGGCATAACAGAATCAACACTTCCAACCCTTGGTGCCAAACAAGACATCACCACTTTGTGCAGCATTCTGTTGCTGAAGCTCAAAGAGGTGTTCTGTAGATAGCCAGAGGGTGTGATAGGGACTCCGTCATTGATGAGCTGATAGGCTTCCAACTTGCCTTCATTGACAACTCTCAGATTGTTGACAAGATTTGCATTAAAAATGCGGCATATGTCAAAGACAGAGTAAACAAGTACTTTTCCATCAACGATGGCCCTAATGAACTTGATATTCGAATCCTCCTTGTAAAAAGTCAGATTCTCATAGAATTGTTTCACCTTAGAGATAGACCCTATCTCATTGAACTCACAGAAGGTTTTCCAACTAAGCCGATCAAACAAGTCAGCAATGGTCACCTGATGAGCAGTAAACCAATCAAAGTCTACTCTCTTACAAGCAGCAACATTCCTTGTTTCCAAATTTCTATTTGGCATCAAGTCATCAGCAAAAATGTGATTCAGTTCAGCCATGGAGACATATTGATCAATCTCAGGCAAGAAGACATCAGAGTCTGTAGCAAGCTTTTGCTTTTTAGATCCAGTGGGATCAGTTTTCGGAGTACCTGGTAAGGAACGCTTTCCTCTGGTACGAGAAGCAA
Organism: Melastoma dodecandrum; assembly: GCA_029817715.1. Taxonomy (NCBI): domain Eukaryota; kingdom Viridiplantae; phylum Streptophyta; class Magnoliopsida; order Myrtales; family Melastomataceae; genus Melastoma; species Melastoma dodecandrum. The sequence continues at coordinate 1,340,757 of JARUPY010000237.1, forward strand.
CACCAGGGACATAAGAGTGTGCTTTCTCAGGGAGATGCACATCAGTAACTTCAATCTCATCCCCAGCATCCTCAGAGAGACCCTTCTCCTTAGGCAACTCTGTCTCCTCATCCTGAGACATATCCTTGTTGCTCGAAGTTTGGTCACCCTCAGAGACAGCATCCACCTTAGTAGGTGCGGAGTCCTCTTTTTCAGGAGTTTCTTGGGTTTCCTCCAGAAGGTCACCCGATTTTTCAACATCAGGGAGAGTTTCCTCATCCACCGATTCTCCAGACTTGTCATGCACAACAGCATCGGCCTTGGCCGGAGAGATTTTGTCAGTGGAACTGACCTTCACGCTAACGGAGGGCTCCTTGGAGACTTTGACAGGAGTTGTCTTAGCCTTCCGAGCGGTGCCGTCCTTAGTAGGTGCCGGAGCAACCAGCGATTGAGCAGGTGTCTCCCCCTCAGAAACAGGGGCTTGTTCCTCAGAGCGATAAACCTTTGATGTTGCGGCCACAGCCTTGGACCGTTTCTTGGGGGTTGCCTTCCCCTTGGCGGACATTGCCGATTTTGGAGCCATGGGTGACGAATGAGGTTCGAGAGATTTTAGGGTTTTGAGAGAAGAATGGGTTTTGAGAGAAAGTGGGTAAGAATGAGGATGTTTCGATTTGTTGTTTAAAAGGAAAAGAGCGGTTGATGTATTTGGAAATTTTTTTTTTTAATTTTAGAAAGTGGAGAACGTGGAGGAGATGGGATTTAAATCATTCATATTTTGGCAACAAATAATTCTCTACCAAGAGAGAGAAGATATTCTTACGGTTTATCTTATGAGTGAGGATTACAAATTCCTAACTCATTCCGTAGATAGTTAAACCTCTCCTTATCAAGTGGTTTAGTAAAAATATCAGCAAGCTGTTGCTCAGTATTAATGTACTGAATATCAACATTGCCATTTTGCACATTGTCACGAAGAAAATGATGTCTCAACTCAATATGCTTAGATCTTGAGTGATAGACAGGATTTCGTGATAAATTAATTGCACTTGTGTTATCACACATTATTGGTATACTATCAAAGTGAAGATCGTAATCTTCAAGTTGTTGCCGCATCCAGAGCAACTGGGCACAGCAACTAGCTGCTGCGACATATTCTGCCTCTGCTGTAGATAAAGCAACCGATGTCTGCTTTTTAGAGAACCAGGAAATCAACATATTTCCTAGTAATTGACAAGTACCAGATGTACTTTTTCTATCAATGCGACATCCAGCATAGTCGGCATCTGAATATCCAATAGGATCCAGCAATGATCCTCTGGGATACCACAGGCCTAAGCTAACAGTTCCTGCGAGGTATCGAAAGATCCTCTTAACTGCAGCAAGATGTGACTCTTTTGGAGCAGATTGATATCTAGCGCACAAGCATACGCTGAACATGATATCAGGTCTCGAAGCAGTAAGATAGAGTAATGATCCTATCATGCTCCTATATAATTTGGAATCAACTTCCTTTCCATCCTCATCTTTCTCAATTTTGGTATTACTACCAATCGGAGTTGACATAGGTTTAGCATTCTCAAGATTAAATTTCTTGAGCAACTGTTTGCTGTATTTTTCTTGATGGATAAAGATTCCATCTTTGGTTTGTTTGATTTGAAGTCCAAGAAAGAAGGTTAGTTCTCCCATGAGACTCATTTCAAATTCTCCTTTCATTAGATCAGAGAATTCGGTACATAATTTTTCATTAGTTGAACCAAATATAATGTCATCGACATATATTTGAGCAACTAAAAGATCAGCATCATGTTTCTTAAGAAACAAGGTTGTATCTATTTTTCCACGCTTGTATCCTTTCTCGATGAGAAAAGAACTAAGCTTTTCGTACCATGCTCTTGGTGCTTGCTTAAGCCCATACAAGGCTTTAGAAAGCTTATAAACATGATTACGATACTTTGGGTCGGTGAATCCAGGAGGTTGTTCAACATACACTTCCTCTTTTAGATCACCATTAAGGAATGCACTTTTCACATCCATTTGAAATAACTTAAAGTCATTATAGCAAGCATATGCTAAGAGTAGACGTATTGCCTCAAGACGTGCTACAGGAGCAAACGTCTCATCATAATCTATACCCTCTTCTTGAGAGTAACCTTTTGCTACAAGTCTAGCTTTGTTTCTCACAACATTTCCAGACTCATCAAGTTTATTACGATAAACCCATTTTGTTCCAATAATGGAACGATCATTGGGTCTAGGTACTAAACTCCAAACTTTGTTTCTCTCAAATTGGTTCAATTCCTCTTGCATTGCAAGAATCCAATTGGGATCATCAAGCGCATCATCAATGCCTTGAGGTTCATCTTGAGAGATAAAAGCAGAGTGTTCACAGTACAGGCTTGCTGTATGTCGGGTTCGCACTCCTGTGTGCAAAGATCCTATTACTTGGTTAATAGGATGCCTTTTCTTATATAAAGAAGGAACACGATCCTCTATTTGTATATCCTGGAAGCCACCAGAAGCATTTTCAGTAAGTGCAGTAGGCACTTGCTGTACATCTGCTACAGTGTTTCCGTTCGGATTATGTTCAGCAATCGTTTGCTGTGATGTTTCATTTGATACTGTTGTTGAGGATTGTGCTGCTGCATCCACAGCAACTTCCTCCTGTGTCGGAGAATCATCAACCTTAACATTGATAGACTCTTCAACAGTTAGAGTTCTTTTATTAAAAACTCTATATGCTTTGCTCGTTAGGGAATATCCTAAGAATATGCCCTCATCAGATCGAGCATCAAACTTTCCGACACCATCTTTGATGGGTCTCAAGATATAGCACTTGCTTCCAAATGGATGAAAGTATGAGATATTAGGCTTTCTGCCTTTATATAACTCATAAGGAGTTTTACCTAATGAGTGTCTCAAATGAATACGATTTGAGATGTAGCATGCTGTGCTTACAGCTTCAGCCCAAAGATTTTTAGCAACCTCACTTTCCAGCAACATGGTTCTCGCCATGTCTTGTAAGGTTCGATTCTTTCGCTCTACAACTCCATTTTGCTGTGGAGTGTATGGAGCAGAGAAATTATGGTTAATACCATATTCTTCACAAAATGAAGCAAAGTCATGGTTTTCAAATTCGGTACCATGATCCGTTCTTATACTTCGTAGAGAAACACCTTTCTCATTTTGAAGTTGTTTGACTAACGTTTCAAAGGTTGCAAACGCATCACTCTTGTGGGCTAAAAATTTAACCCAAGTGAATCTGGAGAAGTCATCTACCACAACTAATCCATAACGTTTTCCTCCAAGACTTTGAGTTCTTGTTGGACCAAATAAGTCCATATGAAGTAATTCAAGCGGAGTCTTGCTTGAAATCATATTCTTGCTTTTAAAAGATACCTTTGTTTGTTTGCCAATAGCACAAGCATTACATATCTTGTTATTGTCAAACTTGATTTTAGGTAATCCCTTAATAGCATCTTTTCTGGCTAGTTTGGACAACAAGTCATAGTTTGCGTGTCCCAACCTTCGGTGCCAAAGAGTTGCTTCATCCTTAATGGACATGAGACAATTTTCTCCAGCGGAGATGTTCTTAAAAGACAGGATATAGATGTTTTTCTTGCGTTCACCAACGAAACACGTAACATCATCCCGTGAAACAGTACATGCTTTCTCATTGAAGGCAACATGATAGCCCTTGTCACACAATTGACTAATGCTAATCAAATTGTGCTGAAGTCCTTTGACATAGAGAACTCCTTCAATGGTGAGGGAGTCAGAACAGCAAATGGTTCCTGTTCCTTTAACCATCCCTTTTCCATTATCACCAAAAGTGACAGCACCACCATCCTGGAAAACCAGTGTGGAGAATAAGGAGACATCTCCTGACATGTGCCTCGAACAGCCACTATCTAAGTACCATACATGGTCCTTAGCGATGGACTTGAAGCATCCCTGAAATAGAGAAAGAACTTAAGTGAGTCGTTCTTTCCATTTGACAATAGAACCATCAACTTTAGAAGAAATGCCACGCATATCATTTCGTCGCACATGGCAATTTTTAATGAAATGATCTGGCCTTCTACAGTAGTAGCAAAGTCTAGGTAGCCTTTGAATAATATAATGAGACTCGCCATTCCTAACATGAGGAGGAACATATTTCCCATGATGTGAATGTTTCTCATTTCCAGGAGCATGCATCTCATGCATACATAAATCAGTTTTGTTGTTCACAGCATCAAGTTGCTGCTGCAATTCCTCAATCTTTGATTTGGATTCAGAAAGCTTCTTTACCGCTTTCTTAGCCTTTGCTGATAACTCTTCCTTAAGAGAAGCGTTCTCAGCACTCAAGAATTTATTTTCCTTCTTAAGGGCTTTATTGTTTGCGGATAAAGACTCAATTTTATCATAGAGTTCCGAGAAAAGATTCTCAATATCTTCAGCAGATAGATCAGAAGGTGAGAAAGCTTTTACCTTCTCAGTTTCAGCATCAGTTTGTGCCATATAGCAGATGTGTGCTGTTTCGTCATCCTGATCTGATTCCTCATCACTATCACTCCAAGATGCCATCATGGCATTTTTCTTGTATTTTGAAGATTTGCCCTTCTCATTCAAAAGTGGGCAATCTGGTCGCATATGACCAGGTTTGTTGCACTCATAGCATACACCACCTTTACTTTGGTGTGGTTTAGTATTCTTCTTTTTAATATCTCGCTTTCCCTTAAAGCGATTTTTGCGAAGATACCTTTTGAATTTCCTTGCCATCAAGGAGACTTCATCCTCAGAATCAGATGAAGATTCATCCTCAGATTCATCGGACATTTCTACATTTCCCTTAAATGCAACAGCATTGGATTTCTTTTCTTCAGCAAACTTGTTCTCATTCTCATAAGCGACAAGAGAACCAAGTAGCTGTTGAAGACTTAAGCTCGTTAAGTCCTTTGCTTCTTCGATTGCCGTTTTCTTGGCTTCCCAAGTTTTAGGCAAAGAGCGAAGTATCTTTCTGACCAACTCAGAATTAGAAATAGTTTTGCCAAGTGATTCCATGGCATTAGTGATTTCGGTGAGTCTATCAAACATTTGATTTATTGACTCATCCTTTTTCATCGTGAATGCTTCGTATTGAGTTACTAATGCATTCACTTTGGATTCCTTGACTTGTTCTGTTCCATCATAGATCAAAGCAAGTCTATCCCACATTTCTTTCGCCGTCTTACAAGTAGAGACGCGATTGAATTCGTTTCCAGCAAGAGCGCACACTAAATAGTGCCTTGCTTTAGTATTGAGAGAAATAGTTCTCTTCCTTTCATTTTCATGCCGAATGTCGTTCGGATTAGGTGGAGGAACTATTAGATCTCCTTCCATAATAATATGCCAGCAATCGGCTTCTTTTGCTCCAATGAACAACTCCATTCTCATTTTCCAATATGAGAAGTGTTGTCCTGCAAAGAGCGGTGGACGTTCGGTCGAATGACCATCAGTCAAGAGCATTGACATTCTGTTCAGTACTCAGCAGCACCTTACTGTGCTTAATGTAAGACTGTCAGCAACAAGCTGTTTTGGTTCAGCAACAGAGTTCTGTACTAGCAATCACACAGAAAGCTTTCCAGCAAACCCGCTCTGATACCAATTGTTGGATCGTTCAGGAACACTAAGAGGGGGGTGAATTAGTATTTATAACTTTTTCGCCCTTTCTCAGTGTCAGCGGAAGCGTACTGTATCACAGCAGAACGTTTCTCAGAATGAGAACTGCTTTGCTGTAACCGTTACGACTTAATCGTTGGATTCTCGTACTAGTGTTTACGCGATCGTAAGGGACACAGTAGTTTATAGTGGTTCGGCCTTAATCGACCTACGTCCACTTTCCACCGTAGAGGTGATTCCACTATTTGAAAATAATGGGTGCAAAGAGCCCTTGCACTAGGCGTAAGTTTTTCTCACAAAGTGAGATTTAGAATCCCGTACAACAGATGATCACTCCTGGCAACGGTCAGCTCCTCACACAGTGGACGTCTGCTCGTGTCCAGCAGAATGATGCTCACGCTCAGCAGTTGATTGCTCAAAGGATTCGCACACAGCTCGTTGTCGCTTAATATAAACCTGACTATCAAAGCAGAGAGACAACGTTGTGTTAGTATATAAATCCTCACAGATAATTCCTTACAGTGAAGAATGGCTTTTCAGAGAGCAGCCCGTTTCTGCTTCACAGCGAAGGAATGCTTCGGCACTTGTTTGCTCATAAGAGGATTTCCACAAAGATTTCGTCCCTTCTCCGGATGATCCTGTCTATAAGCGCAAGAGAGACAACCACAAAGTTGATCAAATAGATCACCACAAAGATCACGAAGAGAACAACCACAAAGACCACAAAGAGAACCACAAAGACCACTTAGAAGGTATCCGTCCTACACTCAGTTCGGACGTGCACGGTTACCACAGCCGTGACTCACTGCACTGCACACCCAGTGCCTAGGGTGGAATTTTCCGATCCGTTGGCTTCCACGCAACCTGCTTTACTAACCCTCTGTATCAGGCGTTCAAGACTTCTGCACAGCACCCCTGTGCTCGGGAGGAACTCTTTCCACTCCGGCGGCGTTCCCAACTCCTGCTCTACCCTGCAGGCACGAGACTTCTGGCGCGCACCCGCAAGTGCGTGTCTAACTGCTCAAACTCCGTAGGCTCGAGACTTCCCTGCGAAAAGACACGACAAGAACGGCTTCTTGCCGATGGGTCAGCAACCGGTTACTGCAATCAGCACAGGTATTCACTTAGCTTCCCTCAGACGATTCGCCGGCTGCTCGTTGAACGCACCGAGGACACCTAGTCCCTCTCACGACGATCAAGGAATCTGAACTCAGCCCCTTGACACCCTCGCACGCAGTTTGCGAGCAATAATGACCAAGAAGGGAAGGAAATCTTTGATGATATTCCTTGCACGTATAATCTTATCAGATTAAATGATTATCAGAATCAGATATTTAATCATTAAATATAATTAGACTGCAATAAGCAAATCTGGAATAATAATTATTCTTTCATCAGCGCAATAACGCAGAATAGTTTTGCTGTAATGCAGCAAGGTCTTTCTTAAGTGTAACGACACATTGCTCAGGTTACTGCGTAACATTGCTGCAGGATAACATTGCTGCAGGATATCCAAGAAATATTTTGTTTCCAAAATTAAACTTGGAAAGCTAATCTCGTAATATTTAGATGCCTAAATATTATAAATGAGATCAATGAGCCAGACTAAATGAACGTGGACACTCAGATAAATATTCTGAATTAGTCCGAAATAAATCATGGATATTAAAGAATATGTTTCCATATTTTTAATATTTATGCGCAATATCACAGTAACGCTTTACTGTAACGCAGCAATCTGTAACTGTTACTTGCTGTGGTCCAGCAACACAGTTCTCAAGCTCATCACTAAGAATAAGCGAAGTGTTACAGCAATTATCTTCTCAAGCTCATCATCAAAACCAAGACTAACAAGATGAATGTAGGTACGAACTACAACAAAATTCAGGAGACTTGTAACAAAGCGGCCACATGGAAACGAAGAACTTATCGATGAAATTATAGAAAATAGCTATGAAAAGACATACATCATCAGACCACACAAATCATCAATTAATTTAAAATTATAGCAGCTTCGTGTGGTTGTCTTAACGAATCATCGCCCAAATCAGCAAACTCAAGACCACTTACAGCTATGATTGCGGCAATCAAAAGTTGAGCTACAACCACCATTGAAGTTAGATAAAAATGGACAGAGAAGCAATTAAGTTGTAACTTGCCCAAAGATGAACACATAATGCCGACACTATAGCAAACAAAGGAAGAGAAACAACATTCGTTAGCATTCAGACCAGGAATTCGAAAGAAAATCAGACACAAACCAGCAGTTAAGTGAGGTCAGGTCAGCATTGATTAAGTCAACGTAGACAGCAAATCAGATCGATCAAAGCGTTCATACTAATAGCATGGGTTCCCTTCATCTAAAAGCTAACAATAAGGCGAAGGCTCCCAACCATATGTAAACACTTGGTCAGACCTTTTTTGGGAAATGTTGGATTATTCCCGACACCAATTCATAGAGTAAACAAAGAAATAAACAGTAACAAAACACAACAACAAGGATGAATCGCAAAAAATTAAACATATAGAAACGAAGATGTATAATTTTCCTATTTTCTATTTCGACTATAGTTGAAAAAGTGACAGCTTCTATTGTAGCATTTCATCTTTCTCTCCGGTCTACTCTTAAAGATTTCTTCGGTGTCTTTATTTCATCCAACCTGCTACCTGTTAAAATCTAGGTATGAAAACATCATCATCTATCTAGGATGTGAGGTCATTATAGTAGTTGATAAACTAAGATAGTGCAGACGGATTCAGCATAGCATTTTATCAGTGAGGACGAAGGAAAACAGACCATTCTAGATGGATTATGCAGTTGACTATTCATGAAAGAACATCGCAGGCCAGATTTCAAGCTAGATGTTGCTGAAATTCGACTGATCAGATAAAATGGAGGTGGATGATGTTGCTGGAAGCCGATGTAATCAGTTGGGCTTCGTTGAACTCCGGCTGCATGTGCTGATGTCAAAGAGGGCTGGCAGAGGGGGTTTCCGAGATGCATTGCGCTTACCTTGACTGAGGTAGAAGAAAACTGCAGCTGGATTGCCTGGAGGAGCTGTCGCAGGACTATTAGCAGACCGGAATTTTAGTCCGCTGAAGGAGGAGATGAAGCTGCTGGCTGATCGGAGTTGGAGATGCGAATGGAACCAGTCCTGCAGAGGAGGAACAGACAAAAGGCGGGGAGAGGAAGGGAAGGACGATCGGCCAACTAATTCTGTTGTAGAGGTTTTTTTGTTCAAAAAATATCTTTCTTTCATACTTAACAGTGAAGGTGTGTAGGGCAAGCTAAAATGAATGAGCCCGGGTCCTTCTAAATTCTTAAGTTGATTAATTTGTTGAAATAAGTTATAAAAAATTAAAATGGAAATTCATATCAAATAAAAATAAAAGCAAAATTTCAAAGGGAATTGTTGTACAATGATATTATTATGATAAAAATGAGAGAAATAAACATTCACCACCTAAGTAAAGAAAGAATGAGTTTGATGGTCGACGTCCATACATAATTTGCTGGAGTACTTACTACAGTTTATAGAATGACACTTCTGTGAATGACGATTTCCTTATTGGAGATTGTTTAATATACGAGCACGTGAGATAATCATCTCTTAAATCTTTAGGTTAATTCTTATTGAATTAACTTTGGAATCATATCTAGGTTCACCCATGGAATTAACTTATTTGTCAAGTTCTTTCCTTGAGTTGTTTTGAAAAGATATCGTCAGATATATTTCCTAAACTTAAATGATCCTATGATTATGGAAATTGGCCACGACCTAATCAAGTCTCCCTAATTTGGTGAAAATATTTTACAATTGGAATGTTTTCATATTATGGAAACAAATCAATCCCGATGCCAATTTCATATAAGGAAAAATGTTGATTCTGCTTTCACAGAAAAAAGATTCTGAGCAGAATACATTATCTCTTATTGGGCGACTAATCTGATTTATTATTATCTGATATTACTAAGGATAATGTTTTGCGTTCTTGGAAGTTTTCCCAAATGATCGAATCATGGAGAAAATGGCAAGTGGATTAACTAGCCGTTGGTGATTGATTGGGAAACTCCTTTCTACGGACAAGCTTAAATGCAAGAGTGAAGACATTATTCCAACATCGTTGCAAAAGCTGATAGCGTCCATTGTTCGTTCACCGAGCCAATCATCTCTGAGAGAGAACATCTTTTGTAACTGCAGACTGCCTGTGTTGTAGCTGTTTTATTTGTGCAGGTTGTTAGTCACACGGGTTGTGTGTGCAAGGACAGGTGATAACCGTTAAGCCATGAGGGCAGGTGGTAGCCGTCAAGCCACGGGCTCAGTGAGGAGCCGGGGTTAGTCACGTTAGGTTGCGTGTGTGTTGAGTTAGACACGTGAGTTCGTGCAAGTTGTTGGTCACATTTCTGATAGAAGTGTGCACCTATAAAGTCCCTTGATCAACACATAGTGAATACGCCCTATTTGGGTTAGCGCTGGGAGAGTGGACGTAGGCATTGTTTGTCGCACCACTATAAATCTTTTTGTCAGTTACACATAAGATAATTTATCTCAAAATTGGGAATTTATCTAGCTGATCCAGTTTCTGTAATCAGAGCCACGCTTCTGTATTTAGATGTAATCGAAAATGTGTCAAAACTCTTAAGGCACTAATTCAACCCCCCACTCTTAGTGCATTCATATACCAACAATTAGTATCAGAGCAGGCTCAAGAATAAAAGCTTAACCGCTTGTTGAGAGATCTAATATGATGCAAATGGGATACATGCACGCTATTGGACTCAACAGTAACTGTCCACCATTATTTGATGGACAAAACTTCTCTAGCTGGCGCAGCAGTGGAGTTCTAGATAGCATCCGGTGAACCGAAGTGTTTAGGGATCATCAGAAATGGTCATCTGCTACACAGAGGACAAGCTCTGAAAGTAGAGTATGGCAGCACAATGTCACTTTCTAATGAGGAAGCATAAATCATTAAGTTGAATGCTATGACTATCAACTTTCTTCATTGTGCTCGATCTCCTATGGAGTACAACCGAATGTCTGCTTGTACCACAACAAAAGAGATTTGGGATCGACTTGTTTTGACCCATGAAGGGACAGATCAAGTCAAAGAAACTAGGATCAATATGTTGATTTAGCATTATGAGGCTTTCAAAATGAAACCTGATGAGTCTATATCAGAAATATATGATAAACTCAACACTATCATCAACGGCTTAGCCCTTCTTGGGAAGAATTACAATAACGCTGAATTGGTGAGAAGGGTCCTCAAGTCTTTGCACATGAATTGGGAAGCTAAGAACACCGTAATGAGGAAGCCAAATATTTAACAACTGTTAGGCTGGATCAGCTTATGGGTTCTCTTCTTTCCTATGAGGAAGAGAAACGGTCATTTGACAAAGTTGTTTCTCCACTTAATGAGTCTAACATAGGTTTTCTACCTGATAGTCAGCCTCATAAATGTCACAGAAACAAATCTGAATGTTCAGATAATGTATGTTATGTGTCACTGAAAGCATGTTCCGTGAGCAGTCCCAATATTGCACCGAAATAGATACTGTGATGTCACAGAAACTTGAGTCTATGAAATGTTGTACTTCTGAACAGAAGCACAACAAAACAAGGATTAAAAACTATGTCGGACTGATAGAAAAAGTTAAATCCTGTCAGTATTGTGGCATGCTTGGACATATAATCGGACAATGTCAGATCAAGAAGTCCATAAGTCTATCTAATGCGATTCTTTCCTGGAACAAGTCACAATCTTGTGAAATCGGCTTAAAGTGGGTTCCTATTGAAACTTAACTTATTCTTAATCGTTGGTACGCTTGAAAACTAAAGCCGAGAAGGATGAGTGGTATTTGGACAGTGGGTGCTCAAGCCACATGACTAGGGATCCTTCTAAGTTTTCAAGCTTGAAGTTACAGAATGGTGGTTCTGTGACATTTGGCGATGATAGCAAAGGCTACATCAAAGGCATTGGAATTATCTGTAGTTCACAAACAATGCAGATAGACAATTTCTGCTTATTGTAGGATTAAAACATAGTCGATTAAGTGTGAGCCAATTCTGTGATAAGGGTTATAAAATAACCTTTACCGTAGAAGGATGTTCTGGATCCACATACGGCAAAGTCTATTTCATTGCTAAACGAAGAAAAAACATCTACATCATTTCTCAAGATAATCTTCTGTCTTCTGAGAAATGCCTTGTTTTCTACAATGATGAAACAAATCTTTTGGCATAGAAAATTGTGACTTATCAATTTCCAATTATTGTCTAAGATTGCCAAAAAGGAGCTGGTACGAGGTTTATCGAAGCTCTTTCTTGGAGAGAACAGCTTCTGTGAAGCATGTTCTTTGGGAAAACAAACCAGAGTCTCATTTAAGAGCAAATGTTATATTTCCACCACAAAACCACTAAAGCTTCTACACATGGACCTGTTTGGTCTTACAAGAACACAGAGTCTGAGCTACGTACTAAGACTCTAGGATTTGAGGTCCTAGAAAGCATGATCATGTATATAAGCTTGATAAAGCTTTATATTGTTTGAAATAAGCTCCCAGAGCTTGGTATGAAAATTAAGTCAATCTCTTATTAAAGGAGGCTATAGAAAGGGAAATGTGGATACAACTCTTTTCTTAAAGGAGCACGGAACCGAGCTTCTAATAGTTTAGATCTACGTAGATGACGTCATCTTTGGATCCATGAACAATACCTTGCGTAATGAGTTCACAGAAATCATGAAGGTGAATTTGAGATGAGCGTGATAGGAGAATTATTAACACTCTTTCTTGGCTTATAGATTTGCTAAACATCATAAGATACTTTGATAGAACTCATGAACACAAACGCTATTGTTGAGAAAGACGAAACAGGAAAGGATGCAGATCCTAGCCTCTACAGGAGCATTGATAGGGTGCTTATTGTACCTTACTGCCTCCAGAACTGACATTTTGTTCAACGTCTGCCTTTGTGCTAGATATCAATCAGCACCAAAGGACTCCCAGCTAACACGTGTTAAGAGGATATTTCGATATCTTTCTAGGGCTACAAATCTATGGCTTTGGTATTCCAAGAGATAATTATTTGATATTGTAGGGTACTCTGACGAAGACTTTGTTGGCTGCAAAATCGATCGGAAGAGTACTTATGGAACTTGCCAATTACTTGGAGATATGCTAATATATTGGCACTCAAAGAAGCAAGCTTCTGTTGCACTATCAACGGTAAAAGTAGAATATGTTGCAGCAATGAGTTGCTGTGCACAGCTTCTGTGGATGCGTCAACAACTTGAAGACTATGGCTTCAAGTTTGACAATATTTCAATATGGTGTGATAATACTGTTGACCTGGTTTTGATGATGAACTTAAGCGACATGTTACTGGTGGTAAGCGACATGTTACTTGTGGTCAGTAATAATGTTTCACAAGTTATGTGTTCATTCTTAGTGATGACCTTGAGCAATACGTTGCTGAACCACAGCTAGTAGCAGTTATATATTATTGCGTTCCAGTACACTGTTACTGTGATATTACGCATAGAAGTTGAAAATATGGAAACATATTTTAATAATCATGATTTATTCCAAGATTTATTTTAATCTATCTCAGATAATTATTCTGAGTGTCTAGGTTCGTTTAACGTAGCCTAATGATCTTATTATAAACTATTAGGCAACAAAATATATTGAGATTATCTTTCCAATTGTTATTTTTGGAAACAAAATATATCTCTGATTCCCTGCAGCAACGTCTCGCTGTAATGGGAGAAAATATCAAGACAAATATTGTTGATTATCACAATCGATCAGATAAGATAATATAGATTGGAAATAAATTATCTAATTGATACGAATGGAGGAAGTTACCGTTGGATCTTTCCTTCTATGGGACAGCGAACGTTGAGCAGACCGTTGATGTGTCCTCGCTGCCAGTTTTGGCAATAAATCTTGTTGATTGCCTAAACGATTTCCATCCTTCTTCTTCTTTATAATTAGACCAAGGACGACACTTTCTCTCTGCCTTTGTGTGTCTGTGTGGTCTGTGTGATCTGTGTGGTCTAAGTGGTCTAAGTGAGCTTTGTGCGTCGACGGAGAGCGGAAGGTGCTAAGTGTCTCCTGGTTCTTTCTCTTGCAAGCTGCGTGTGAGAGTGTCAAGGGGCTGAGGTCAGATCCCTTGAATCGTCTGAGAGGGACTAGGTGTCCTCGGTGCGTTCAACGAGCAGCCGGCGAATCGTCTGAGGGAAGCTAAGTGAATACCTGCTCTGAATTCAGTAAACGGTTGCTGACCCATCGGCAAGAAGCCGTTCTTGTCGTGTCTTTTCGCAGGAAAGTCTCGAGCCTACGGAGTTTGAGCAGTTAGACACGCACTTGCGGGTGCGCGCCAGAAGTCTCGTGCCTGCAGGGTAGAGCAGGAGTTGGGAACGCCGCCGGAGTGGAAAGAGTTCCTCCCGAGCACAGGGGTGCTGTGCAGAAGTCTTGAACACCTGATACAGAGGGTTAGTAAAGCAGGTTGCGTGGAAGCCAACGGATCGGAAAATTCCACCCTAGGCACTGGGTGTGCAGTGCAGTGAGTCACGGCTGTGGTAACCGTGCACGTCCGAACTGAGTGTCGGACGGATACCTTCTAAGTGGCTTTGTGGTTTTCTTTGTGATCTTTGTGGTTCCTATCTTCGTGATCTTTGTGGTTCAACTTTGTGGTTGTCTCTTAAGCAAGTGCAGGCTTTTCTTAAGGCGAGACAAGATCTGTGTGGAAATCCTCTGCTGAACGATAAAGTGCTGAAGCAATCCTTCGCTGTGAAGCAGAAACGAGCTGCTCTCTGAGAATACATTCTTCACCGTAAGGAATTATCTGTGAGGATTTATACTCTAACATAACGTTGTCTGTGTTCTTTGATAAGTCAGGTTTATATTAAGCGACAACGAGCTGTGTGGAATCCATTGAGCTACCAACTGCTGAGGATAAGCATCATTCTGCTGGAAACGAGAAGACGTCCACTGTGTGAGGAGCTGACCGTTGCCAGGAGTGATCATCTATTGTACGGGATTCTAAATCTCACTTTGTGAGAGGAACATACGCCTAGTGCAAGGGCTTTTTGCACCCATTATTTTATATAGTGGAATCACCTTGTTGGTGGAAAGTGGACGTAGGTCAATTAAGGCCGAACCACTATAAATCACTGTGTCCATTACGATCGCGCAAAATCTACTCGCCATTACGAAAACCTACTCGACAAAATCGTAACAGTTACAGTAAGGTATTTCTCATTCTGAGAAACGCTCTGCTGTGATACAGTACGCTTCCGCTTACACCGAGAAAGGGCGAAAAAGTGATAAACACTAATTCACCCCCCTCTTAGTGTACATAAACGATCCAACAAATACAAGTACCATAAATTTGATCAAGAATGTTGTTCAGCATTCAAGGTCTAAACTTATAGAGCTAAGACATCATTACATTTGAGATCATGTTCAGAATGGTTCTATTTCTGTGAAATATGTGAGCACAGAAGCAATTCTGTGATATTTTCACAAAGCCATTGAATTTTGAGAAATTCTCAAAATTAAGAATGGAACTTGGGATTTGTTATCCTTTCTAAATGGATCTTATTTATCCTTATTTCATGTGATTTGATTTTGTGTGAAAGATTGATTTACAAAATATTTTCTTTTCATTTTTATTTTTTTAGAAACAATCATTAAAAATCTTTTCATTTTAATCTTTGAAATATTCTTTCCAAACTTTTTCTCTCTCCCCCATTCATTTTTCTTTCGTTTAAAAAACAAACTTCCTGCACCAAGGATTCCCACTCACCTCAAAACCCATTTTCTTCAACCTCACCTCAAAGTCACTCTTCTACAAACCCTAACTTACTTTCCTTACTACATCCTCATGGAACCACGAACCAGGCATCCTCGCGTTGCCAAGGCCAAACGTAGGTATTCTGCTGCACTCAGCGACGACTCTCTATCCGACCGTGATCTCAATCATGTTTGAAGCCCAAGATTTGAAAGGTCGAGGCTTGATTATTAGGTTAAGCTAGGCAGCGAATGCTCGAGTTATAGGCCCAAAGTTTTGACATTTCCTACATCTTTAAGCCATTTTTATGCAATTCTTCATCAAAGAAGGCTAGGAAAACCCATGTCTTTGGATTGCCCAACACATTTTCCTTCCCAATTGATGTGCTCAACACAGCCCATTATCTGTTTCTATCATGATTGGGGTTGCTTCACCCATGTCAACACATTTCAACAGAACTCATTCTCGAGTTTTCCTGTATAACATTCCTTCCAAACAGATGTAGTGTCGAGCAGCTATCTTCAACCTTCTCGTGACCTTCATCTTGGGATTACTTAGGAACTCGAAATAAGGCTTTCTCCGGTCTTTATCATGTTCCATTATATCAATCAAGCAATTGAGTACGTTTTGAGGTTCCAGTTTCTCTGACAAGGTTGATTCTATTTTAGGAATTGAACCTCCTAACTCTCGCAAAAGTATCTCATTCTCTTTGTGACCAGAAGCTAACTGGGCTAGCACATTGGTATTTGAATTTTCATTCATGTTGATGAACTAAAATGAAATTTTAACAAACTTATTAATCAATTATTTTGCCTTCTCAAGATACTTTTTAAGATTCTTTGAATAACAAATACTTGCTCCATTTAGCTAGTTTACTACCAATTGAGAATCTCCACTTACGTGTGTCGACCTTGCTCCACTCCCTAGCAACACCTTTAATGACAATAAGAGCCACATATTCAGCCGAATGATTAGTTATTGTACCAACTAGTTTCAAAGCTGACTTGTTTCCATTCTGATTGGTGATCTCGTAATCACACCAATTCATGTTCCCTTCTTCATGGATGAACCATTAAACCATGCTTCCCAAGTTTTCTTTTCTTCTTCTTCTTGATCTACTGACTTTTCACTTTCATAGTCAACTAAAAAGTCGGTTCAAACTTGATCTTTAACGACTTTCTGAGGTATATACCTCAAATCGAAAGCAGGCAACAGGCTCCATTTACTGGTCTCCCGACTAAGAAAGGACTCTCAAAGAATGTTTTTATTTCCTGTGACTTTGAGACGACATACACTTCACTTATCTTAATATTGTGTCACAACTTCATTACGACATAATACACTAATAAGCATAATTTTTCGGTCGGTGAATATCTTGTTTCTGCATCGTTTAAAACGCAGGACAAATAATTACACCTCTTTCCTTCCCCATCACATCTTCTTGTGCGAGCAATGCTCCTATCGAGGTCTCATTGGCCGCAATATACAAAATGAACAGTTTCCCGATTTGCGGAGCCAACACTGGTGACACCTAATATAATTTTAATTTATTAAAAGCCTTCTCATGCTACTCTGTCCACAAGAACTTACTTTTACCTCTTATCAATGTTGAGAATACTTTTGTTTTTCTCAATAAATCTCCTTAGGTAGTTTTTTCATCACAAGAAAGCTTGTAGCTCTTTCTTATTACTTGTGAATGGCTTTGGCCTTGTTGGATCCACTTCAATCCCTCGTTGATGGACTAAGAAACCGAGAAATCGTCTGAATCGAACTCCAAACGCACATTTTAAAGGGTTTAACTTTTATCGGAGTCTTCTCATCCTGAGTAATGCATTTCGAAGATCTTCAATGTGTGAGTCCTTGACTTTGGATTTAACAATAACATTGTCTATATATACATCCATTGTTTTTCTGATCAAAGGATCGAAAATAACATCCATAGCTCTTTAATAAGTTGCTCCGGCATTTTTTAATCTGAAAGGCGTCCCAACCCACTCGAATATAGCAATATGCAACGAAAAGTGGTTTTGTATATGTCTTCTTCATCTAAGAAGGTGTGAGTCGAATCTAAATGCCAAAAATAAAAAGAGTCCTCGATTTCTCGAATTGGGCATCTCATGATCTCTCTCTCAATCAGGCACTTGAACAAATTGTGTTTCTTCTGATGCATTGATTCCCTGCTTTCATAACCATGGTCAGTTTCGAGATAAGATATTAAACCTTCTCCATCAATTTCGCATTTCGTGCACTTTTGTTCCGGTAGTCGAACATATGCATAGCTAATTCTTCCTCGAATGGTTTATTATCAATAATATTCGATTCATTGACTTCAACAAAATATAGTACTTTCGACTCGATTAAATCCTGGAGAAGATTCCTAAACGAACATAGTCATGCGTAGTATGAGTGAAAGTTTCATGCCATTTATAATATTTTATCTTTCTCTCTTTCATTCGAAGGAATTTTATGCCCTAGTTTCAATTTAATTCGACCTTTTTATACAACGTATCCAATATTTTCTCAATATGTTCGATATCAAATGAAAACTTCTCTTATCATCTGTTGTTTGGGAAGCTCAAGCTCTAGAGTTTTTCTTCACAAAAGGCTCACAAATCGTCTGTTGCCCTTTTACAAACTCTGCTACATCGACTTCTACCCACGAGGGCTTAGCTTGACAGTTTCTAGATTATGGAACTCCTCGAGAAGAAGAAGATGATATTCAGTTGCTTTCCTAAAGGGCTCGTAAGAATCTCAAAACCTTTCTCCTTGTAATTTTTTCCTTAACTCGAATGTTAGAGAATTTTGGGCTAGCTCTAGTTGATCTTTTCAGCTATTATTTCTTAAATATCATTAAGAAAGCTACTGGACTCTGTTGATATAATCTGGTTTTGATAATGACAAAGGTTATGTATTGCTAATGTGCTATTTAAGTGTACAGAAGAACAGGACTTCGGGTGTGGAAGCCGCTCTCTGTTATCTGTGCAATACGTAAAAGAGTTATGTGGAGTACTTCAACGGGGAAAATGATCTAGCCATCAGAAATGGTGTTCTAAGGACAAGATATACTATTGAGTCCATTATCTCTGTTACAGAGATGAGCATTTGTGTCACAATTGTTATAACTCTCGTTGCTGGAGTACTTACTACGGTTTACAGAATGGTATTTCTGTGAGTGACGATTTCCTTATTGAAGATTGTTCAATATGCGAGCATGTGAGATATTTATCTCATACGTCCTTAAGTTAATTCTTATTGAATTAACTTTAGCATCACGTCTAGGTTCATTCTTGAACCTTGAGTTGTTTTGAAAAGATTTATTTCCTTAACTAACGTGATCCTAATTATGGAATTTGGCTGCAATCTAATCAGGTTGAAATCTCCCTGATTTGGTGAGAACTGAGAATATCGGGAATGTTTTCATATTACGGAAACAAATCAATCCCAATGCCAAATTCGTATAAAGAAAAGTGTTGATTCTGCTGTTGCAGAAAACAGCTTCTGAGGAGTAGACATTATCTCTTATTGGGTGATTAATCCGATTTATTATTATATGTTATTACTAAGGATAATGCTTTGTGTCTTTGGAAGTTTTCCCATAGGATCGAATCTTGGAGAAAATGGCAAGTGGATTAACTAGCCATTGGTGATTGATTGAGAAACTTCATTATGTGGACAAGCTTAAATGCAAGAGTGAAGCAACATTTCGAACTTGTCGTTCTACCAAAAAGCTTACCAGAATCCTTGTGCCTTCACCGTTGCAAAAGCTGAGAGCGTCCGTTGTGAATTCACCAAGCTGATCACCTCTGAGAAAGAGCTTCTTCTGTAGCTGCAGACTGTTGGTGTTGTAGTTGCTTTGTTCTGTTTGTGCAGGTTGTTAGTCACACAGGTTGTGTGCAAAGGCAGGTGGTAGCCATTAAGTCACGTTGGCAGGTGGTAGCCGTCAAGCCACGAGGGCAGGGGGTAGCCGTCAAGCCACTAGGGCAGGTGGTAGCAGTCAAGCCACGGGCTCAGTGAGGAGCGAGAGTCAGACACGTCGGTTGCGTGCGGGTTGAGTTAGTCACGTGAGTACGTGCAAGTTGTTAGTCACATTTCTGATAGAAGTGTGCATCTGTAAAGTCCTTGATCAACACATAGTGAATACGCCCTAAATGGGGTGAGCGCTGGAAGAGTGGACGTATGCATTATTTGCGTAACCACTATAAATCTTTGTGTCGCTTACACATAAGATAACTTATCTCAGAATTGGAAATCTGTCCAGCAGATCCAGATTCTGTAATCACACAGAGTGACGCTTCTGTAAACGAAAAAGTGTCATAATTCTTAAGGCACTTATTCAATCCCCCCTTTTTAGTGCAATCTTATATCAACAGACTCTCTCGAGGTGATTGTTTCATTTGAATCACTTCTGCGAAGGATGACACGACATCGAGCCCAGAGAAAGCTTTCAAGAACTGTGTTTACTTTTTTACCCAACTATGATTAAAGTTAGGAGATAATCTCGAATACCAACTAAAGGTATCCCCTGTCTGAGAATTCGGAAAAAGCTTAAGTTTCACAAATTCAGGGATGGAAAGTATGGGCAAATCGAGTTATGTGTTCTATTAGAGTCATCTTATCTTTCTCTCAAAAAGAGAGTGAAGTTAGGGACCCGATAGCCTCTCGGGATCTCTATGTCACGTGCTATTCACTCTGGGATTAGACTCTTATATAAACAAACTTCCACTCCTCCTACAGCCCCGAGAACCATATGTTCTTAACTCGGCAATTTGATTCCTCACACTATGATTTTATGGTACAAACGGAGCAACATTTCTTGAGGTCCCTATTCCCGAGGGAATGTTAATCTCGGGGTTGTCTGCATTTATATTTGCGAAATCACTACAAGAATTTTGTTCTGAAAAAGTGACTTTTTGTTTTCCAACTCCTCTATCCATCCATCATTCATAAATTTTTATCCCGAGGACACAATTCGTATATCTATCTTTTCGGACATATCCTTCGTAGAATCTCTAACAGATTATGCCAATTCGGTCATAGACCTTTGAATTGAAGACCAATCCCTCCTAAAATCATCCTCACATCATGTTTACGAGTAGAATCGTTTCTTGATTCTACATTCTCAGGATGTGTTTCGTCAAATATATTTCCACTTCTAGTTCATGCGAGTGGACACTTTCAGGACGTTGGGGAAGAGAGCATGATAAAGTTTACCAAATTTGGACTTATGCCTGTCAAGAACAAAGTCTCAGTCTTTTATGCTGTAATACATAATCCTTATATATTCAAAGACGTGAATTAGATTTGCTACTTGTGTAATCCAAAGGTTCACCTCATATATAGGGATCTTTCTCACGTCTCGCATCGTGTGTTGTGTTTTGACGACTTTCCTTGCTGTCATTCTCGGTCTCGAGGGTTGCTCTCGAGATTTTTTTCTTTACCTTCATCAACTTGGGATTTCTAAGACCCATCTTCTTTAGACCTCCCTATTCTTCCCTTTTCAAGCTTGCCATCTCGAGCGATTTCCTTGTCGAGAGCTGTATGTGAGAAGACTGGGGTTTTCTCAAAAGCCCTACCCCTGATTTTCTAGGCGTAAACCGTGTTTACCTTATGCTTACAAATGAAACTGAAGATGATGTTGGGTTTCCACCGGGCGCAGCGGAAGCTCGTTTCGAAAAATAATGTTCGAAACACAGTCCCGGATCTATGTGATACGTATAAATCGAATAATAACGTTAAATAAAATACATACCTTGTTATATTGGATGCGAGCTTTAAGAGTCCCAAACGTGACTCCTCTAGAAGTATCCACGCACACGAAACACAAACAACTTCGAACTCCTTTTGGTGCTAGTCCTCGGAGTTCTTCACTCTATGTTTCTTTCGGAACCCTTTTGTGGAAGACACGGTTCTCCGACCGTAATCTTTCTCTTTACTTTTTCAGAAGGAAGTCACTAACTCGTCTGTGGAAGCCGAAGCTTCAATTTATAATGTGGGATTCCTTAATACACAGGGTACCTTCAATACAATTTTCAATTGAAATTAGTTCAATCAACACACACGTAGCAAAGCTACGAATGTAGGATTGACGTCACACTTAGGATTTTATAATAATATAATAATAATAATTAATAATATAATATAATGATTTAAATAATTATAATATTATATTATTATAAACTTTATCCGTTAATTGACAAATTTTACTAAATTAAATCCAACATTAGAATTTTATGCTTCCGATATTTCAGAATAAATTTGTAGTCCAACAAATTCTAATTCTGAAAATTTATAATTCTAATATCCATTAGAATTAAATAACAATGTCCGTGTTTACGTGCTTTTGCGTGCGACCCTCTAGGTTCTATATATGAAGGCAATGTACATCCATACACAGACTGAGGTAACCGTCTAGCAACAGTTTTCAGTCACCCAACGTAATAGAATATTGGTCATGAACCAAAACCACTATGAACCGATTACTGTGTAATTCAATCTCTTCATCTCACCGACATCCCGATTAATTCAGTGCATTATGTGTCATCACTGAATGAATCGTTTTACTTGATTTCTGAGATATAATAGATCTTAACTTGAATGATAAACATTCCTCCACGGCCGTGTGTTTAAAATCACTAATATCTCAATCAAGAGGCCAGGATATCAACTCTCTAATCCAATAGAGCGATGAATCCTATATTGACTCAACACTATCCTCTTTACGCTTCGCTGCACACCCAATAACTGTATTACTCACAATCCGATTAAAGACTGCTTTTAACGGCATCAAAGTGAACAACTCCACGCATAGAATAAATGGATGTCTCAAGTCAGGAGATCAGTTACACTCGTTCAACAAGAGAAGTGACCAATGACGCTTAATATGTGGTATTCTCTATAAACGGGTCGTGTCCAGTGTACCCTAAACTTAGGCACCCCCGAGTATAACTTGAACATGCATCCCTTGGTCTAACTCGACCTAAGTTATACTCGGCGTTGATCTAGATGTTTATGTCCCATCTAAACATCTATCCGATCAAGGACAATTTTAGATTGACAAATTATCAATCTATGGGACTTTACCGTAAAGTTAATTACGAGCAGAAAAGTAATTAATAAACAGTAAATACTTGCCTTTATTAACAACTATTCACATATATTACAAAGTGTCTTGGCACATACGTGCACACACTAACAATCTCCCACTTGCACTATTGCCAAGCACTATGAACTCTCAGTCCTAGGCCCCTCACATGGGACTCATGTTTCTGCTGGGGTAAGGCCTTAGTGAGTGGATCTGCGATATTCTCGCTAGTGTCTACTTTACTTACCAACACATCACCCCTCTGAACTATTTCTCTGAGGATGTGATATTTCCGCAGTACATGCTTAGATCGCTGGTGAGACCTTGGTTCCTTTGCCTGTGCTATGGCAGCATTGTTGTCACAGTATAGTAGTATTGGACCATGACTACTAGGAACCACTTCAAGTTCTGTCATAAAATTCTTGATCCAAACAGCTTCTTTTGACGCTTCAGAAGCTGCTATGTACTCGGACTCTGCTGTAGAATCCGCAACTGTTTCTTGCTTTGAACTTTTCCAGCAAACAGCTGCTCCATTTAGACAAAATACATAACCCAGCTGTGATTTTAGATCGTCACGATCTGTCTGGAAACTGGCGTCAGTATATCCTCCGACAACCAATTCCTCATCGCCTCCATAGACCACGAACATATCTTTTATTCTTCTTAGATACTTGAGGATAGTTTTGACTGCTGTCCAATGACCCTCTCCAGGATCACCCTGATATCTACTTGTCATGCTCAAAGCATACGATACATCAGGTCTTGTACATATCATGGCATACATAATAGATCCAATAGCCGAAGCATATGGTATCTTACCCATTCTCTTTCTCTCCTCTAGTGTCTGTGGACACATCGCCTTGGAGAGTTGTATACCATGTGACATAGGCAAGAATCCTCTCTTAGAATCTTGCATATTGAATCTCTTTAGTACCTTGTCAATATATGTACTTTGACTTAGCCCTAGCAGTCTTCTTTGTCGATCTCGGTATATTCTAATACCTAATATATAAGTTGCTTCCCCAAGATCCTTCATTGAAAAACGCTTATTCAGCCAATCTTTAGTATATTCTAGGCTGAACTTATCATTTCCAACAAGAAGTATATCGTCAACATACAGCACTAGGAAGACAATACTGCTCCCACAAACCCTTTTGTAAACGCAAGGTTCATCTGGATTCTTGATGAAGCCAAAATCCTTAACTGCTTCATCAAATCTTATGTTCCAGCTCCGAGAAGCTTGCTTTAATCCATAAATGGATCTCTTCAGCTTACATACTTTATCTGTATTCTCAAACGTTATAAAACCAGGAGGTTGTACCATGTACACTTCCTCCTCTAGCTTTCCGTTTAAGAAAGCAGTTTTAATGTCCATTTGCCAGATCTCGTAATCCTTGTAAGCTGCAATAGCAAGTAAAATCCGAATAGACTTCAGCATTGCAACTGGCGAAAATGTTTCATCATAGTCGATCCCTTGACGTTGAGTGAAACCTTTTGCCACTAGCCTTGCTTTATAGGTATTAACATTCCCATCCATGTCGATCTTCTTCTTGAAGACCCACTTGCATCCAATAGGTTTTATCCCAATTGGTGCATCTACTAACTCCCAAACTTGGTTGGTATACATGGAGTCCATTTCGGAATTCATGGCATCTAGCCATTTCTCGGAATCTATTGAAGCAACTGCTTCCTCATAAGTCAACGGTTCGTCGTTCTCGACGAGTAGTACATCCTCATGTTGGGTTATAATCCACCCATATCTCTCGGGTTCTCGATGTGCTCTCGTAGACTTAAGTATATCTTGCGTTTCTTGAACAGGTTCTGGTAATGGAGTCACTTGTACTTGTGGTACTATCTACATATCCAACTGTTCATTTTCCAACTTGTCTGTAGTGTCTGAAATTTCTTCTAGACTTATTTTACTCCCACTATCCCTTCTAGAAATAAACTCTCTTTCTAAGAAGGTAGCATATCGAGCAATAATAACTTTGTGCTCACTTGGAAGATAAAAATAATATCCCTTTATTTCTTTGGGATAACCTACAAACATACACTTGATGGATCTTGCTGCAAGCTTATCAGAACTATCGTTCTTCACATAAGCATCGCAACCCCATACCTTGAGATAAGAGAAGTTTGGCTTCTTTCCAAACCATAACTCAAATGGCGTCTTATCTGCAGCTTTGGTTGGAACTCGGTTAAGCATGTATGCTGCCGTTAAGGCATAACCCCAAAACGATAATGGAAGACTTGCATGACTCATCATTGATCTAACCATATCCATGAGTGTGCGATTTCTCCTTTCTGAAACACCATTCCACTCTGGCGTTCGAGGAGGTGTAAGTTGTGAAATTATGCCACACTCCTTGAGGTAATCAATGAATTCTTGACTAAGATACTCGCCCCCTCGATCACTTCGAAGGATCTTAATCTTTTGGTCAAGTTGGTTTTCTACTTCATTCTTAAACTCCTTAAACTTTTCAAGAGTTTCTGACTTTTGCCGCATTAAATAGATATATCTATATCTGCTAAAATCATCGGTAAACGTCACGAAGTAGACATAAACTCCTCTGGCCTGAACTGACAATGGTCCACACACATCACTGTGTATGAGTTCTAGTAGTTCATTCGCTCTTTCTCCAATCTTGGAAAAAGGCTTCTTGGTCATCTTTCCTTGTAAACAAGCTTCGCATGCATCTATGGATTCTAATTCAAATGAATCCAAATACCCATCATTGAGTAACTTAGCAATGCGCTTCTCGTTTATATGACCAAGTCTACAATGCCAAAGGTAAGTTGGGTTTGAGTCACACGATTTCTGTTTCTTATTCTCGATGGAATGTACCGGCTCATGTAAGTTTAAAACATACAAACCATTGTTTAATGATCCATTTCCATAGAAAACATCATCTAGATAAAAGGAACACATCTTGTCCTTAAATTTAAACACAAAGCCCTTGGTGTCTAAACTGGACACCGAGATGATGTTCTTAGAAAAACTTGGAACATAACAACGGTTTTCTAGTTTCAAAACAAGTCCACTAGGCAAACTTATTTTATAAGTCCCTACAGCTAATACAGCTACTCTTGCTCCATTAGCCACTCGTAGGTCCATCTCGCCCTTGGACAACCGTCTGCATTCACTTAGTCCCTGCAGGTCTACACAGATATGAGAACTACATCCTGAATCTAGGACCCATGAGGACGAAACATAAAAATTGCATTCAATCACAAAAATACCTGAAGCACCTGCCCCACTAGTATTTTTCTTTTGAAAGAGGTAGCAATTCTTCTTCCAGTGGCCTTTCTTGCCACAGTGAAAGCATATAGCTTCCTTCTCATCAGATTGGGGAATCTGTTGGCCTTTCTTCAGTTTGGGCTTTTGGCCCGGGTAAGCAGACATCTCTGATTTCTTGACCTTGGGGTTGAACTTCCCTTTGCTCATTCTCTTGTTGGTATTTCTCACCAACATTGCATTTGAAACAGTCTTCTGTTTCATGTCTTTCTCTGTTGTCTTGAGCATGGTCAACAGATCGGCAAGACTCTTCTCCATGTTGTTCATATTAAAGTTCATCACGAACGGAGCGAACGATGGAGGCAGGGAACACAAAATGGCATCAACAGCCAAATGAGTATCCATCTTGGAGCCCAAACTTGCGAGCTTCTCTATGTACCCTATCATCTTGAGTACATGAGGCCCGACAGAGTTCCCTTCCTGCAATTTCATCCCGAAAAACGCTCGAGAGATTTCAAATCTCTCAGTCCGTGCACTTTCTTGGAAGAGCTCGCGCAAATGGATATCAATATCCCTAGCGCTCATATTCTCATGCTGCTTCTGCAACTCTGGAGACATCGCAGATAACATGAGACATTGGACGTCAATAGCATCTTCCACATATTGATCATAGATGATCCGATCTGTTTCAGAAGTGTCTGCTGTGGGCACAGTTGGTGGCTCAGAATCTAGTACATGAAACTTTCTCTCTTGTTTCAGTACAATCTTGAGCTTTCGATACCAGTCCAGGTAGTTTGGTCCTTGGAGGATATTTTCTTTCTCCAAAATACTTCGCAGCGAAAGGTTGGTTGACATCTACAACAAATAAATTTTTGAATCATTATTTGTGAATAGTTATATAAAGAACTTTTATAAATTCCCACTATTTTATTCAAACCTAATAGCCCCCACTATTAAGCTCGAGAATTAGTTGGTAATAATTCCTAGCGGGACCGAATACTCAAATCCTATAGCGTGCACACAACTGAGCTGTACCTACACACCATAGTCATTAAGTAGGTACTACTCACCAGTCACAAATCTATGTGACCCTCGGTATTATTAACTTAGGTTGATATTTTCTTAAACCCCTTGCCCATCAAATCAATTGACCTTAGCTAAGCTAACAAATCAATTAATCTGAGTTAAGTTGACCCATTAATAATTTATGAAAAACTACAACTATACTAACGCGAGCCCACAACTGAGCTGTACCGACTCACGAAGTACGTCGACTATTTTCATTATTATTGATGGAGGGCAAATAAAACTTGACTTAATATTTAGGGGATTTTGATTAGTTGTCTCACCAATATATAATTAATGGGCTTTATTATGTCATTCTAATTTCAAGCCCATCTTATGGCCCAATAGGTTTTCATTTTGCCTCTCGGCCTTATTTCAAATTGGGTAACTTGTGAGCCCCGTTTAATATATCTGAGAAACATGTTTGCCTTTGAGAATTATATATATTTAATTCCCATAAATAAATCTACCCCGTGAAAGATTTCTTAATTTCTTTCAGTCTCGGCAAACATACTTAGGCAGCTTGTACTTAGATTTGGGTACAATTATAATTTATTCCTTCCTTTTTTTATATTAAGAATAAATTATAATTTTATCAATATGGCAGATTAAATGCTTACTCAAATCACAATAAAACCAACCCACGTAATCTTATAACTTAAGATCTATCCCAATCAGTGATGAGAATATAATAGGATGGGTCGGCAATAATAGTTATGTTCGTCTAAACTCACTGTGACTTAAAATAGTTAAGGAAGCACAGTAGATTTAAAACGTAACAATAGTTTTCTAATTGTTAAAGTAAAGCATCGATTTATATGATACGATCACAAATAAGCTCGGATACCACTGTTGGGTTTCCACCGGGCGCAGCGGAAGCTCGTTTCGAAAAATAATGTTCGAAACACAGTCCCGGATCTATGTGGTACGTATAAATCGAATAATAACGTTAAATAAAACACATACCTTGTTATATTGGATGCGAGTTTTAAGAGTCCCAAACGTGACTCCTCTAGAAGTATCCACGCACACGAAACACAAACAACTTCGAACTCCTTTTGGTGCTAGCCCTCTGAGTTCTTCACTCTATGTTTCTTTCGGAAGCCTTTTGCGGAAGATATGGTTCTCCGACCGTAATCTTTCTCTTTTCTTTTTCAGAAGGAAGTCACTAACTCGTCTGTGGAAGCCGAAGCTTCAATTTATAATGTGGAATTCCTTAATACACAGGGTACCGTCAATACAATTTTCAATTGAAATTAGTTCAATCAACACACACGTAGCAAAGCTACGAATGTAGGATTGACGTCACACTTAGGATTTTATAATAATATAATATGATTTAAATAATTATAATATTATATTATTATAAACTTTATCCGTTAATTGACACATTTTACTAAATTAAATCCAACATTAGAATTTTATGCTTCCGATATTTCAGAATAAATTTGTAATCCAACAAATTCTAATTCTGAAAATTTATAATTCCAATATCCATTAGAATTAAATAACAATGTCCGTGTTTACGTGCTTTTGCGTGCGACCCTCTAGGTTCTATATATGAAGGCAATGTACATCCATACACAGACTGAGGTAACCGTCTAGCAACAGTTTTCAGTCACCCAACGTAATAGAATATTGGTCATGAACCAAAACCACTATGAACCGATTACTGTGTAATTCAATCTCTTCATCTCACCGACATCCCGATTAATTCAGTGCATTATGTGTCATCACTGAATGAATCGTTTTACTTGATTTCTGAGATATAATAGATCTTAACTTGAATGATAAACATTCCTCCACGGCCGTGTGTTTAAAATCACTAATATTTCAATCAAGAGGCCAGGATATCAACTCTCTAATCCAATAGAGCGATGAATCCTATATTGACTCAACACTATCCTCTTTACGCTTCGCTGCACACCCAATAACCGTATTACTCACAATCCGATTAAAGACTGCTTTTAACGGCATCAAAGTGAACAACTCCACGCATAGAATAAATGGAGGTCTCAAGTCAGGAGATCAGTTACACTCGTTCAACAAGAGAAGTGACCAATGACGCTTAATATGTTGTATTCTCTATAAACGGGTCGTGTCCAGTGTACCCTAAACTTAGGCACCCCCGAGTATAACTTGAACATGCATCCCTTGGTCTAACTCGACCTAAGTTATACTCGGCGTTGATCTAGATGTTTATGTCCCATCTAAACATCTATCCGATCAAGGACAATTTTAGATTGACAAATTATCAATCTATGGGACTTTACCGTAAAGTTAATTACGAGCAGAAAAGTAATTAATAAACAGTAAATACTTGCCTTTATTAACAACTATTCACATATATTACAAAGTGTCTTGGTACATACGTGCACACAGTAACAGATGAAATAGCGAAAGAAAACAGAACAACCCTTTGAGCATAATAAAATTGAGGAACAAGAATACCGTATACGATATGTTGATAAAATATGTTTCTACTTGTCATCCGTTATTAATCGATGCAAGCTTCGACCGTTGTCTGGGTTTGACTTGATCGACTTCCCTATTGTTCCTCGTCACTTCACAGGCTGAATTCGAATTTTCATGGATATGTTCATACGTCACTGGTTTGGCCTGACTTCGATAATATTGGTAAAAAGAACATCAAAACAAACACGGTTCGACAGGGGTTTAGTTTTTACGAACATTGAGGCTTCGTCTACCTTGTGATGGAAGATCAAAAATAGCAAGGATGGGGCAATGATCGTAGCTTCTTCTCTTTTCTAGTGCCAAGTCCTCTGTGTCTCCCCTTTGTTTTTACGTTCTTCTTTTTTTTAGCATCATAACTTTTCTATCTTATACTTAATTTTGATTTTGTTTTATTTTATTTTATTAGAAATGAAACTTAAATATTCTTTTACCTGTGATTTTTAAAAAAAAAAAAATTGATTTTTAGTTATTTTTTTCCAGGGACAGACAATCTGATTCCCCTTGATGTGATCACACTTCTCCTTATTTGGTCATCGGCTTTGGCTCTTATGGCGACCGGGCCTCTGAACTCGTTCGTCGGCGAGACATGGAGGGGAATGCCGTCGAGGGTTGGGTCACGGCCGACAATAGGCAGAATCCATGGTCCGCGACGTAACCCATAAGATTCGAATTTGAACTCAAGCCATCCAAGCCTTTTAGTTACTAATGCAAAGAAAAGGGACTCGCTCATAACAACAGGGCCGTCGGATGGGGAAAATGCGGGTGTGTTTGATGCTAATGTGGAGAAGGGAGTTGCCCCATAAATTAGATCCACTAGATACTAACACTACGACATGTTGTTGTTTATGGTCGAGATCAATTTCATGGGATTATTCCAATTTAAAAATAGAACCAATTCACATCACAAAAGAAAAGAGGAGGGGAGGAAGAGGTAATAATAATTGTCTTGGTACTAAAATTGTCTTTTATTTATCGGACAATATTCATGGTAAATGATGAGCTATAATCACAATGATGGCCCTAGATTTTCAAGCACCAAAAAAAAAAAGAATTAAAAAGATAACGAATAAACAAAACTATTGGGATGACGGTGAAATGCATTTAATAATTTTATTTTTATACACGAAAAGAAATGGATATTTTTTCTATTGCAAATCCACAAAGTGCAGGACACACAAACTCCTCGTCAGAATTGCTCAATTTTATAATTTCAAAAAGGACTGAGTAGGAGCTGAGTCAGAATTTAGGGCCTACCAAAATGAGAAAAGGAAAATAATAATAATAATAATAATAATAATAATAATACTCTTAATCCCAGATTCGCAATGAGTTATCAATAGACACCAAGAATAATTATTATTTTTTTATTTAATAAGTTTTGATTTGATCGAATATATTGAGTAGAATATTTTCGAGATAAAGTTAGTTGATTAGTTGGTGGTTATTGGATTGTCTTTTTGTTTTATGAAACAATTCGATTTCGTCATCTTTTCACTGTCCGACTAAGGGGTGTGGGGTTTGGTTGATTGGATTGTATTGGAGGATGAATGAACGAATGAGTCGTTCCAACAACAAAAGATTAGGGTTTTCCACCTTCCTGGTTGTTCGTTTCCATTTGTCTTTTACATCACGATATCGCCTGCAGATTGAGACATCTATCGGTGTTTGTCCCCTCTTCCCTGTTTTCGGACTAAACAAGTAGCGGGGAATAAAAGGTTAGAAAAAATGTGGTCGCCAAAACTTTCAAACAGACAATAACGTAAAAAAACAAGAATACGTGAACAAGAACACTTACTATCATTTCTAGAAAACAGAGTATAGGTAGATAACCAAGCGGGGATCTTTGAATGATAGTCGTGTATTTATTACTAGAGACTAACCATGTATTTATACTAACACATGATCTTATCCTAGCAATAATCGCTAATATAACCGCTATCATAATAGCTATACACATTTTTGCACATGTTAAATTAAAACCAACTGCACACTTAACACATTTTGACTAAGTTTTGGTAGAACTTCGACTGGAAATTGGCTATGCCTTGGAACTTCGACTGAAAATTGACTAAGTTTGGAACTTCGACTGATATTTGGCTAAGTCTGGAACTTCTAGTGGAAATTGGTTCAGTCTGGAATTTCGACTGAAATTTGGCTAAGTCTTGAACTTCGACCGGAACCCTTTCCTTCAACTAAGACTTAGTCAAATTTCGATTGAAATCTTTCCTTCGACTAAGAGTTAGTCCAATTTCGACTGAAACATTTCCTTCGACTAAAAGTTAGTCAAATTTTGACTAAAACCTTTCCTTCGACTTAGACTTAGTCGAACTTCGACTGAAATATTTCCTTTTATTAAGACTTAGCTGAATTTCGACTGTGTTTCCTTTTACCTTTCCTTTTATTTCCTTCGACTGTCAACCATAAGATCCATTCGTTGTTTTTCGTTAATCCAATGGGTTTTATCAACATTATGGCCCAAAATGGCTTTACTGTGTCAACATTTTGCCTCCCTTACGAGAGTCAATGAATAGATTTTCCAGTAGAAGAAGACCTCTTAAAATTTTAGCAATGCCACACACTTTCTTATTGTGAAAATCAATCGACTACAAATAAATCAATTGTCTTTTATTACAACAATACTTAAAATAAGGAAATCTATTGAAAGTATAACTAAAGTGGTCCGAAACCAATATCTTTCAATGACATTTTATCAAAGTTTAACGTTATCGACAATACGTCGGTTATCCCCCAAGACCATGTTATTAGGAACACACTAAGTGTCGATAGTTTTGTATGGTGATTCATTCTTATTCGACGAATCGAGCCGAGGTAAGCTTTCACATCGTCGATTCGGTTAAATGAAGTGACATTTTTCAGATCGACGTCGATCATGACGAGACGCTCAACCTTTGAGAGTTGCCACTCAAAAGGCCAATGGCGGCTGCGCCAGTTGCGGCAGCGCCAGTCACGGCGGATCCTGTCGAGGCTGCCCCTTCTTACCGAGGATATATATTCGGATCAACATCAAGGGTTCGTCGTTGGTTTTTCATTGAACATGTGTTGGAGTATGAACCACTACACACAAAGTTATCAAACGGAAAGTTTTAAATTCCCGACAAATACTTTATAACCGTTCCGTTATATTATGGAGGACAATTTTCATAGTTATTCGCGCATCTGACTCTTGGAGGGCTATTTTTCAAGCCTCATATGCGTCGAGCAATCGAAAAA
The DNA here is from genome assembly GCA_029817715.1 of Melastoma dodecandrum. Classification (NCBI taxonomy): domain Eukaryota; kingdom Viridiplantae; phylum Streptophyta; class Magnoliopsida; order Myrtales; family Melastomataceae; genus Melastoma; species Melastoma dodecandrum. The sequence goes on from JARUPY010000237.1 coordinate 1,373,266, forward strand.
AAAAATAGAAGGAATTATTATCCCAATTTGATACACGCTCACCAAACAAAAACCGTGTTGACATTTCGCTATGCACACGAAACTCGTTTCCGACTCCCACTGTGGTCGCCAAAAACGTATTTGCGGACGAAACACATCGAGATATAACGGTAACTAAAAGGTTGAAGAAATGTAGTCGCCAAGACTTTCAAATAGACGGTAATGTAAAGAACAAGAATACGTGAACATGAACATTTACTTTCATTTCTGAAAAACAGAGTACAGGTACACAACCAAGCAGCTCTTCGGGTCTTTGAATAATTGTTGTGTGTTTAGAGACTAACCCCGTATTTATACTAACACTTGATCTTATCCTAGCAACAACTGCTAACGTAATCGCTATCATAACCGCTAGATACAATCATATTAAATTAAAACCAATTGCACGCCTAACATATTTCGACTAAGTCTTGGTAGAACTTCGATTAGAAATTGGCTAAATCTTTGAACTTCGACTGAAATTTGGCTAAGTGTGGAACTTCGACTGAAATTTGGTTAAGTTTGGAACTTCGACTGTAAATTGACTAAGTTTGGAACTTCGACTAAAATTTGACTATGTCTGAAACTTCGACTGGAACCATTTCCTTCAACTATGACTTAGTCGAATTTCGACTCGAAACCTTTCCTTCGACGAAGACTTAGTCAAATTTCGACTGAAATATTTCCTTCGACTGAAATCTTTCCTTGGAGTAAGACTAAATCGAATTTCGACTGAAACCTTTCCTTCGATTGAGACTTAGTCAAACTTCGACTGAAAACTTTCCTTTGATTAAGATTTAGTCAAATTTCGACTAAACTTCATGGTTATGCTTCAACTATTAACCATAAGATCAATTCGTTGTTCTTCGTCAATATAATGGGTTTTACCAACATTATGACCCAAAATGGTTTTACTGTGTAAACACCCCAACGCCAACTTTCGTGACTACGTAAACCAAACTGCGCATACTCTACAACGGTTCAAGTCGAGTAGAGTCACGAGGGGGCGCGGCCGTTAAATGTTGCCCGGTCAATACCCAACATGCCCTATCAACTCAATCCAAAGGACTAGAAATGGGTCTTATGAATTCCACATGAGAAGTCGTGTGAGACTAAGAATAGCACCGTAAATCCAAAGTGGGATTTTGTGGGCAAACTCTGTCTATATGAACTCTGGAAAATATTGTCATCCCGCAGTTTGGACTAAAAAATAAAAAATGAACGTATCATTCGCCCACGGTTTTGTTACCTTTCTATGTTATTAATCCAAAATGAAAATTTTGGATTATAAACTATAAGCAAATTAAAGGCGGGTATTATTGATGTTGTTATTTTATATTGGAATGATTGGGGGGTGTCCTTAGCTTTTGCGAAACGACGAAACGAGGGGTAGTTACCAATCGGTGGTTACTAAGAAAAAGGAAAATCTGACAGATCAACAACTAGAAACATTGTTTCTCAAAAGTGGAGGAGGGTCAAGGGGTCTTGTTATCAGCCCGAAATCGGGTCCTACTTGGATTCGAGAAGATCGTAGTAGTGTAGTGATCTTATCGATGAAGAAAAACCAACTCATCCATTTGTACAACATAAACGTGCTGGGTGACGTCATGCAAGTGGTCTGGAAAGCAGTCGAAGCCCCTGAGGAGAAACAGTCAGGCAGCTAGCTAATGGGTGGTAATCTGGGTAGCGGCAGGGGGAGGGCGGCTGGCTCTGCGTTCTCTCTTTGGATGTTCCAGAAAGTTCAAAACCGTGGGTTTTTGGTAAAATTGACTCTTATCTTGACACAAGCTGAAATGTCGTGTAGTAGAATGATCCAGTCCCCGACCCTGATATTCAAAAATCTCGATACTATTCATTCACTGCCTACGATTCAAACTAAAAAAAAGAAAAAATTGATAACGATCCTACCAATCATAGATATTTTAGACATTATTTTATATATGAATAGGAATGATGGGAGGGAATTTCGGGAGCCTTCTAGAAGAAGAGTCCGGTGATGGGAACAAGGAATATGCTGGAATCTCCTCCCCCCGAAACCAAAAACAATGAAATCACATGTGGCGCACTCGTTTTTCTCTCTCTTTCCACGTCGTCTCATCTCCTCTAATCTCATGGTTAGTGATAAGATCGCTTATTTTTAAAATAAAAAAAGTCAAGAAATATTAAAATTCCACATCCAAAATATATTATTCGTTCATGTTAAAAAAGAAATGAAAAAGACAAGCCCGTAGATTGATTTCTTACCTCCCCAACACTCTACTAAAATAATAGACAATCATGGCCTAATTTTTTCTAAATATATATACACTAACTCCATTAGGAACAAAGCACTGCAACATGAACCCTCGACGTTAATAGTGGCAGTGTCTACAAAATTGTTTATAATATCCCCGTTACCACAATAAACAAACGAAAACCAAAAAAAAAAAACTACTACTACTCGGCGAAAACTGAACCACCACCCCAAACCGTAAACGGGCAGGTCGGTCTAACCCCACTAACTACTTGCTCTACCGTTCACTTCATATTTTCCACCAACTTTCCCCATTTTCCTTTTACATATGTTTATATGCATACAATTTCCGACCAATTGTTCCTCATTTTAGGTTTACTATTTTTATGTTATGTTTATCTATTTATTTATTTATTTATTTATTATTATTATTATATCACATCACCGAGCATGCGTTCGGGTTCTCGTCGCTGAAGATCTGCGGCGCGTGAAGCCTGGGGTCCATTGTGTAGCCATCGCTGACATAGTGCGCCGGCTCCTGGTTATGGTACTGGTACGGATATGGTGCGTATCCCTGTGAGTGGTAAGGATGCGGCTCGACGGCATAGCTGTGGCTGTAGAAACTGGGGAGCATTGGACGCATACACGTACCGCTGGCCCTGTTCGTTGTTCCAGAATATGGGCTGGTCCAGCTGATGCCCGTAGCCATGGTACTCCATCTTGCTCATCGCTACCTTAGGCTCGCCATCGCCTGCCTCTGCCGGTGCCATGAGCTTCTTTTCGTCATTCTTAGCACCGTCTCCGCCAGATTCCTTCCCCTTCTCCTTGTTGTCCTTCTCTGCCTTCTTCCCTTCTTTCTCCTTCTCACCACCGTCGACTTCCTTCTTCGCCTTATCGCCATCGCCCTCCTTCTTCGCCTTATCGCCCTCGCCCTCCTTCTTCGCCTTTTCGCCACCATCCTCCTTCTTCGCCTTCTCACCGCCACCGCCACCTCCTTCTTCCTTCTTTGGGGGAACAACCTCAACATTACGCTTCAGCTTCTCTTTAAGGTATGGCAACAGATCGTCAACGTCCATCGTTCCAGTGACCATCACATGATCCTTCGGCCTGTCGAAGTTCACAGCATTCGCCCCTGTTCACACATCACCCCCAATACTCGATCCCGTCAGCAAATCGAATATTCTAAAACTTCCGCAAATAAACTAACTAATCCAAAGTAGTTGGTGACATCAAAACACCTTTGAACTTCAATATGATCTTCGTAATCTTGCGGATGCATCCTTCACAGTGTAGCCGAACTTTCAAAACCACCGTCTTCTGCAATCACCAATCCAAATTAGAAGTCAGAAATAGATCCCGATTATAGCTCTGATCGAGTCAATGGCTGAAGAGCGAGGGGGCATCACCTCCTGAGGCTTTTTGTCCTCGGGTTTCTTCTCTTCGGCCTTATTATCGGTCTTATCGTTGGATTTCTTGTCATTGCCTCCACCGTCCTCCTTCTTAGCCTGCTTAGGGGAGATTAGGTCCACCTTCTTATTGAGTTTGTCCTGCAGCTTCTGCCTGATCTTCGACGGGTCGATTTTCCCGACCACGGTCAGCTTGCCACTCGCAACGTCAGCCTGCACATCCTCGACGCCTGCAAAACCACAGCCACCCCAAACACGACCAAAGAGAATCAGAAACAACAAATGTCCAGTTCCCTAATCATTGCGAGAAAAGCACGACGCAGTCTCTGGCTTTGGCGAGGTGGAGGAACAACTCAACTTTAATCTCAAATCACTGCCGTCATCAGGGGTTTGTTTGTTTCCTACTGTTCCTAAAAGTAATCAAATCCCATCCCAATCCCCCAAAGTAAACAAACAAAAACAGGGAACCTAATCATTCCCGTTCTTCGATTTCATCGGTTCCGATCGCCACCAATTTCTCACGATAGAACAAACAACGCAGGTGAATCCGGAAAGGAAACGAACCGTCGAAGTTCCTGACGGAGCGCTTGACTCTCTTGGCGCAGCCCTCGCAGTGCATGTCCATCTGGAGGACGGCGGTGACATTGCCGCCGGAGTCAGGGGACTTCTTAGCAGGTTCATCAGCCTTCTGGAAGCAAAAAACAAACAAACAAGAGCAAAATAAGAAGGAGAAAGGCGGAGTGAACAGAGGGAAGAGGGAAGAGGAGAAGGAACGAACCTCGCCCATGGATGGGAAATAGGGAGAGAGAGTGTAGGGAGTTAGTTTCCTCTGTGGGTGTGTGGTTGATGCTGCGGTGGGGGATGGAAATTTTGAAGAAAGGAGGCGGAAGGGGGAAGTGAATATAAAGGGAAGGAGGAGGGTGTTGTTGTTTATCCTCTTAGTGCCCTGTTTGGCTGCACACACTTTATTGATATGACTTTTTTTTCCCTTTTTCACAACATAAACTTCTCTCACCAAATCAAACAAACAAATTTTCATCGTTAATAATTCTCGCAACTTCGGTTGGGTTAATTGTGATGTGAATTATCGTTTTGTCACATTTCTGAGTTGGAGAAGAAACGTTTCTTGGTGAAAATCATGATTGTGTTTAAGGCGAGCGGTCCTTGTTCAAAGTTATTGGTTCGATGGGAAGTGGCACCAAATACTACAGTAAATTAATAACATCGCTAATCAATTCAAAACTCCCTTAAATTTGGATTAAATTATGTTTAGGTTTTCATGTAACAGAGTAAATTACGAGTGCCTTTCCCGTGCCTTTTGTGCGATCCATGCATCAGCCGCCTATTTCGAATTTTCGATGTCACGAGAGCAGGAGGCTTCAGCTGCCAAAGGGCGCGGATTCAGCGCGCACGTATCTGCCGACGTGGATATCATTCGCAGTGCTCTCTCCGACTTACATCATGTGCGCATTTGACTAAGGCGCACTTCCTTCGATCTGATCTTTTACAGTGATCCCATCGGCGGGTGAAAAACGATAAGAAAAAAGCTAATGAAGCCTCTTTTTCTTCGCTGCACTCAAAACCAGGGGCCGAACTCCCCTTTTTCCGATAGGATTCACTGCTCCCGTTCATTGTTTCCTCCGCATTTCGGAAACACTTTCGGGTAAGATCGGTTTAAAAGTAGGGTTATGATTCTTTTTCTTTAGATTAGTGTACGATTTCTAAATAGTTTAACTTTGCTCCATATCATCCTCACCTAACAGTCTTCAGGTTAGTTCGTTGGAGTTTGACTGATTAAAGAAAAGCTGAGAGAGGCCTAATAATACTCAATTAGAGGCAAAAATGCATTAACCAAAAACAATATCCCTCTTTTTGTTTATTATCTGTGTGAACTTTGAAATCGATGTCGTGAATGTAATTTTCGAATATCGGATCAAACCCGGTTGCGATTCTCCACAATAACTCAAACCCTTGTTGTAGAAGTTGTTTTGTAGGTCCCCGTTTTCTTTAACCACATGACGAGGGTGAGCCACGCTTTCCTTACCGGGCACGTTGATCGGTCGTCTTCTTCTCATGCGGAACAGAAAATATTTGGGAGTGTCGTGCCATTCTCAATTTTCCTTTCCCTTAACATTGGGCGATTTGCCAGGCCAGCTTTCTTTGAAGTAAAAAATCATGTAAAAAAGGATAACTTTTATTTTAAATCGCACAGTTTCCTCCATCCATGAGGCTCGAACTCGAAAACTCTCCAAAGGGAAGCTGAAGTCAAACCATCTAAATCAACTGAACATCGGTACCAGGCCAGCTTTTTTGGAGCATTTCGTCTTGTAAGAGGAGAGGACCATCATTTGGCAACACACAGATCAGCAATTTTGTATTTCGTTCATTTTTCTTGTTTTGTTTTGTTGAACGTTTCGTGTAAGAAGATTTCTCCTCTCTTGGATCGTAGTAAGGCAGTAGTCGTGGTCCACATGGAATCTCCTCTTGTTCCACCATATTATTTGCCGTCCTCCGTTTGCCCTTCCCTTTTCATTCTCGTAAGAGCCATTGGATACCGGCCGCGAACCGCGTGTTCGAGAACGGCCTCCTAAATTAGGGTTTACGTGACATAAAATTTCTCTTCAGTCCATCCCTACTACGTACCATCTAAGAAAGAGATGATAGTGTGTTTCTTCCTCGTGGTTATTTTAATACGTACGCGCGTGGCATCGTGCCCCTTTGTAGACTTTCTTTTTACAAATAGGTCTAGCTAATTAGCCTGGTTCTCAAATAGGCATGATCATCCCAACATAGCGATTAATCTATTCAGTGAAGTCGCCATCCGATATCATCTTTTCGGCATTGTCCAGCTATTAGAAAATGAACCCCCATTAAGATGGAAACCTCGACTATTTCCTTCCTAATGAAACACTTTGCCTGACTTACCTAGTAATTGCAGGGCGACAGTGTTAAGAAAATTTTTTAGATCTCAGTTGAACAAAACCTTTAAAGCGGTCAAAAACCTCTTAGTTATAAAATAATAGTATAACTATGCTATTCATTTAATAGTACGCCACGAGATCGGGTTGGCAACGAAATTTAATAATACTAATCTTCTTTATCAAATAGTGGTCAAATGACATTAAAAGACGAGTCATCTCATGAAAAGGGATTCGAATTTCTCGTAAACAGCAATAAATTAAGTACCTCCTCTCTCTCTCGCTTCTATGATAATGAGGACTAAAAAGATTCCTTTCGAGACCGAATTGCATTTGTTCTTGTCAAAGGGATGACGATGGGCAATTCCAACCCTTGATTTTTATTTCGAATAATGTTAGAATTGGAGTAGATGGGGGTGAGATTATCAAGTCGAGAGGGAGGGTAATATAATTTAGGAATCAGAGCCCTAGACGCCATTCCTAACCACATCCAACCCCCCGTTATTCAAAACAAAAATAATTATAATTAAAGTTGAGATTGATTTATAGATTTAGCCCATGAAAGTTTGTCATAGTGAATGATGAAGCAAAGAGGGAGAAAGCTTCCCTTGACTTTCTTCCTTTTTAAAAAGGAAGAATAACTTCAACATTTTCAGCACCAACTGCCTGCATAACCCTTTTATGCATCTTAAATGAAGCACCAACAAAGCATAAGAACATGAAGATATTATTTATATCCCAACCCAATAATAATTCTTCTCATGATCTTATCCCCCCCCCCCCCTCTTATAAATAACTATTCCTTCCAAATAGATATGTTTAATTTAAGAAGCCGCAATTTATTATGGTCTATATGGACTTGTACCATGAAGGTTTGGTTGGCCTTGGGATAAAATGAGACACCCACTGGAATATATTGACCCCCCACAAAGAAAAAGTTAGTACAGAATATGCCATTAAGGGAAGTTGACATTTTTCTGTGAGGCTATATAGTGTTTAGTGTAGTAGGGGACCTTCTCCATCTCCCATACACACAAATATGCGCAAAAAATACTTAATATTATTGTACATTATTACAATTGGGAGGGGAGGAGGAATTGGGGAACCCCTAGAAAATGAGATTTGGGAGATGGGGTGGTTTGAATAATTTTTCTTAGGAGTTGTAGGGATGATGAGAAGAAAAATAATTAAGATGAAAGGATATTAAATTGATGAGAACCCTCCCTACTCCCAATATTAATATTACACCCCCTAATCTAACCCATAACATCCAGGTTTCATCTAATCTAGAGTTCCCTAGAAAGATCTGGGTAGTTCTTTTCCTCCATTGCTAAGAAAAGTTCTAGAACCCTAGCTATACCCCAATTTTGTAATATTAATTAAAACAGCAACAACATAAGGGTGGATATTTTGTTTTTCTTTGTCTTTTGCACCAAACCTAAATTATATTTCCTCTTTTTTTTTTTTACTTGTTACATTCATGTGAGAAGCCATGTTCCTCATTACTGTAACTAACATACACAAAAATGGTGAACTACATACATTGCTCAGCAGACATTCTAGGCTGGAAATCACAGTGACGGCTCCTCGACTCGTCGGTCTCTCTCTCTTGCGAGCGACTTACTTGACTAGGCTCAAAACGTTGAAGTCATTTATCGCAAATTTCCACGATATGGAACATTAATGCTCATGATCACCCAAACCATTCATGATCACCGCCAACCCTGTCCTTTCCCCAACCTTAAAGTGAATGTCTCAGACTTTGCGTCCTTAGGCACCAATAGACACCAATCGGGCCACAACAAGAGGCCCAATAATAATGGGCCTACTGAGGCCCGGCCCATAAAATCTGAGCCCAAGTTTGAGAAGAGAGGAGAATTCAATCGTTTTTCCCTCGTCTTCTTCTTCAATCTCAACTCACGCCCTTCTTCTCTTCTTCGTCGTCGTCGTGGTCACGCCGTTCCTCGTCTTAGCCGTTTAAACTTTAAGTTGATTTACCGGCACCCCTTTACCTGAAACCTAAAGTCCCCCCGTCACCGTTATCTTTCCCCCCATAAGAAGATGAAGGTAACACCGTAACCTCCCGCCAAACCAAAACTCACCGCCTCGAGGCTCCACCGTTTCTCCCGGATGCCCATTACCCGATTTGCCCCTACGAATCTTCTGGAACCGGAAATTCCGGAACTTGATCCCGGTGGGATTGTGGGTTTGCCGTCGTCCGGGTTTTGATGGGAGATTCCGAGAAGAACGGTCAAGCTACTGGTCGGGGTAGGGGTGGTGGCGGTGGAGGGGCCTCGAGGTCTTGGGGGACCGCGGCGTCTGGGCAATCGGTTTCCACTACCAGCGGGGCCAGCACCGGTTCCCCCTCTAGCCTTGCGAGGGTTAGCCACGGCGACGATGTCGGGTAGGTGCTCTTGGGGTTAGGTGGATAATTTTGGCGGGGATTTGGGATTGAATTGTTTGTTAGATTGGTTTAGTTTCGTGGTAAAGGTTTAGTTGTGGCTAAGGCTGAAATTTTGTTTAGGTAGGAGGTAAGAAGTGAGTTTTATGTCGTTAGCATTTTATTATGCTATGAAAGTGATTAGGACATATAAAGGCAGACCGACAAGTTTAGGTTTGAGGTTGTAGTTAGTTAGTGTTAATGGTTTCTCGAAAGGTGAATTTTGATGTGCTGTAGTTGTTTGTTGTTGCTGAAATGGTTCTGCTTGGTGAATGACATTATGGGATGCAGTAAATATTGAATGTGATGTTTGTTATGTCGATTTAACGACCTGCATGTTGACGTGGCAGTGTTGGATCACCTTTGAGCCTCACTGTGGCGGCAACGCCTGCTAGAGACAGCACATTCCTGAAAATGAACCAGCTTGATATCCAAGGCGATGATGCTGCTGGATCTCAGGGTGATGTCGGGTATGCTTTTGATTTTGGTTCTCATGAAAAGCCATATGAGTTGATGAAAACTTCCTTGTGTTTCAGTTCTGATGAATTAGTTCTTCATGGAGTTTCCAGTGAACTGTTATGTCAAGACAGATGTACTGTTTTGCTGGCACTTGGTGTTATTCATGGAATACACATGTTTTATGAATCATGAGACTGTGATTAGTGTCTAGTGCGGGTGAATCGCCTGGAAGTAATGTTCCATTACTGAGTTATTATTGTTTAATGATTTTTCTAGGGCTGACAATGGTATAAATTTGATCTGCTTGAGTAACTAGGAACAAAAAGAAGAAGAGAGGCCAAAGGGTTACCGCTGGTGAGAAGAGTGGGAGAGGACTCCGACAATTCAGCATGAAAGGTGTTCCAATTCTACCAAGAATTTCATTTTTCAGTTTTATTCTGCCGTAGGGAAACACAGCTCCTGCATTTATGTGTATGTTAATGGTCTCCTCTTGTACCTAGCTGATCTTGCTCGTGTTGCCAATAGGAATGCATCTTCGAAGTCATTGTTACTTGAATTAAGAATGGTTGCTAGCTAATTCATGCATGGATTTTGTGAATGTCAGTATGTGAGAAAGTGGAAAGCAGGGGAAGAACTACTTATAATGAGGTTTGTCTCTTTCTTACATATTTTTATACTAGATTCTTTTGTATTCTTTGTGCTGCTGCTGAGAGTCTTACAATAAGCTAGATAGTTTGCTTTATTCCTGCTCATTTCTTGTTATATTCTTCCACTTGGGTTCATATTTACTGAAGAGTGGTCGTGCTCTCTTTTTTTACTCATGAACCAGCCTGCCTGCTTGCACATCTCAAACTCAACAATTCTGACAAGTAATGTCACTCTATGTGCTTGTAAAGAGACTTGTCAAAACGTTTGGGGCTTGTTCTCAACCTTGTCAAATAAGACAAAGTGCTAAAAACTTGAAGCATTATTAGTAATATCTGGGAAGGAAAATGTTACATAGTTCTTGACCTTCATTCCCCTTCACTTTCCTAGCATGAGGTTGTATGTGCATGTACCTTCCATGGTTCACTGATCGGCCAGGATAAAGTGCTTGTATGCCTGTAAAGAAAATGTTCTCATTACTGGATGCGTCAAAAGTCTTCCATTTGTTTCACTGGAACGCCTTTTCCAGATATTTGACACCTTTTAAAGGTCTTGTATTTGGTTTTACCGCGAGAATCTATAGGCTCCTAATGGGAAAGCTACCATAACATTCAGGTTGCTGATGAACTGGTGGCTGAGTTTGCTGATCCTGGCAACAGTGTGGCGTCCCCTGATCAGGTTTCATGACAAAATTTCCTTACATTGTTCCTGATGATGGGAGGGTTAAATTAATTACTAACACCATATTGTCTTTGCATATTCCTTTGTTTGGTGGCAGCAACAATATGAAGAGAAAAACATCCGGAGAAGGGTATATGATGCCTTAAATGTGTTGATGGCTATGGATATTATATCTAAGGACAAAAAGGAGATAACATGGAAGGGTTTACCTCGAACTAGCCCAAGTGATATTGATGAACTAAAGGTGTGTTAGAGTTCACATCACAACTTTTTATTTTCCCAGCAATGTGGTTTAGTCGAGCATGACTTCGGCAATTACCTATCATCTTATTTGTTGTTTTTTTGCCTACCTATTAGAAGGAACGCCAAGGATTGAGAAGCAGAATCGAAAAGAAGGCAGCATATTTGCAGGAGCTCGAAGAACAAGTAACTTTATTCGCCACGAACTTTCTGCACAGTGATGTCTGTTTGTCATGCCAGTTTCTAACATGAATCCATTGATGTGCCATGTTCCTAAAAGTATATAGGTCTTCAGAACCTGATACAACGGAATGGGCAACTGTTTAACTCGGGAGAAGCTCCATCTGGGGGTATTGCTTTGCCATTCATTTTGGTACAGGTGAGTACACAGATTAATCGTGTTATTGCAAGTCATGAAACTCTGAGGATCTTCTAGTCCTTTTACATGATAGGTCTTTGGCCGTTCTAGTTTCATCATAAATTGCTACAAGACAGATAAATGTTTGATGTGATATAGAAACTCTACTTTCTTGAACTGTGGCCTTTAATTTGAGCATTCAATTCTTCCGCACGGCTAAATGTGGATGGTTCTTATTGACTAAAGTTATAATCTCCTTTGTGATGCTCCAGTGTCCAAAGTAGCTCCATTTTTCCGCTTTTGATTTACTAATGGGCATATATTTTGCATATAGACGAGACCCCATGCAACCGTGGAGGTTGAAATATCTGAAGACATGCAGTTGGTGCATTTTGACTTCAACAGGTACTACAACTCAACTGGAGTACATCATCGATCTTTTCCTTCAAAATTTATCACCCTCATAGTCAGCACCTATTTCATACGTTAGCATTTCCGTTTTCCCGTATTTAGTTGTAAAGATTCTTAGCTTCCTTTTTCTACTTACAGCACACCCTTTGAGCTCCACGATGACAACTATGTTCTCAAGGCTATGAAGTTCTGTGACAGATCATCAGAAAGCAACACTATAAATCCCGATTTCCCTTCCGGGGTGGGTGAAGGTACGAACATGTACCCGACTGATGTCCCTCCCCCAGCTTCTTCCACACCCGGCAGGCCATCTTCTCCTCCAATCCCAGGAATACTGAAGGCGCGAGTGAAACACGAACAATGATGACCAAGTCGCAGATTCCCCACCCCTAGCAAATGGTTTTACCGGGTGGTTCTTTGTATAGTGTGTCAAGTAGCTTCACTAAAAGGAGGCGACAGTAGTTGTTCCTCTTCTTACCTGTAGCCCGAACAGAACCTAGTGAATTTCGCCATCTTAGTATTGCCTTCTTCGGCATCTTGGATATGTTTGACTCTGATTCTGAGTTTTGTATTTAGTGTTGCAGTAGATTACATTGCGTACAGCTTTGGCAATGGCTCCGACTGAGTTTAAACGGTGTAACGTGTTCTAATGTCTGTGTTGATAGATATTGCACATTCCTGAGTCATATAGACTGTTCTACGCCGTTGCTTTACAAGGTGTCTGAGACTTTTCAGTATCAGATTCCATTTATGCCCAGAGTCCAAATATAGGACAAATATAGGACCTGATGCTAGAAACATCTTTTGGCATTGTTTACATTATTGGGAATGATCCATTGCCACGAGGTTTCCATAGTAAATACATGTGGGGCGTGCTTACGTGTCGAGACCTGGTTGGCCAAGAAGATCGGGGTCACATAGGTCTGTCTCAGTCATCACGTGGTGCCCCTACTGATGATATGTTTGGTTTGACTTGATCATCAGCAAATTGCCATGTCTGTCCATATAAGTTGGGTTGATCTCTGATCTTGTGGAGGTGGGATCTTTAGTCAAGGTGTTGTCAATTATCTGCATTTGCACCTGCACCTCAAGATGGGGAAGATAGACGGATCTTCGCTTGAGAATTCAGGAATGGTTGCTGGATCAAGAGTCTCAAATGAGGGGCAGGTGAATCTGCAGATGGGTGCCACCTCTTGACTTTACTTTTGTTTCTAAGGCAAGTCCCAGTCCCCACGGAGAGAGGGTAACTTCATGTCAGATGGTGCCCGTTCACATCTTGGGGTCGTGCTTCTCGCCGTGCCATCTCTCAGAGGATCATGGTTTGTTGTATCATTTCCGTCCTGAGTTTAAAGCTCTCCATTCTCCCTTCTTGACTAACCATTGCAGTGATGCTCTGTGCGGTCACGACCGAACGCATCTAGCCTGGTGCTGCCGACCGAGCCTCTAACTAACAATAGGAACCAACCACCCCCCCCCCCCAAAAAAAAAAAAGAAAAGAAAAAACTTCTCTGCAGGTAAATAATCAAACCGTGACGTTTACTGGGCCAAATTTAAGGTGGCCCATCAAAATCTGTACCTTTCTTCACTGGGCCTAAACTTGGCCCAAATAAAGACCTTTCCAAAGAGAAACGAGGTCGTCCGTCGCTTGACCCTAATAGGGCATTCAGTCCCCCTGTCTATTAGGGTTTCCGTATCCAAAACCCTAATATCGCAAAATCCCGATCGGCCGCCGGCGGCGCCTCCGCCGATATCCAAGAGGAGTTAGGGTAATCGAGAGGGAGTATGGGAGGGAAGTGCCCGCACAGGAATCCTCAAAGATATCCTTTTTTGTGTTTCTAATCCCTGGCGCTGCTGATTCTTTATATATATATATTTATATTTTGGAGCTTTCGTTGAACGGACGTGATTTTGTGTGGTTTGGTTTTGCCTTGACTTGGTGATTCACGTGATGACGCGGTGTATGATGAACTGAAGAAGCCTGAAGATAACAGGGAAGCGCTCCCTGTTGATGAGGATCTCCCCGGGATGGGCCAATACTACTGCCTCCACTGCGAGTCTGTTTTCTTCTTTTTCTTGCTCACATATTTGCAGATTAATTTCGCGTTATCTGCTTGACTTGGGAGTGGGGGAGGACCGATTCATCAGATTGCGTGTACATTCATGTTCTGATCATGTGTGATGGTTCTCGATCCTGTCTTTACCAACGTTCGTTAATGACTGACCCTGGCCTGGCTTCTCGGGGTTGGTGTGCTGCATGTGGGATGGTTTTTGTGTAGCCATATGGTTGTAAATGTTATAGGTGAATTTGGTGAGAAAAATGTTCGTTGAGGTTATGTAAATGTTTTTGGGATCTTGTAAATGCTTATGCACTTGGAGGGTGGATGCTAATGCTTTGGGATCTTGTAATATTCTTAAGATTATTCTGTGAACTGGAAGATGGATATATGCCGCTTTCTGTTTGGTATTTCAATAGTTTGGATCTTCTTTTTACTTGTCTTAGTTTTAGAGATGCAATGGTTACTTTTCTAATTTCTAATTTGTGATGGTACAGTCGGTACTTCTCAAATGTATCTGTTAGAGACGAGCATTTTAAGACCAAGCGTCACAAGAAACGGTAATTGGACAATCAATTGCATTCTGCTTGAGTTTGGTTCCACTGTTTGTGCAAGTTATCCATCCATCATAGAAAGTGACTTATTGCCTCCAGTTAACGATTCTTTTTATACATGTTTCGAGAACATGAAGTGAAGTTTTTCTACTATTAATCCCTGAGGCTCAGTTCTTTGTATTCAATGCTCTTGTTCCTTCTCTGATATAGCACTCTCGGTTATTATACTTGTGACAGTGTAAAGTTGATGATGGGCCCAGCACCACACACCCAGCTTGATGCAGAGTTAGCAGCCGGGATGGGTATACCGGATAATGGCCCTAAGCTTATGTCTATGTGAGCCAAGTGTCCCAGTTTGTTCACACTATGCAAGAGAAATGTCTTTTTTATTTTTTATTTATTTAAGTTTTGATGAGTAAGAGAAATACCTTTCTATTAGGTTTTGGGTTAGGTAGATAGAATTCCTTGTATGAAAAACTACAAGCTACGAAATTTTCTCAATATGCAATTTGAATGCTGACTGATGTATTTTAACCCCTTCCTTCGACTTTGAATTTCTTAAGTAACGAATTTCTATTTGGTAACTATGTTTTCTAGCGGCAGATTGATGTTATTACGAAGTAGTCAGTTGCAAGAGTCATGGCCCCTCGTGGTGCGGGGACGGCAAGGAATAGATAATTCCTAAACCAAAAAGTAAGGGGAACGCCACAGAATGACAGGGAGTGGGTGACGTTCGGTATGGACGGAATGTAATGTATAATGGGTGCGGCTGGAAATGGGATAAATAGGTTGAGATTCAACTTCCACCGGATGAACTCGTTTGGCCGTGGATACAGATACACCACCACGAACAAGACGAGGGCGAGGCACAACACGGAGGATACAGATACACCACCACCGGTTGATACACTCTACTCAATCCGCACTTGGAAATCCACCAAATGAAGAACGAGGTTTTGAAGGAGAATCCACTCACTTCGGATAAAAGACACTAAGTCTGATAAGGGTTTATAATTTGATTCAAGCTAAGATCCAAATGAGTACAAGGTGCCCATTATATAGGGAACACCTGAAGAAGAACTTAAATGCACGAAATGAACATAGGCTATATGTATGCAAGGCAAGATTCATGGACAAGCCATAAATGGCTTATTGGAAATGCAACAAAGTAAATGCAAAGCATGAATGACAAATGCATGAATGAGGATTGCGAATTGATTCAGCTTCTTCGAGGCTCTTCATATTCGAGACTCTTGGCTTGGCCGACTCTTCGCTGCTCAGTCGCTGATGATGTCAAGTCGCACCTCCTTGAGTCGCACTCGTCGAGTCGCACGTGCTGAATCGCAATCGTAGCGCAGTCGCAAGCGAGTAAGGTGACGCCTCTCTTGCTGCGCGTCGACGGGGATAAGTTGTCGTCCGTCTTTGTATCATCCTCCCTTGTTGAAAAGAGTTTGTCCTCAAACTCTCGTCGTCGTCATCCTCCACAAACGGCATGAGATCCTGGACGTTGAATGTGGCAGAAACTCCATAGTCACCTGGAAGATCAATTTTGTAGGCGTTGTCGTTGATGCGCTCGATGATCTTGAATGGTCCTTCTGCGCGCGGCATTAGCTTGTTCTTCCTCTTGCCTGGGAATCGGTCCTCGCGCAAATGAATCCAAACTAAGTCTCCTGGCTGAATTATCTTCACTCTTCTTCCGCGATTGGCTCTTTTCGTGTAACGTTGATTGGCCTTCTCGATCTGCGCTCGAATCTTCTCATGGAGCGATCGCATCTCCTTAGCGCGCTCCTCAGCATCTCGGCTAACTGATCTCATATCGCTCGCAGGCATTAGTTCAACAGGGACTAAAGGATTGAGTCCGTAAACTACCTGGAAGGGTGATGACTTCGTTGTCGAACTTGGGGCTCGATTGTATGCGAATTCAGCATGGGCAAGCTTGATGTCCCAATCCTTCTGGTTCTTCGAGACCAAGGTTCGAAGGATTGCAGCCATAGTGCGATTGACAACCTCCGTTTGTCCATCGGTTTGCGGATGATAAGCTGTGCTGAATACGAGCTTCGTTCCCAACTTGTGCCACAGTGTCTTCCAAAAGTAGCTTAGGAACTTCGTGTCGCGATCTGAAACGATCGACTTGGGTACTCCATGCAACCTTAGCACTTCTCGAAAGTACAAATCTGCTACGTTGGTCGCATCGTCCGTTTTCTGACATGGGATGAAGTGTGCCATCTTCGAAAATCGGTCGACCACTACCATGATCGAATCCTTTCTTCGTTTCGTTCTTGGCAATCATAGTACAAAATCCATACTCACATGTTCCCATGGTCGCTCAGGGACGGGCAATGGAGTGTAGAGACCTTGAGGTTGGACACGGCTCTTCGCTTGCTGGCAAGTCGCACATCTCGCGATTAGTCCTCGCACTTGCTTCTCCATTCGAGGCCAATAGAAATGCTCTTGTAGCATTGCTAGCGTCTTGTCAACTCCAAAATGTCCAGCGATTCCTCCTCCATGGACTTCTCGTATAAGTAGCTCTCGCGTCGAACTCCTTGGAATGCATAGCTTAGAGTCGCGAAATAAGAATCCATTCACCTGGTGGAATCGATTGATGGCTTGCTGGGCGCATTGGACGAAGATCGCTCCAAAATCTTCATCGTCCTTGTACAACTCCTTCAAATACCCAAATCCAATCAGCTTTGTCTCCATCGCAGATATCATTTTCCTCGAGAGAACATCTGCGACTACATTCTTCGCGCCTGGTTTGTGCTTCAAGACAAAGTTGAATGCTTGTAGAAACTCTACCCACTTCGCATGTCGGCGACTAAGCTTGTGCTGACCATTGATGTACTTGAGAGCTTCATGATCGGTGTGCAACTCAAACTCTCTGGGCAGCAAGTAATGACTCCAAGTCTCGAGTACTCGAACAATTGCTAAGAACTCCTTGTCATATGTCGAGTAGTTCAATTTGGCGCCATTGAGCTTTTCGCTGAAATAATCGATGGGTCTTCCCTCCTGCAGCAAAACTCCTCCAATTCCTACTCCCGATGCATCACATTCCACTTCGAACATCTTCGCAAAGTCGGGTAATCTGGGGTTGCGCTTAGACACTCCTTCAGTCGCTCAAAACTAGCTTGTGCGACTAGTGTCCACTCGAATTTGTCTCCCTTCAAACATTCGGTGAGTGGGGCTGCGATTGAGCTAAATCCTTGAATGAACCTCCAATAGAAAGACGCCAAGCCATGGAAGCTGCGAACGTCGTGGAAACTCCTTGGAGACGGCCACTCCTTGATCGCTTCAATCTTGCTCTCGTCCACCTTAATTCCTTCTGCTGAGACGACAAATCCAAGAAATATTACACTCGGTTGGAAGAACTCACATTTCTTGAGATTTCCATATAGCTTTTCCTCCCGAAGTGTGTTGAACACAGCTCGCAAATGATTGATGTGCTCCTTATTGCTCCGGCTGTAGACAAGAATATCGCCAAAGTAGACGACCACAAACTTCCACATGAATGGTCGCAAGACATGGGTCATTAGTCACATGAACGTGCTGGGCGCGTTTGACAATCCAAATGGCATCACCAACCACTCGTACAACCCGTACTTAGTCTTGAAGGCTGTCTTCCACTCGTCGCCTTCTTTCATCCGGATCTGGTGATAACCACTTCGCAAATCCACTTTGGAAAACACCTGCGCTCCATGCAACTCATCCAACATATCATCCAGTCGAGGGATAGGAAAGAAATAATTTACTGTGATTTTGTTGATCGCTCGACTGTCCATGCACATTCTCCATGTGCCATCCTTCTTCGGCACCAATATGGCTGGAACCGAACATGGGCTCAAACTCTCTCGAACTAATCCCTTGTTGACAAGCTCGTCGACTTGCCTCTGCAACTCCTTTGCCTCCTCTGGATTGCATCGATAGGCTGGTCTATTTGGTAGCGACGCCCCTGGAACCAAGTCGATTTGATGTTGTATGCTCCGCATCGGTGGTAATTCGACTGGTAGCTCCTCTGGAAATACGTCCTTGAACTCCTCAAGAATGGAAGCGGCCTGAGGATGGCTCGTCGCTTGACCTGGGGCGGATTCGACAAGAACCACAAAATAAGCCTTCTCACCTTCTTGAATCGCTCGAACTAGTTGAACTCCCTTGAGAGGCTGGTCGCTAAGTCGATCCTGGGTCGCGATTGTAGGCTGACTAGTGAGGGGCATCAAAGTGACCTTCTTCTCTCCGATGTGGATGGAATAGGTATTGCGATACCCGTCGTGTTGCGCGCGTCGATCAAACTGCCACGGTCTCCCCAATAGTAGGTGGCATGCATCCATGGGAATGACGTCGCAAGCGACTTCATCCTGGTAGCTCTTCCCAATGGAAAATGGAACTCGCGCTCGCTGGGTGACTCGAACGTCACTCTCCTTGTTGAGCCATTGTAGACGGTAGGGATGTGGGTGCGCTTCGATGGGCAACTTCAGCTTTTCAACCATCGTTCTTGACACGGCGTTGGTGCAGCTACCACTATCCACAATCACCAAACATACCTTTCCTGCGACTGTGCACCTAGTATGGAAGATGCTCTCCCTTTGACTTTCCTCTTTCGCCGGTGTCACACTTAAAGCCTTTCGGACGACCAACAGCTCTCCTTCGTCCGGATACTCCTCTATCTCTTCGGCATCCCAAACAGGGTCGGCGTTCTCCTCGAACTCTTCTTCTTCATCAGATAACTCTCTGATGACAACGTTCCTTCTCGTCGGACACTTAGAAGCCATGTGCCCAACTCCTTGGCACTTGAAACATCGTCGAATGATGTTTCGTTCGTGCGATTTGACTTCAGGTCTTGTAGTCGACGATGGGGCTCTCTTCAATGTTGTTGTTGACGGCGGCTTCGCCTGGGAGCTA
The DNA here is from genome assembly GCA_029817715.1 of Melastoma dodecandrum. Taxonomy (NCBI): domain Eukaryota; kingdom Viridiplantae; phylum Streptophyta; class Magnoliopsida; order Myrtales; family Melastomataceae; genus Melastoma; species Melastoma dodecandrum. The sequence goes on from JARUPY010000237.1 coordinate 1,392,576, forward strand.
CTCCCCTTGTTGAAAGGCGCGGCCTTCACAAATGGGCGGGTAGTCGCTCTCCTCGCTTGCTGCTGCTCCACCTTGTGCGCCAATGCTCGCACATCGTTGAAACTCCAATATTGTTGTAGGTCAACGGCATCTGCGATTTGGGGCTTAAGTTCTCGAAGATACCTGGCAATGGTTTGCTCTGGGGCTTTTTGGACATCACATTGCAGCAACAGTCTCTCGAACTCCCATGTATACTCCGATACACTTGAAACTTATTGTAGCGACTGCAATTTGAGGTAGAGATCTCATCGATGATGCTCCGGTAGAAATCTCTTCGTCATGGCCCTCTTCATTTTTGACCACGTACGAATTTTATCACGCCCTTCCCTACGGCGCTGCTGGTTGGTGTTCTCCCACCACAAACTCGCGTACTTCTTCAATTTCAAGGCAGCCAGTTTCACCTTTCGATCCTTGGGCACTTCCTCGTAATCAAAGATGCGCTCCACGGTGTGTATCCAATCGATGAACTCGTCGGGGTCCAAGTTTCCTTTGAACTCCGGAATCTGAACGCTCACAGTTAGCGCTCTTCTCTCCTGTCTCCGATATTCCGGTGAAGATCCTCGTTGAGACTCTTCACGCCATGGGTTCTCCTCATGATCGCTCTCTTCGCGGCTACGAGAAGATGATGCATGGTGGATTCGCAAATCTGTAGTTGCTGCTGAAGATCAGCGATTTGCTGCTCAAGGCGAGCAACTTGTGCTTCGTCTAGAGACATACCGCGTTGGAATCTTCCGGCCATTGACAACCTAGGCTCTGATACCAAGATGGTGCGGGGACGGCAAGGAATAAATGATTCCTAAACCAAAAGTAAGGGGAACGCCACAGAATGACAGGGAATGGGTGACGTTCGGTATGGACGGAAGGTAGTGTATAATGGGTGCGGCTGGAAATGGGATAAATAGGTTGAGATTCAACCTCCACTCGGATGAACTCGTTTGGCCGTGGATACAGATACACCACCACGAACAAGACGAGGGCGAGGCACAACACGGAGGATACAGATATACCACCACCGGTTGATACACTCTACTCAATCCGCACTTGGAAATCCACCAAATGAAGAACGAGGTTTTGAAGGAGAATCCACTCACTTTGGATAAAAGACACTAAGTCTGATAAGGGTTTATAATTTTATTCAAGCTAAGATCCAAATGAGTACAAGGTGCCCGTTATATAGGGAACACCTGAAAAGAAGAACTTAAATGCACGAAATGAACCTAGGCTAGATGTATGTAAGGCAAGATTCATGGACGAGCCATAAATGGCTTATTGGAAATGCAACAAAGTAAATGCAAAGCATGAATGACAAATGCATGAATGAGGAATGCGAGTTGATTCAGCTTCTTCGAGGCTCTTCATCTTCGAGACTCTTGGCTTGGCCGACTCTTCGTTGCTCAGTCGCTGATGATGTCAAGTCGCACCTCCTTGAGTCGCACTCGTCGAGTCGCACGTGCTGAATCGCATTCGTAGCTCAGTCGCAAGCGAGTAGAGTGACGCCTCTCTTGCTGTGCGTCGACGGGGACAAGTTGTCGTCCGTCTTTGTATCACCTCGATTTACGGAACGCATGTATGGTTACCTGATGTCCCAAGGGCACGAGACAACTTTCTATGGTTCTTTCTAACAGTGACTTCCTCACTATACACCGAAGTCCTTTACTTCGACTTCATTTAATGAATAGGTTTGATTAGTCATCGGTTTGTTGCTCTCATTAAAAAATTTTCAAGCCTATTCCTAATCATTGAAAACTTACACTCGGGCGGAGTCCATGTACGAGTCAAGGAAGTCGACTTAGTAAGCCAGGGTCGTAATGTCAGTCAGTAGTCGGCAACTCCATCAATCGTAGACAGCATGCCGTTTCTACATAATCATCGGATGCCGGCTCGGTACACATTGAAAGTAGTATAAACACTAAAAGAAAATTGATGTTAATTGGTCTCCTGTGGTCCGAAGCCTGTGATGTTGACTGCTTGAGTTGTTTTTGACAGTTTATACCAAGAGGACACAGAGATGGGATTCGTCCCTCTTCTGGAAACGACACACAGAAAGCAGCATATCCTTAAAGCTAAAGAATTAGGTAAGAAAAGTTTGGTTTGCTTGCTCTTGCCCTTTGGTGATGGTTCATTGCTGGACTAGTGGATGCCGAGCACGGGGAAGGGTTATCGACCTTCCCGGTCACGCGGCCAAACCATCTAGCGGGCGAGAGGCTTTTGCTGAGGGTAAAATTTAGTCAGTTTAACTCTTGACCTTTTGGTTACAACCCTGCCTTAGGAAAAGACATTCCAGCAATTTTCTATCCTTTTCGGTCATAATCAAATGTCATTTGCTGGCAGACCCAGTAAAATCTCCTAATAATAATTTAAACTCTCAAAAATCGAAATTCCAAGGATGCCCCCCCATCCCTTTCCAGACCTTTCCTTTTCTTTGTTTCTTGATAAGCTTTTTAATCAAGATCAGCAGTGCATTAATCTCAATTTAATCATACTTTTGCATAACCACAATTAAAAGGACACGTCATCAAAACCCACAACCCAATCATTATCCACATTTCGGCTAATACTGCAAAATCAAATCAATTTGTGTTTTCCTCTTCTTATTTTCCTTTATGTTTCCTCAAGTTGCATATAGTTTTACATAATTCTAAAAAATTAAAAAGAAACCCAATTGGTTAAAAATTTGTGATCAAATTATTGGTTTGATCCATCCAGCAAGTCCTGGTTGACGATCTTGTATTGGCTTCCCTACTTTTTTTTATGTTAGTGCGAAGAGCTCGGACATCTCGGACATCGATCATCCAGTATATTCCGAAGCTTGATACCGAAATCGCTGGACTCATTGATTCAGTCTCGCATGTGCAATTGGGTTCTCGAGAATGTTCATCCCATCGCTGGTTATGATCACAAACCTGATCAAGCGCATCTTGGCCCTGTTAACCATGAGAGAATGCGCGAGGAAAGGCCAATTATTGAGGCGGTTCTTAAACTAAGCTTGAACCGGCCTAATTGAGACGAGGCGTGTACTTTTGCTTAATCATTTGTTTAGAAGACCAAAGATTGAGATTAACCTTGATGATAACCATTAGAAAGTCATAACAACACAACAGTTTTTCAAAAGATTTTGAAAATGGCAAAAGGGAGCTATAAACAATTTTGTGCTAGCTTGACCTCATGATCGCACAGCTTAAAAAGAAAATGGTTGGCTTCATACGCACGCATTCTAGAAGCTAAGCTTTAAGAGGTTGACTTGAGAACTAAGTCGATAAGGTCGCGCGATATGATTGATTCGAGCGTGGATGCGAATAGTTTGTATGTCCATATGCCTTTAGCTTTACTAACTTTAACATTGTATGTTACATAAGTTGGAAACATATCCATAGTACTGGTCATAGAAGAAGACATTTAATTATTTTGTTTCTTGTAGAAGAAGAACATGAACATGAGCTGGTGATTCATTTTCCTAAACATCCCCCAAGTCTTCACCTAATTGTTCCGGCAGTCGTCGTCTGTCTGTCTTCAGTAGTAGGACGCAACTCCGGCTCCTTCTCCCTTGTTCTCGTAAAACACGAAGCCGTTATCATACTCGCCATAAGTCCTACTACTTGTGCTGCTAATTGAGTCCCTTCAGCTCTTCGATCCCATCATACTCTGACAAACGATTCATCCAGCCGTCAAAATTCTCGTCGAAGAGGTTGTTATCGCTCTCTCGCGCCCCGAAATGAGAGAAACCGTTTGTGGTTATGCTCGCGGAGGCGTTGTCGGCTGAATTCGGAGGCGAAGGCGAGAAAGGAAGGGGCATGGTCGAAGTTGTTGGCTGGTTGAAGTAATCCTGGTTCTTACTGTGAGGAGTCGCCGGATCAGGGATCAAACCCTGGTTCATTCTCGTGAGACGCTTCTTGAGATTCGTGTTCCAGTAATTCTTGATGTCGTTGTCCGTCCTCCCCGGCAAATGAGCCGCTATCACGGACCACCTGCATTTTGACTTGTTATAAAACGGAAAGAAGAGAAAAAGTATAGCCGAATTAAGAACATCCATGTACAGTGTCCGACCGATCACCTGCTGCCAATGGTGGAGAACAGAGCATAGATGACACTGTCTTCCTCGCCAGTGAACTCCCCGTGCTTGATGTTCGGCCGCAGGTAGTTCAACCACCTCAGCCGACAGCTCTTCCCGCACCTCCTCAGCCCTAAGATTCACCCGGAAGAAAATCCTCAATCACTCACATGTCAAAACAATTTCTCCTATAGGTTGGCCTGATCGGCGCATCGAGGAGGGGGCGGGGGGTTCCATACCGGCTTTCTGCGGGAGAACGATCCAGTTACCGCCAGTCCCGTGCTTCTCGATGTAATCCCTGAGCTTGGCGTCCTCGTCGGGGGACCACGGGCCTTTCTTCACGCTCGCCTTGTCGCAACACGGGGCCCTTCCCATTCTCTTTATAGTAAACTTAAACTCTCGGAGATAAACATAAAAATGATTATGATCGGATCGGAGTCATTTTATATCTTCAATAGACCCGATAAACACAAAAGGGTGGATGAGGGGAGGAGAGGAGGGATGGCTCTTGTTTTTATATTTGGGTAGAGAACTAGTCCAACAACATTTGTCTCCTCGTAAAATTTATTTATCTTTATTCCCATGTCATGTAAACATGTTGTATATTTTTTTAAAAACATATTCTATTCAAAAAAAATTAGTACCCTTTAATTGCGTTTTTTCTTTATAATTTTCATCTTTGTATACAAGGGATTGAAAAAGTCTTCCTCCAACCAGTTTTTTAATACCAACACTTTACTGGGTTTTGAAATCGTTAACTTCTCTATTTTCCCAAGTAGATAAATTTAAATCACAAGGGGTCGGTGGCATTTCTTTTTATTGGATGGCAATTTCGTTTTTATTCCTACTATTTTTTTAATATATTAATCCCCACTTCGTGAAATGACTATTAGATAACGTAAATGATTGACTAATCAAATGATTAGTGTCATTTCCATATCCACAACGAACAATTTCGCTATTGTGATTTTCTGAATGGTATTTGGCAAATCTCCCCCATGTCAGTTGACTTATAAATTGTGCAAACACACACATTAATTTTGCAAATGTGAAAACCACGTCACGTATTTTATGTTAAGATGTTTCGACCATTTTTTTTTATTTGTTTCTTAAAAACTGCGAGTTTGTCCACATTTAGGATATATTTATATTAAAAAAGAAAAGGGGAGGAGGTCTGGATGAGAAATTAAAGTAATTGCTGGATTCGGGGCAGAAAATCATGCCTACGCCAACCCCCCAACAAATTTTATTACCTTAATGCTTGTTTGACACTTTCAGAGAAGAGCCAATCCCACTTGCCTGATTGACATTTCATGATATACTCAAACATTATATTTCCCTAATCTTTCTATACGACCCTTCTTCAATCTCATTATATATCAGTTTTGAAGTCGGGATTTAAATTTCGCGCGTTTTTTTTTTAATTTTTCGTAATCGCTGTTAACTTTAAGATTAATTTCGAGACAACAAAGTCCACCACTAACGAAATCAGACAGGAGGAGGATTCAGGGAGGATCTAATGCTTGTTTGATGTCCGAAACTGCAAGAGGAAATTTTGTAGAAGAAATGAATATACAAAAGGGTAAAATCCGATGTGCGTTGAAATAAGAAGGCTTAGCTCGTTGTTTTTCAAACTTTACAAAGGCGGGGCAGGCAGACACGTTTATTCTTTGTTTTTTTTTCCAAATTTGGGTCACATTTTCTTGGTGATAGATGAAGCGTATAGTGTTTTTTTCAAAATTGGGGTAATATTTTCTTAACATTTTCTTTAATGTATCTTGTTATGATAATAGCAATTCAGCCGCCTCTTTATTTCCAACCTCTTTATTTATTGTGAAACAAATAACTGGAAGAAGGTTTAACGAAATCACTTAATCAAACACGAAAAAAGAAATTTGGAGAATTTCTTATTATTTTCGATCCAATTATTACTATACATTTCAAATCTCTCTATTTATAAGGTTGGAGATAAACATCAACATTAAATGATGAAAGTAACCGAGAAGTCTCATAAGAGGAAGAATCATATGCGTTTCTCTTGGTTTTAGTCAACAAAGAGTTGTATCCCTTACTCTCATAGTCATAACGACATCACTTTCAATACTCATGATATTTCTCCCTATGATATTTATGCCATCTACATATATCGCAATTATAACAAAATTTGATCCAAATCTCTTAATGATTATATTGAATTATTATGATATATATATTTTAACATATTCACTGAGGCGTTTATACCATATATGTCAATATTTGTTTCAGTTCATATAGAGATTTACATTATTTGACAGGGTATATTTCAAGACAATTTGAATTACAATATTTTGAATCATTCAGGGAGTTTCATGTGTATATCATTACCAAAAGAGCCATATAAGCACGATGCAATGACAAGATCCATTAACCGTGTCTCCTATCATGAATTGTTAAACTTTCAATGTTTGCATCAACTATGGAAGAATCTCATCATAATCAATATCGGGTACCTGCGAAAAATTTTGGGCAACAAGTTTTGCCTATATATTACAATTTCATTTTTCTCATTTCTTTTGTCCAAAACACCCATTTATGGACGGCATCTTCGAATATAGAGACAATAAGTCCAAAAACTTTTTGCTCTGTGATCAATTTTGGCTCTACTTTAGTTGCATCTTTCTATTCTTGTCAATCGCTACTTCTCCATTCTTCAACAAACTTTAGTTCAAGATCCTCGTGTTCATTCACAATATTACAAACTATAACATATGCAAAACTTTTATCGATGTTAATTTCATTTCAAATCGATCTATTTTTGGTCAAAGCATAACTAATAGAGATGTCTACCTTTTTTATACATGTTATTCTTCTAGAATCATATCAATGACCGGAGGCTCTTCAGGAACAATTATTTTGTTAATTTAGGCATTTACTTCTTTTCTTTATTGAAAATCTTTAATTAAAGAATTGACATGAATTGACATGTTACTACGCTTTACTCGCATTTTAGCCTTATTAGCAACCTTACGCCATTCATCTTATCAATTTTGATTGAAGCATTTACAGCTGGAATACAATTCAATCTTAGGCCCTTTCTTAGGTCAGTAAAAGCATATGACAATTGATTTCCTAAATTTTAGGAGTGAATAATCTATTGAACGAGGATAAAAATGAAATAATGATAATTCACGCCAGATTTTTTCCTTTTCTAATTGCTTATTTTACCCTTTTAATATTAAGAAATGTCGTTTCATTAAGATGACAATTCGTGAAACATGACATAAATAAATCATCTGTTAATTGCTCTAGATATTTAATTATAGACGATGATTAATGATAACTCTATGTATGTAGAGTTACTTCATACTCTAAATGGTACTTTACGTGGTTAGTCATGCGCGTTGTGATAGGATTTTCATAGGTTTTGAAACATTTTTTGATTACATTGGTCTTAGAGTAGTTTTTGTCGTTTTTTTATATTTCGAGTCTATCTGGGGATAAATTAGTGTTTTTTTGTTGATGCTTCTTGGTTTTATATTAATTTGGTGCAAGAGAATGAACGGAGACTTGGAGTTTTGACGAGAACAAATCAAAATGAGCGATCAAGGCCAAAAAGCAGAAGGATGCGTCCTTCTGATATGAAGGACGTGACCATGGGGATTATGTGAAGGCAAGGATGTGTCTTTCTACTAGAAGAACATGACCTACCGTAATATGTATAGAACCGTGTGGAACACTTCAAGGCTTCTCCGAACTACAATATGAAGGGAAAAGAGCATCAATTAGTTGCCTTATTCAATCCCTTTAAGTTATTTTATTTTTATTTCCTCAGGAGATTTGTTTCAGATTTTTAGAATATTAGGAAACCTTTAGTAAATCTTTTTGGGAGACTTTTTTATATTTTAGATGTAACCCTAGAAGAGACAGTTCATTTGGGAGGAGCCATTCAATTAGGAGACGAAGAAGGAGGTGATAGCTAGGGCTTCAAGCGGAGATCCAGACAAGGCTACTGCTTCCCGGATCGGAAGATTGAGATGGCGTTTCTTTTCTTTTCTTCCCTTGCTTTCTATGTAATTGTCATTTTCTCTTGAACTTGGATTGATGGCTTTTCCATTATGAACTAATTTTATTTTCTACGACTTCAATGGAACCTAGTAATTTTACTTAACAAATGAATTTCTTTCTTCATGTTATTCGAATTCGTGTGGTGATTTATCCATATCTTGATCTTAATACGGTTAATTGTCTCATTATCAATTAATTTGATCTGGAGTCTTATTCGGGCTTGGAAAAGTTATTTAAGTTAAGCCGTTGATTGGATAAACTAATTTAGCGTCATATTGGAAAATGAAGCTAATCCATGAGAAGGATAGGAATATATTGGATCACCTTAGGTGGCCATTTAGGGTTGGCACATAATGGGTTCCTACTAGATAAATGCCTAGGAATATAGTGATTAGCTCGATAGAGGGAATATATCCTTAGAGTTCTCGGGAGAGGCGTAAGGAAATAATTGAACCCTAGGTTAATAACTTGGGAATTCGATAATAAGAGAAATGAAGGAACGAGTTGATTAATTCGTTATGGGAAGTTGATAGTCCTAGACTTTTCTCGTTTGAGTGAATTATCGTTTTGCATTTTATTTTTAATTTCATCTACCTTTCAGCTTTGTTGACTTGACGTCGTTTTAGTTAATGTCTGACCGCTAGGAAAATTACTCTGTTGATTCTTTGTGAGAATGACATCTACTTGCTCTATCTACAAGTTAGTTAGGTTTGCTAGAGCATTTTAATTTGCCGCCTTCGACAAGTGCAATAAGTTAATATTCAATATATATCCTTAATCTCTTTCGGGATCCATCTTTATGCATTGTGGTGGAGCAATTGACATGTTATCCACACATCAAAAAATAGTTAGATGGAAAATGTTTGGTTCCTCACTATAAATCAATTCAAAATGTAAGGCTTCATTAAAATTTGTAGGTCTGATGTAAACTAATGCTATTGCAAACAAAATTCATCCACAATGTGGTCCACATGATAGATGAATATGCCCAACTATAACACATTGTATTCTTTCAAGAAATTTTAAGAGTTCATCCATGATTTGAACTTATTATTAACTTTACTTGAGAAGAAGCAACACATAAAAATTGATTTGGGTAGAAAAATATTTTGTCTTTCAATGAATGCTCACATGAATGATTAATTATTCTTAGTATTATTATGACTCTTTGGATGTGCCAATCGATCATGCCATGTAATAAAGTTGTTATTTGACCATGGAAACTTCGGCTGTACAATGGCATATACTTTTCTAGACATTCTTAGAACCTGGAATATTATTTGTAATGCATAGATATTATATATAACCATCATTCTTCGTCACAGTATGATATCTATTTCGGCGGACATCTTTAAAACTAAATAAATTTCTCAAACTTTGAGGAATACAATTTTTGTTCCTCTGGGTAGCGAAATATTAGTCTTTCCTGATCCTTCAATGATTTTTGTATTTACACACTTGTATCTATCATTACACACCAGGTAAATAATTTGTTATTTATCAAAATTGTACGAGTTGATGTGTTGTTTGAGAGATATCATTCTTGATTGATAATTCGCTTCAGGGAATCGCAATTTCATAAGGTTTCGATAAATGTAGCAAAAAATTGAAATAACACGTGGAATGATTGTTAACGAACCTCCATAAAATTACTGATCTTAGCCCACTCTAATTTGGTAATGCACTTGCAAGCAATCGTCTTATTTTCTTTCATTTCTTCTCGCTTCGAACTTTCTTCTTCAATAAAGCCTTGACAGAGTCTCGCGTTAATAACAGGTTGTAAAATGAAGAATTGGAAGGAAGAAGAATGAAATAAAAGATATAATGTGGAGAGAAATGGAAAGAATTTCTTATTGATTTGAATCGAATTGTTAAAATGCTTTTTAATTTTATGGATAGAGATATACATCAACGTTAATGAAAGAATTAAGGGAAGAGTCTCGAAAGATGCAGAGTCGTATCCGTTACTCTCGACTTCAGTAAACGAATAGTTGCATCCGTTACTCTAATTATCATAATAGCATCATCTTAAATATTCGTAATAGTTGGTAAATTTTTAGGTAGGTATAAAAAATCCCAAGTAAAATGATGTGTTGACCTTTGCTTTGGCCTCCCTTTCAAATTGAATCCTCACGCCATCCATCTTTTTCTCTTCAATTTTTTACTACATTATTAAATGTTAACATGTTTTAAGGTTTCGATATGAGCTAAAAAGATGTTTTTAAGATATTGGGTTCTCATAATTTTCTTTGTACGTACGAGAGTGATCAGTTGGACCCATTGAAAAAGATTCAAAATCATTTTTACAACAAAAAAGTATATATTCGGAGCAAAGTCCTTAGTTTATGTATCATACTGTAACTCCTAAATTATTGACTAATTTGTGGGTGTTTCGAGCGTTATCTCAAGCAGCTGCCCCACCCTGCCAACAATTTCTCACCCTCTCCCCTAACTTAAGACTTTTAATTGAAATCTTGAGAGAAAAGTCATTATCTCAATTGACTATGATAATAAACCCAATTCTTATCGTTCCAATCTCGACCCCAAAGCACAATTTGAAGGGTTTGAACCCCCTTAACCCTTTCACCTATAAAAACAATGTAGTAAATTATCGTCACAATAATTCAAAATGTTTGAGTCAAGTCTGATGGGTCCGAACTGTTGAGGGTCATGTGTGAAAGGATTTGATAGAAAGGGAGAAGGTGCTAGCAGCATTATGTTATGTACTACCGATAGCCTTCTGTACAGCCGATGTTCCTACGAGGGATGAATATTTGGTGGAGTTCAAGTGTATAGGTTGCAAACTATTTTCTCCTTCATTTCTTTCAAATGATTACATGCTCATCTATATACAGGAAGGAGTAAGAAACCTAAACGACAATAGAAACGACTACCTTAAATGACAGATTTAATAATATACTTAAATGCTCCACTTAATTACATTTTTGTTACTAATATTTTATTAATTGGATAAAAATTACCTTCAACACCTCTTCTTAATTTATAATCTTCAAGAAGTCTTTAAATATCTCGAAGTTCTCCAAAGACACCGCCTTGGTAAGAACATATGCGGATTGGTCATGGGTGCTGATGAACTCTAGAAGTATCTCCTTCTGCGAAACCATCTTCTGATGGACTGATGACGAATTTCTATGTGCTTCGACCTTGCATGGAAAACAGGATTTGCAGATTGGTTATCACAGAAGATTGTTATTTGCTCGTCCACCTTTTGTTGTAGCTCTAGAAGTAACCTTCTAAGCCAGACGACTTCTCTTGTTGCTTCATTTACTGCAATGTACTCAACTTCTGTAGGTAAGAGAGGAACGGTGCTTTGCTTCTTTGAACTCCATAAAATGGGCTTCGTCCCAATATAAAACAAGTATCCCTATGTGCTTCTGCGATTGTCCAAGCTTTTTGCCCAATCACTATTTACATAACCCACTAGATCATCCTTATGCTCTTTTGTATACTTCAGTCCAACCTTTTGTGTGCCTTTTAGGTAGCGTGGAACCCTTTTTGCTGCTGTGAAATGAGTTCTACTACGGTTGCTCATGAATCTAGACACCAAACTCCCAAAATGAACAATATTAGTCCGAGTGTGAGTGAGATAGATAAGAGAACACACCAGGCTTTTGTAGATCTCCGAGTCAAAGCCGTCTGTAGAATCTTCCTTCTGTAATTTTTCATTGAGTGACATTAGAGTAGAAGTTGGTTTAGCATTATCCATATGAAACTTCTTTAACAGATCTGCTATGTACTTCTCCGGAGACTGTTGAGATTCCAAGTCGTCGATGCAACGTTATCTAATTTCCTATAAACAGCAAACGAATGGGCAAAGGGGCCCATTCACTCTTCATTCTCAGCCCCCATGTCTCGCCGAGAAGCTGTCATGTTGAAATCTACCCCCTTTTCCACAAAACCTAGGTTTATAACCTTAGATCCCTTGAAAGCTTAGGTTCGCAACTTTAGGTGGGGATAGGCTTCTGTTGTCCCGCACCATGGCGGAAATATTTCAGCCAGGCGGATGAATATTGCCTAGGATGGCAAACATCATCTTGTGGAGATGGACAACAGTGCCGTTGGCCATCGACAAAACTACCAAAGAACTAATCTTCGATCGTCGGTGCTATACAGCTCCTTCGATGGAGCTGTTCCATCTTCCTATGACACTTGTGGATTTTCGGGGTACGCGGGAGCAAACAAACCAGGGAGGGAATCCCGGGGCACCGACGCTACGCGAACCTTCGTGAAGAAGACCAATAAAGGAAAGAACATGAACTTCACATCAATCACAAGAGTGGCTGCGACAATCGACCTTAGTGTCAACAACTGTTGCTGCGACAATAAAATTTCGAATGTATTTAGTTTCAAAGGAATATATGTATTTTCGTTTATGTAGATCCACATAATTTTCATTGATTGAAAGTTAATCGATTTGTCTGAGTATTGACTACGTCTCTCCTGAAATTCAACTATCCCAATTAATTGTGACCACAACTCAGGACATCGATATTGGATTTCTCCGTAATGTCAATCCCACAGGGTTGGTTGTTGAAGTTTTAAATGTTTACCATTAGCTAGCGTGTAGATCACTGTTCAAGTTCGACAAATGATAAGCATTCTTGGGGTATACTTAATTGATTCCGAGAGGCCCTTTCCAAGTAAGAGACCACTTACCCAGAAAATAATCTCTCTTCCCAATCGGGAGGATCATTTTCCACATTATGTCTCCTTTCTTGAAATACTTTAAAGCGACCTTTTTTATTATAGCTTCTAGTGATCCTTTATTTTTGGACTTGTATTCGATTTAATGCTTGAAAACGCATTGAATCTAAGTTTTCTAATTTAATATGCATCGATTCTTCATAATCGACGGGACGGTCATCTCGATGTGCCACAACTGTCATTGATTTATAACAAACTTCGATGGGCAGAATTGCATCATGCCCATAAACCAAAGTATATGGAGCTTGAACAATGCTTTCCTGTTTAGTGACACGCAAGTCCCAGAGCACATCTAACAATAATGTGTGCCAAGATCGAGGATTATCATCAATCATCTTTTAAGAGACACTTTTTATAATCTTGTTGGTCGATTCAGCCTGTCCGTTTGACGGAGCATAGTAAGGCGACGAGTTTGTCAAAACGAATCCAAACTCGGATGTAAGCTCCTTAATTACTGTACCATTAAAGACAATGTCGACCACTATATTCTGAGGGATGCTAAATCTATATATGATAGCCGATCGAAGAAAATCGATCACATCATTCTGAGTGATATTCTTGTAAGTCTACCGGTGTTTACTTGTATCTTATTTTCTGAGTGATATTCTGATTGATATTATTGTTGTTTACTTGAATCTTGGTTTCTCAAATCTAATCAACCACATTTAACCCATCATTCCCATACTCCTGTGAGTGTTCCGATGACCTGTGTTTACATATGAGAAACACCGTTTTGGGGACCACAGTGGAAGGACGAAGAACGGCTTCCAAAAGAGAATTTGAGTCTTTATGTAGAAAATATATAGAGGATATTCATATAATCAAGTGAGGTTAAAGGGCGGCATCTCCAGATGATCGAGTGAAATTTGACAAACCTTTCGTTGAATGGGTGACGGATTCAGTCCACTTAACTCTGACAAAATGAGATGAGTAGCATTTTCTTTTTAACAATAAGAAACCCTAAAAAAAATTGATAAGCTCAAGAGCTTTAAGGGAGAACAAACTGGCAGCAAAAGATCAAGAGCTGAAAAATTCAGTCATTCAAATATATTTGATTCATTATTCGAGTGACATGAATATCTTCTCTATCGGTGGATTGAATGAAAGAGAAATGTTTGGAAAATTTACCGGGACAGTATATTTTTTTATTAGTTGATTGAAGTGAAAAATTTCTGGAAAAAAAATAAACAAACTTGTCGTTGGAAAGAGACGAGAAGGCATGTAAGCCGAAACTCAAGATAGGAGAGAATCTTCTAAAAAAGCCATTTAACTTTTGACGATCTATTCTTGACGATTTTTCATGAAGTTCTTGTAGTATTAGCAATTTTTTTTAGTGTATTAACCTTTATTTTCATTTAGAAAGACAGACTTTAATTATCTATACATACATTTTTTGTCCTACGCTTCTCCACCTGTCCACCATTTCCGTATTTTTCATTTTTTTTAAAGCAACGATGGCTATAAGTTCTTTTCAATGAATTAAAGCTTGTTCATCGTTTGTTTTGTTAGAATTCGTACTCAGCAATAAAACAAGAGTTTTTCACCCTTAAATAATCCGATCTCATGGTATGTATAAAAAAAATTTACCCTAAAAGCGTGCCTCTGAATTCCGATAAACCGAATAACTTTAGTGAACCATCAAGAGCACTACGTGTGACTCCTCTAGCAGTATTCACGCGCACGCGATCACAAACCTCCCGGTGATCCCGTAGGTGCTAGCCAAAAGATTTCCGAAAATGTTTTCATAATTGGTGTTGCTTCTTCCTGGTCGACACACCTCAATAGTACTCCTTCTTTGGTTTTCATGTATAAAAGATTATCTAGGAGTATATATTGTCTGGCTGCTAGTTTAACCTTTCTCTCGACTCATGAATTTAGGTTTCCTAAGAATTCAACATAAGGTAATCGCCAATCTACATATGCATTCATGATGTCCACCTTATAATTGGAAGTAGAATTATTCTCTTTTTCTTAATAATAGGTGAGCTGATCTCGGAGATTATTTCACCTATTTCTTTTTGTAATATGTCGTTCTATTTGTATCCTGACGCCAAATGAGCCAATGAATTGGCTATTGCATTATCTCCTTGACCCACATGCTCTAGAGTAACTTGTTGAAACTTTTTAATCAGCTATAGAGTCAGAGTTACGTGTTTCTTTAACTCGTGGGTGTGGCAGAGGCTCAAACCATTTGTTTGGTTCACTACCAAATGTAAATCACCCTTACTTGATACAACTTTTGCTCCACTTTCGAGTAAAGTTTTTAACGTAACAATGAGTGCGCATTACTCTGCAGCATTGTTAGTTGTATGTTCTGCCAATTTAAAAGCGAACATGGCTTCAAAACCCGCCGGTGACTTTATCACAATTCCAATCACAGCTCTAGACTTTATTGACGATCCAATAAACCGGGCTTCTCAAAGTTCTTGTGCCTATATCTACTAAAGTTGTTCTACCAAGAAATCAGAAACAACTTATCCTTTAACAGCCTTTTGAGGTTTGAACTTTAATCATATGTCGAGAATACTATGCTCCACTTGCTGACTCTTTCAGCAAGCAACAAGCTCTCGAAAAATGTTTTCACTACCTGTGCCCTCGAGACTACATGCACTTTACTACTCCATATGTAGTGCCTTAGCTTTGTCACCGCATAATATACTGATAGGCAAAACTTTTCCGCAGCTATGTACCTTGTCTCAACAAGATTCAAAAGTTTAGATAAATAGACACCACTCTTTCTCCTCTGCTCATCTTCTTGTGCCAAGAGCACGCCTATCGTGGTAGCGGTCGCGGATAGATACAAGACAAAGGTTCCCCAAGTCAAGGAGAATTTAGATCTGGAGGCTTTATTAAATAGCTCTTGATGTTCTCGAACGCTTGTCCATGCTCCTCTGTCCAGGTGTATATATTTCTTCCCCTCAGAAGGGTGGAGAAAGCTTCCACCTTTCCTACTAAATTCCCAATGTACCTTCACAGATAATTCATTCATCCAAGGAAAATTTACAACTCTTTCTTATTCTTCGGGGGTTACAAATCTTGTATTGCTTTGATTTTTCCTGGATCAATTTGGATCCCATTCTGGTACACTAAGAATCCAAGGAATTGCCCAGTTTGTCCTCCAAATGCATATTTCAAAGGATTCAACTTCAAATGATGTTTTATCATCTGAAAGCTACTCGAAGGTCCTCGACATGCGAGTCATTCTTTCTCGACTTCACTACTATGTCATCAATGTAGACCTCCACAGTCTTCGCTATTAAATAATCAAAGATAGCATTCATGTGATACATGGCTCCAACATTTTTTAATCTAATTGGCATTACTACCCACTCGAATATACCAATCGGACACCAAAAGTTGTTTTGTAAATTTCCTATACGGCGATGAAGATATGATTGTATCCCGAGTAGCAGTCCATGAATGACATAATGATGTTCGCCTCTGTCTTGTCAATCAGTTCATTAGCTATTGGCATGGGATATTCATCTTTGGGAGTTGCTTTGTGCAGATCTCGAAAATATGCAAACTCGGATTTTATCGTTTTTCTGTACTACGGGGACAATGCTCGAGATCCATTTTGTGTATCTCGACGTCCTAATATAGCCGGCTTGAAAAATCTTTCTTACTTCTTCATACACAAGTTTACTTACTTCACCAGCTATTCTCCGGGGAGCCTGCTGGACAGTTTAAAGTTTTCTCGAATTGAGAGTTTATGCTCTTCTAAATTCCTATCGAGCCGTGGCATCTTTGGATAATATCAAGCAAAGCAGTCTCGAAACTCGTACAACAGCTCTTTTAGAGCTATCGCTAACTCATTGTCTAAAATTACACTCATGTAAGTGAGTCGAGGATTTTCATCAAAACCAAGATTGATACTAATTTAAGGATCCGAAGTTGAGAACAATGTCTCTCGACTATAGCCGTCGAGTTGAAGAGAAAAAACACCAAAAAATGGTCTAGAATTGAATGAAAGAGATTATGGTGTAATGTAACGCGCTTTTTCAGAAAGAAAATAATCAAAAGAATGTGCCTCTTGGTGCACATCAACCAGATCGTCGACTTCTTCAATCTTCATAGGTCCCTTCCCGCCGGGGCTATCAAGCCCCAACTCCACGTTCTCATCTTACTCTCGAGCGTTCTCCTCTTACTCTCGAGCAGCTTGTCTAGTGCGGTGCTTGACGTCAGTGAATTCTACATCCTCGACTCTGATTCCGGCCTGGGTTATGACGATTTCACCTTCTGGCATGCCTCGAGGTCTCTCACCAAACCAAGAGATGGGCAACCCTTCCTCAGGCACGAGCATTCCTGGGTTGTTCATGAGTTCCTCACCGTCCGAGCCCTCTATGGTCAAGCTGAAAAGGGGAACGATGCCTCTATCCCGAGGATTGTCATCATCTTCATCGCTTCCCCATTCGCTCGGGACTATAAGCGGGTCAACTCTAGTAACCTTAGTCTGGTGAGTCACGACTTTCTCGACCTCCGGGTTCAACGACTTGTCCTCTTGGTTGTTCTTCTTCTCCTGCTTCTCCTCCTCGAGTTCTGCAGTGGATCATATAGGCTTAGATTCGCAAGACAATGTTTCTTATCAGCTCGCACGAGCTCTATTTCATCATCAAGCCATATCATCAACTCTTTGTGTAGAGTTGAAGGTATAACGGCGGCCTTATGTAGCCAGTCTCGACCTAGGAGAACATTGAAGGCTGATGCGATATCTAGCACAAAGAAGGTAGTTTCCATCTCGTGCCTTCCAACTTTGAGGTTTACTGAGAACACTCCAATGCACTTGGACTTCTATTCATTGAACGTCGTAATCGACACCCTAGTATTTGTCAATTGCCACCTTTTTTTACCCATCGCCAAGTAAGTTTCAAAGGGAAGAATGTTGACCGTGGCTCCATTGTCCACTAGCACCTTGTTTATCCTTACTCCGTCGAAGTTCACTGTAATATACATGGAATGGATATGTTGTCTCATCCCGCGAGAGGACTTCTCCAACCAATGGAGTGGAGACCTTTTTGGGAATCTAACGCTCGACTTAGGGACTTTACGTACCGCACCATTAGTGAGCATAACCTTTTTACCTTCTCTCAAGAAGCAGGTAGGAAGCTCGACCGCGTTACAGGAGGTTATCATAGGATCTTTGTCCACTTGACGCTCTTCGGAAGTCCCTTCTTGGAGGGTGCGTAGTCTATGTAGTCATCAAAGATAGTATCTTCTTCTTCTTCTTCACCTTCTGCTTGCGGCGTCTCTTCTCGAGATTCATTCGCCTCTTTTGGCGAAACATTTTTGCTTTTCTTAACTTCCCTTTGATTCCGTCTTAGGGCTCTTTTGCAGGCCGCTTTTGGGATCACTATTTTTTTGCAGACTCTCTGCCACTCTGATTGTGGGCCTCCCGAGGTCTCTCCTACAATTCGTCTGAAACTCTTAACAGGTTGTTTGGCGTACATGAAACCTTTCTTCTTAGGGTCACAGCCCTGAATATCCTGCATGTTAGATTCAGTCATCCTAGCATCAATGAAATTGGTGGCGAGATTATCTGTGGTCTCGCTTTTGAGTTTGATCTCGATCTCTTTATTAGTTGACATCTGAACGGGCTTTAGGAAATACACCACGCAGCACTTGGTGCATATCTGAGGAATGAGAAATCTATTCGAGGCGATCAGCTTGCACTTCTCGCACAACATCTCTTCCTCGAGGAAACGAGCAATCTGTGGCCCTTATTGTATCAGCTTTGGGTTAATTTCTGCTGCTTCTTTTCCTTTTACCTCAGCTGCAACTCTTTCAGCTTGGGCTGGTTCAGGAGCAGGGTAATCCTGTTTCAGAGGCTCATCCATAACCGTTTCTCGAGTGCTCCGTCCAGCCTTGCCTCGCCCATTCAGTCGCTCACGCACATGAGGCCTGTTGATTTGCTCGCTTTCATCATGCTGCCTTTCTTGGTAGTGACGACCAGCGGATCTAGATGGGGAACTTCCAGAGGGGTGCTTCGAGGAAAAACGGGAGTATGATGACACCATTCCCATTGCCACTTCCTCGAGCTGAGTCAGATCGTACCACATACTTATCTTGCTGATTTGCAAGTACCTGCGGAAGTTACGGCACTTGTCTGTGGAGTGGGAAGCATCCAGATGCAAATGGCAGTGCTCCTCATGAATCTCTCGAGCCGGGCAATTCACCACCTGTTTCTCGACCAAGCGCTTGAAGAGCCTATTGGCAAAAGTGGTCTCTCGAGACACTTTGATTCCCTACGATGCACGATTGTAAGTCTCGAGGTAAAGCACAAATACATCATCATCAATGCATTTAGTTCACTTGTTCTCATTCTCAAGAGAATACGTATGTATTATGGGCTCTTCGCCAAAAGGGTTTTCATCTATTGCACTCGATTCATTTACTTCAGCAAATTTTAATTCCTTTAACTCAATTAGGTCTTGAATTAAGTTCCTAAAATGTACACACCTTGAGTCAAGTGAGTGAATGTCTCATGCCATTTGCAGTATTTCCTACGTTTCTCTCGATCATTTTGTGGTAACTTATGACCAGATACACAATTTCTTGTACAACCAATCGAAGATCTTATCCATCTGATCTATTTCAAAAGAAAATTTTCTTTCCTCCTCAGGTTTTAGAGAAGCTCGAGCTTTAGAATTCTTCTTCACTAGAGGCTCACGTACAGTTGGCTCTCCTTTTACAAATTCGACTTAATCAATTTCAGCCCATTCATCCTGACAATTTCTAATCGACTGAAACTCCTCTAGTAGGAGATTATGATATTCAGTGGCTCGTCTTGAGAGTTCGTAGAAATCTCAAAAACGTTCTCCTTGAAGTTTCTTCCTTATCTCTAAAGACAAGGCGTTCTACACTATCTCGAGCTAATCCCTTTCAGCCAAAGCTGTTGCACATTTCAATAGGTTCTTTCTAAACTTCACTAGGACAAAGCAGGACTCTTTCCAAGAAGTTGTCTCATTTTCGGGATTTCTCCTAGTGTGATCATTGAGTCTAACCTATAGAACGCCTCAAGAAACTGGGTTTGCATTTCGACCCAATTCGGGATAGAGTTTGGGAAGAGTCTCGAATACCAGCCAAAAGCATCTCCAGTCAGGGAATTCGGAAACGACTTAAGTTTCAACATATTGTTATTCGACATTTCTCCCATTTAATAAGTGAACCTGGCTATATGTTTTACGGGAATCATTTCATCTTCTCCCGAAAGCAAGGTGAAATTAGGAATTTTATATCCTCAAGGTATCTCTATTCCTCTTTCTATGAACACAGAGATTAGACTCCTATATAGGCTCACATCTTTGATCCTTGTGCCTAGCACCATTTGAGCTACAACTCGAGCAATTTGTCCGCTCAAGTCAACAGTAGGATTAAGACTTGTATTCAGATTAAGATCGTTCTCCCTAGGTGCAGTTTCCTTACTTTGGTCTAGAGAAGGATGGACCGAATGAGCATTCTGCTCGAGATCTATAACATAGGTTTGACATTCTTATCAGGTACCGGCCTTCTCGAGCTATCGACACCTATTCCATTAGAAGCCCCAAGAGATGGTTCGGTTCGTTCATCATGTGAACTTATACCACTAACCTTTCGCTTTCCAGTAGCTCTAGCCTCTGCCATGAATGGTTTTTCACCTAAAGAGTCATTCTTTTTCCCAGACCTATCGCTCTTAAGGAAATTCAAGGCATCTATCACTTCCTGGATTTTTTCATCCATCTGAGCTTCCATCTCCCTATGACTTTTTGCTAACTTTAATCTTAATGTTCTTATAGCATCACCAAACTCTTGTTTGGTTGTAAAGTCATCAAGCGAATATTCTTGCCAGGATCTTGGAGTCGCAGCTGCGGCTGGGCCACGGCCACCGTTGAATATGTTAAGTGAAATTTTGTTGTGGTACTATGTCGGGCCAAACTTGTTTGTTCCTTAGTATCGCAACTGAGTGTGGGTTCCCAACAATATGGAGATCGGCAATGCGAAGCCACTTGGCGTTGACGCAGCGTCAGTGTTGAAGTCTGTTGACACATGAATTTTTAGGCTTCGTCCTTATTGGGTTGAAAAAGTGAAGTTCTGTCAACCTCATTCGAGAAGCCCATAAAGCAGAGCTCGAAACTCATCCCTCGAATGCTCGAGGTTAACCTCGCTCGAGAGGTAACTTACCAAGCGTAGCTCGAGACATGAACACTATTTCGCAACTCGAGAACTTAGCCAAACCATGTCCACTTTACGTCAAGGGAGTGGGACATGTGGTAAATTCAGAGAGCCCAACTAAGACACGACGTGCATGGTTTCTACAAAATAGGAATCAGATTGTAGAAGATCATGGGCTGGCTAAACAATCGCAACTGCCAATTCCTGGGATATAAAAGGATCGTAACAGAACACACAACACATACAAAAATCAAAACACAGACTCAAGTATTTTA
Organism: Melastoma dodecandrum; assembly: GCA_029817715.1. Lineage (NCBI taxonomy): Eukaryota > Viridiplantae > Streptophyta > Magnoliopsida > Myrtales > Melastomataceae > Melastoma > Melastoma dodecandrum. The sequence goes on from JARUPY010000237.1 coordinate 1,413,855, forward strand.
TCTTTTTCCTTTTACCGGTGACCATAACCCTAACCTCAGCGTCATGCATTAAATTTCGGCGTTGTTGGCACACTTCCATTCATTCGCGGTGTCGTCGCATTAAATTCCGACATCATTGACCTGCTACAACTTCGACTCCACCTACCACCCTCTTTGCCGTCGCATTAAATTCCGGTGTCGTTGATGTCTCCGCTGCTCCACAAAGGTGAATTCTACGAAAGGAGTTCGCCTAAACCACCTCTTGTCCGCCGCCTCTTGTCATGAAGCGTCATCAGGCTTTTTCTGTTGTTTTCCGTCCAAGTGATGTCTGTAAGTATAATGTCGTAAACCCGATAATGTTGTACTAAATTCCGGTGTTATGTTTTCCTTTATTATGCTTGCACTCGTTTACTTTGCGGTGTTCGACACCAAACACTGTAAATTCAGTATTGTTGTATTAAATTTCGATGATGTATTTACTTTCACTTTACGATGACCACACTATCACTGTAAAATTCGATACGCATTGCGGGGAACAAATTCCCCTCCAACACGTTTTTGGCGACCATGTGGGAGTCGGGATTCAAAAAAATCCACGAGAAACTTCCAAAAAATGTTTCGTACTAGGAAGGATGATGATCTTAAAGAAAATGATCCCAATGAGAACCAAAACAAGAGTAATCATTTCGAATCCTTTGGTATAGTGTCGCTCCACTAATTAATCGTCCTTAACGACTGACAATGTAGTGGTTGTGACAATATCTTCGTCCAAACATGTTCTTTGCGCAATGCGACCAGCGTTTCCAATTGTTTCGCCTCATAATGCGATGAATACGATGGAGACACAGCTCGGTGGGATTCGACCCCGACCCCATCCTTCCCTTTTCCGTTGAAACCATTGATGTCAAAGGAATAGCCAAAAGTTGGCTAACTGAGGAGAGTATCCGGTGGGAATTTCTTCCGCAACTGTTCTAAGGCTGAGTCAATCCGAGAACCATCCTGCAGGAAAGAATGATTCCGGCAATCAGGACAGACGAAAATATGAAACCAATAGGCCTCACTGATGGCCGTGTGTGTCCGATGACCATTACCTTGCCTGTGATGCTAATCACGAGAGTTCCGCTCCTGGATTTGCGATGACATCCTTCAGTTCAAGGCATGACATAAGTTCATAGAACATTCAGACCGATGTGGAAAAATTTGAACAACTCTCACAAGAAAATGTACCAATTAAAAGGTCTGGGAATTCGAGACAGAGCTTTGATAGAGGTTTCGCAACTTCAATCTGCACATTTTTTCCAGAAAACCAAAAACAAAAAATTATCACCGTTAAACGCTCCAACCATGTCATCATATCAATAAGAAATTCTCATTAAAGCTTGAATGTTATCAGCTGAGATGAGGCCTACATTGGATGTGTTTGTTGTCACAGACTTCACTATGAATGGCTCGAGCAGTTGTATGAGTCCAGTTGATCTTGATATTTCAATCAAACAGTCCCATTGGTTTTCTAGCTCGCACAGGTTTGCCGCGCTTAGGACGATTATATTCTCACATTTGATCTGCAAGGTATGAGAACAGATACTTTCAGGCAGAACATTAGAATCATGATAGGAGTAAAAATAGAGGCCCTAGGTGTTAAGATGACTATATGTGGCAAAATTTAGTATTTACAGTCATAAACATTAAAATCAGCATGATGGCTATGTCCACAAGTTTCTAGAAAGCATACCAAAGGCACAGGGAGCTTTTCATGATGCAGCAACTCGGTAATATGTTCTGGTAAGAGGGCCATCTAAGAACATATAAATAAAATCATAGTAAATAATTAATCACTCCTAGATGTGTTGGAATTATCAGTAACACTTTCATAAACCTTATTTAACATGGAGAAACATACTAAATGGAAAATTTTCAATGTCCTATCGATGAGACAAACTGAATTCACAGCGACATGTACCTCATTTCCTGTAGAGGTGGATTGTTTATTCCCCGAATGCTCGAGACTTTCTTGAAATTCTTCATGAGGAGCCTTACAAAGAAAAAATAAAACAATAGAGTAAGACAATTATTACAGGGGCTTCACGGAAAAGAGTCGATCATTTTGTTCATTTCAAATTCATATTCTCTAGCAAAATCCTTATTTTTTCTCTGCAACTGACCCAAAAGCAAAACCCTTGCTTGGACGACATCTTAAAATAAGATATCCAAGAAATTAATCGATGGCTTGAATATACTCGAGTCTACATACAATTTTTCTTTTTCTTGTTAATGCAATAGCAGAAAGCCAACTCACCAAGCGGACACCAAAAGCCTTAACAACACCAGCTAAGCTAACATCGGAATGTAATGGGCCAACACCTCCGCACAAGAATACCTGAAAGGCAGATTTATATGAGGATAAGTGATGCCAAAGACTATCTTTTATGTTTGCTCTAGCAAAACTGATTCATCGTAAGATGAGATATCTACCAAACAAGTTCCGAGAGACTTACCATGTCACTAGCAGATTTCCTTCTTTCAATTTCTTCAGCTACACAGTCTATCTGATTCAACGAAGAAGACAGATGAGATCAAAACAGATTCTAAAATTTTGAGAAAAACCACAATCTGCAAGTAATAACCTCAGCGAGTTTGTCTAATCAATGTAGTAAAACTCAAACTGAATTGACAACTTATCCAAATGTTATCTCAACAGAAACATCTTACATCATTGCGGACGACTGCAACTTGGGTGACAGACCAGCCAATGGAATGAAGCTTTCTACACAGTGAAGGTCCTAACTGGTCTTTGACAATGCCAGATCTGAGCTATGGATACACAAAAAGCAATTAGCAACTTCATTAAGGTCAATGAAAAATGAACTTCATAATCGTGACATTCAAATGAATAAGACAGAAGATGAGATTCCACAACCAGCAAGCATAGCTTTTAAATGTGAATTAAGAAAAAAAAAATGTCAACATCACTAGATCACATGATAATGCCCAAGATGCATAGAACAATGTGAAGAGTACACCTACAAAATCTCATCCCCAACAACGATGATTGCAGCAGAGAATGTGCCTTTTCTGCCTATGTCCATGGTAGTAAAGCCATTATTGGTTGTTGCAGGACATTGATGACTTGAGGGAACTTTCTTTCCCCTCCCTGCTCTTTCTAGCCTGCCATCCGAAAGCATGTATGCAGGTCTAAATGTTTCTGCACCACTGGCTGCATTACTACTACACAAGAGGGAGTTTGGAAGTGTATCATTTATGCTTCCAATCGAGGTGTAACTGCATAAGGGGCAACAATGACAGCATATCAGAACACCAACAAGCATCAGCTATTACAGAAAGCCCCTGGTTTCATATGTCTGACAGGAAAATTTATTCAAAGAGAATCACAATAACTTACCCCTGGTCATAAAGACTGCAATAGGGAACCTTGCATGTCAAAAGGAAGGCCCAAACATCCCTGCAAATTCTCGATTTCGTCACATGATCGAAAAGGAAAGAGATCAGACAAGACAATCTCGGATAGCAAAGAGAACGGAGATGGTATATATGAAGAAATATAAAGCAGTTAATGCAGTTATTGTCATTCATCATTAAAAAATCCAGTGAATCAAGCCGCCACATACACAAAAAGACGTGTGACTATGCACATACTTTAAGGGCATTTACCATGACCAAGTTTTGTTTCATAAGGGATTTCTGAAGAAGATGCATAGTCATGGGTGATACAACTGAAAACAGATGCAATTACCTTTAGCTAAAGTAGGAAACGAGGAACTTATCAGAAATAACGCCGAGACAAGGAAAAGAAGGGCCAAGAATAAAGCATTACTACAAAAGCATAGCATTGAAGAGTGCTGGTAGAAAACCCGTTACCTATATGACCAATCTAAAATAGGATTGATCCTCATAAAAGGCGGCCACCCAGGAGAACTTGGGGAGAATTGCTCCTGGCCAACCTGACAGATCCACATCAAAATGTGAAGTTAGGTGCATGAATCACTTGACTCTAAGTTCTAATGATAAAGAGTTGACATGAAATGGAAGATGTACTATGAATATGAATACCATAGAAATGATTAACTAAAAAACACTTGAGATGTCACATTATTGACAAAATTCAGTACTACCGCAGTGGGGTCACCAACTCGAACTCCAAGTAGGATAGCTCTTATTTGTCGTGTCTTGACCAAAGCATCTAGACCAGACTTAACATCTGTTCGTATGATATCCATTTGCAAGTCATGGCTGATAAAACGAAGAATTACAATTTTGAGTAACAGAATAATCCAATTTCACTTCTATGTTTTTATGAGGCTAAAAGTATGAGCAGGATTAACTAACGTGCTGGCTGTATGGTAGGTGAACGCATTGATCTCGGGAAATGCAGAAGGGGTCTCAAAATATATTGTCCGTATCGGGAAGCCTTTCGTGTCACTGTATATGAGACCCTTCTCATCTTTGTGCAAATGATATCCGGCCCTCAAGAGGTGTAGCAGAACCTGACACGAGGCTTTTATGAATTCTGATGTTTCAAACTGCAAGACTCGACTCTCGAAGACATGCTCAAGATAAACTTACAGTTGAATCCTTCCCTCCATTAAAGCTAAATGCCAACTCTTCCGTACTGCATAAAAAGATTGAAGTTAAAAATGCAGCATTACCTCCAGCCAAGGACCTGTTACTTGATCAGCAAGTCAACAGCTAAGCTGAAATACAAAGAAATGTGACAACAGCGAGCACTAGAGACAAACATAAAAGTGACAGTGTGACAAGAAAGGAGAAGGATAGTCTTTTCCTTTTCTTTGAGTTTGTCGAACCAAGACAACCTAGTGTTTTGGTGATCAACATCACCTCAGGAATTAAAAAATGCAAAGTCTAGTACAATCCAGGAAAGCCCATTTCATTTGGCAGTAATCATACAATCTCCATTTTCACGGTAGATATCCCTTTCCAAATCAATTGGTACATCACGGATCATCCGTATTGGTAATCTAGAAAGACCGCCTAAGTAGCTTATGCATGGAAAATGTCTCACGCCTGCCCAATATAGTATATAATGAGTATGAGCCCTCTTGCACTTCAAGCAAGCTTTTGGAATGGTGATACCAGAATACTTTTATCAGTGGTATTTGTCCCGACCCTTCCGAATGTAATCATGCGGCATGGAAGGTGACACGGATGAAAGAGCTTTGACCAGCCGGAGAGGCCGGTAATGGCGGACAAAAGGGGAATTTCGGGGCTAGGCTATGCTAGCACCCAAGCGTGATGAATTGATGTGTGAAAAATGTTACATGTCCGCCCGAACGGCTCTCCAACAATTCAAGCTAGCTTTTAGAGTGATGATCCTGGAATCATTGTATAGTAGCCAATTTTAAAGTAGAAAGAAATCATTATTTAACTTATGCTAATACCCTATCGTTGCGTCTCAGAAGCACCCAAGCTCGGGAATCATTCCTATGCCCATCTTAAAAAGTAACTCGCATGGAGAAGGGGCATTTGCTAGCATCCCTTGTTCTAGTGAGTATAGTAGAAAGTACTTGAATGCAAACTCTAACCAATTCCATTCCATTTACCTCCATATGCTAGTACTCATGTTCATTAAATCAACATTTATCATGCAAAAGATGAATGAAACTCGACTTCACAAAAACTCAAGCTCTCTCAATCCCATCATCAATCCAAATCCAACCAAAGGCATAAAACATACTAATTCTGAAATCACAATAAGGAACAACATAACAAGAACAAAGAATAAAGATCCGGTTCAAAACTTCAAAACGCAATCAAAATACCCAGTTTCCAACTAGTCAAAGGACGAACAAGAAACGCACAAAAAAACTCACGAGTACAGAGCCAGGGCACGTTGAATAACATAGATGGCACTGTTGTACTTGTTCTTCAGCCTTCTGTCGTCGCACTCTTTGATCACCATATCAATCTCCATTTCCCCACCTAAACCAAAACAAAAGGAAGAAGAAGAAGAAGAAGAAGAAGAAGAAGAAGAAGCAACGAAAAAGGAAAAAAGATTCAACCTTTCATCGACCCCACAAACAAAAATGAAACCTAAATCGTTAGAATCATCGAACTAACGAAAAATCAAGGGACAAGCCTTGCGTCCGGAGAAGACGGGTCCGGCGGAATTTGGTGACTCTCTAGCTGGTTGATAGGTTTAAAAACCCCCCCCCCCCCCCCAAAAAAAATAACCAAAGCAAAGGAGATGGTTTTCTCCGTTTGGAAAAATGGGTAAAAAGCAATGGAATATATCCTCCGTGTCTTTTTCTTCGGAATATTATTTGTTATCCGAATGATCGAATTGATGCTTTTCGCATGCCCGATGATGATTTTGATTTTTTTTCAAGGGGAATTCAGAACACAGACTCAAAAGCCAGGATAATAAATTTAAAATACCTAAAATATTATTTATGTACGTTCAAACTCATATTCTTGATTTTGAATATGATTTTGAACGTTCAAGATCGTCATTCTTGATTCAATAATAAAAAATATTTTGACTATTTTTAAAAGTAAAATCATATTCTATAATTTTTTTTATTACTCATTATATTACTCGTCAAAAGACAAGCCAGAAAAATACTTAATATAAGGAGAGGCCAGGAGACAACGTGGTAATTACGGATATATCCTCTCACCGTGGTCATCGAAATAAGAAATCCTAGAAAGTATGAGAACAAAAAAAAAATCATACCTTTGTGTTTGAAAAAAAAAATAATATATAGATTTTTTTTAAATAAATATATAGAGTAATAAATTAAACAGTTTCTAATAATGATTTAGTCAAATTAGGACAAAACCCAACTTTGCTGGGAAATTTCGTTTTGGGGCTAATGGAAATTATTCTTTTTAAGGAGTTATTGTTGTTGGGTCATTCGTAATTTTAATGTGCTATTTTCCTCGCGAACCATATTAATATTATTTGATCATAACCTGTACTTTCGGATTTATTCCCTTTTCACAAAATAAAATACAAATTATCACATCATTTTTAACGCCTACATTTATCATCTACATTTTTTTTTGTTAGACACGCAATTTAATACAAGATTGAATAAATGAAATCAATGTATTCTTTTTCATTGTGAATTAATTAATTACTCACATGCATGTCGGCCTCCTCCTCCTGAACATCCCGCCCAAATTTTCTTAATTTTGTTTCTTCCACTTCCAACATCCCCGGCCGACAAAAATAGTGTAAAATATTTTTCAAACTATACGAAACAATTGCACCCCTTCTAGAGAGCTATACAAATCATTCTCGCTCGCGTATATTGTAATAAAAAAATGGGAGATTTATTCATAATCATCATATCATAACCCTTATTAACACAACAAACCATTAAGCTGAAATTCATAGTAAGACTTGTTAATTATTAAGTGCCCCGCCGTCGGTCTAAGAATTGAATTTATCCATAATCCCTTTGCAAATCATGTTGTACGAGGTTAAGCACGTTCGATTCGATCGACTCGTACATGTGCCTTACACGCCTGATGAAATCGATACGTGTATCCGCGTATGTCCCTATCCAAAGCATATATTAAACGTTTGAAAGGAAACATGAATCGAAATATGGCCGACACAGTGGCTCTCATTCAACGAAATGAGGCCAAAAAATAAGCAAGCGAGACACGGACGTAGACGACGGCGGCCGACTGCTTTTCTATCGGAGTCAAATAAATGTGTGGAACGACATGTTGGTTTTAGACGGGAGGAGGCGTGGATCGTGGTTTTACATCGATGGAGGTGACTTTGCAACCGATTGATGAGTAAGGGAGCTTTCGTTTCGGATATCAAAAACATGAAAAACCCTTCAAAAATAAAATAAAAATCGATTATCAAAATTTCATTTCTTCTACGGTTTCTGTGAACCGGGAAACAAACACTGGTGAATGGAAATAGCTTCACTGTCTTTTATTTAATATATAAATTTCTGGTTTTTGGTAGTGTTCGCGTAGGAAACGGACCACGTCGGAAATATTTGGCAATTGGACTCACAGGGATTTGTATGTGGTCGCTAGAAAGATGAATTTCAATGATAAATAATACGACTGATTACAAATTCAAAAATTTACAGAAGTAAACGAACGCTTACAGCCATAAAAAATGAATGAAAACCGGAGGTAGGGATGATAGAGGCGGTGTAGACTCGCTGCTGGAGGTGCGACTGGAGATGACGTCACTGCTGACGCTGTAGACTCGTTGTCGCGAGACGCAGGCCTGGTGCTGACGTCACTGCTGACGTTGTAGACTTGGTGCAGTGCGATGTAGACTTACACCTCGTGGAGCAAAGTCTGGTGGATGTCGGGTGCGGACGTCAAGGCTTCGGATGAACAACTTGGTGGCGGAGTGTTGTTGTCTCGGTTACGGTTGCTCGCCGGGACGGTGGAAGTGCTGGCGGAAGGTTTGTCACCAAAGCTACGGTTGCTCACTCTGGTGTTGAAAGGATGACCCAATAACCCAGGCCGGGGTATCTACTAAACTAAGGGTGACGAGCAATGCAAAGCTTGTGTTTGGCTAATTGATCGTGTCCTTTCTAAGAAGAGTCTGTTCCCCTTTTATACTAAATCTTAATAGATCTTTGTACGCTGCACACGTCCCCGAAAAATCCCTTGAATCATGGCTCGATCTTAACTTCTCTCCAAGGATCTCGGAGTTTGTTTTCCTTAGAGATTCCCCTAACCTCCTCTTAGGGAGATCGTGTGTGGGGCGTGTCCAGATGAGTTGTAGACTTAGCTCACGCTCATATTTTAAAAGGAGTTTTAGATTTAAGCTGTTATGCGCTGATATTTTGGCTCAGTCGATGGGCTATAGGCTTATCACAAGCCCAGGGTACCTTATAGCGCTAACATGTTGATGCGATCTGTAGACTTAACTCGAGCCCGCATCCTATGTCGGGCTTTCCTGGGCCTGTAGACTTAGCATAGGCCCAAGATATTCCATAGTGTCAACATAAGCCTCCCTCTTTTTGCTGAGGTGACTTCTGTTACCTAAGCATAGTTGCCTGATTTAAAAGGAAAACGTTTCGTTTCCCTCCTTTCACTTGCGACATACGTATCTTTTCCTTGCAGACTTGCTCCTTACGAAACCCTAGCCTTCTTCTTAGGAAAAACTTTTCTCCAATCATGTCGAAGCTTACTTCTTTCCAGTGGCATCAGCAACGCGCCGGCCCTTCTGGCGTTGTTCGGACCTCAGACGGCAAAGGCCTAACTCTGGGTCCCGTACTTGACCCTGCGCTTTTCCCGGACCCTATTCATCATGAATATCTCATCACAGAGCACCAAATCCCTATCTGCCGGGAGGGCTTCATCGACCCATTCGGCTGGGAGAAGAAGAGTGGCTTCCTGTGCTTCCCTTCTGTGGAGAAAGCCCTAGTACGGGAGTGGTTCTCCCGTTGGCAAGAAAAGTTGGAGAGCAAGCTGAGAGTTTGCGGGATATGGACCTTCCTAAAGCTTTCTTTGGTCGCCAAGCATTGCGACCCACGGGTATGCGCCAGCCTCCTCCCCTTCTGGAATAGTTCAGTCAACTGCTTTTACTTTCCAGAAGGCCCGATGACTATCACATTGGAGGATATTTACTTCTTGACGGGTAGTTTTGTGGCTGGGACTCCCGTCCGCCTCCATCCTTTGGATAGTGACCATAATCCATCAGGGATGCTCCAGATTCTGGATACAGCAACGAGGCACCTCCAATTACTCAGAGGCCACCCTCTTTCTGCTTGGGGAAAGGTTGAAGAAGTGGAATTCTTCAGTGTGTGGCTAAGCAAGTACGTGTTTTGCTTTCCTGGCAAGAGGGTGCCAAAGATGGTCTACGGGATTGCCAATTTTCTGAGCAATGCTTCCAGCAAGGTAGCCTGGGCGCCCTTTTTATTGGGCCTTATCTACCAGGGCTTATATAGGAATAGCTCTTGTACGAGTCCTTTTCCCAAGTATCCAGCTGGTGGCCTTCTTTGGCTCGTGCATCTATGGGCTTGCACATGGATGCCAGGACTTACAGGTTACCAGATGCCTTCTGGCGCTATCAAGGTTGACTGTTATGGGACGTATATGCTAGAGGCCTGCTGCCATAACAGGAACTAGTGGTTGCATGCCTCGATGACAGGGCACATGAAGCACATCATCGACGCTGGACGAGGAGAACGCCGCAACTGGGCTCCGTTTCCCAACAGCCACCCTGTTATCAAGCGCCGGAAGAAGCTGGTGTCGAGTATATACTGGGATTCTGTGTTGACTAACAGGGACCTAGTATGCGCTACGGAGTCAGGCTTTGGTTTTGAAGCCTACAATCCCCAGCTCTGCGCAAGGCAACTGGGTTTCATTCAAAGCCCTGCAGTCCCCTTCTCCAACACTTTCAATGTCCCTTTCCATATTAGGAATAGCTACCTCCTTTCAAAGGATTCTCTTCAAGCCTCCCTGGTCCTCTTATCGCAGAAGGCAGAGCTTCAACATATGGAGTTTCCCCTTGAGAGCACTCCAATTTATGCTACTGAAACTTTCCTCATCCAGTGGGCATTCACTTTTGGAGCTCTTCGCGAGGGATGACTTTCTTCAAGACTTCTGCTGAGCCGGACCTTTATCTGTCTGCTGACATGATACTGAAGGCTGGTCAGAAGCTTATCACCGGTAAAGGAAGTTTTATACGTTTTAAAGAGTTTTCGTATCCCTGTTATTGGAGTATCTCCTTTTAATCTTTATGGTTGTGATTACAGATTCTGGAGACTCCTCCTCTGAGGGAAGCCCACCTCCTCAGGCTAGTCGCTCGACTCGACGACAACAGCCTTCTACCATCAAAGGCAAAAAACCTAAAGTCGAGGGGCAGCCCTCGGGGAAACTTGGGAAGCGCAAACGCGGGGCTATATCCTCGCCATCTTCTGCCTCGGAGGACATCCCGATATCGAAGTTACTGAGGCACGCTCAGCCGATCTCCCGGGGGTCTGGTTCTGGGATTCCAAGGTAATTATTGGCTCAGTCTACGAGTCCCCTGTAGATTTTCCTCTAATCCTTTTGAGAAGCAAGAACACTCACTGATTCTTATGGTGTTTGGCTTACTTTTAAACAAGAGATGATGGCTCTGGTACCTGTAGTTTCTCTTGCGCCAGAAACTACAATAGTGTCCGTAGAAGAGGTTAGTCTCTTTCTATTAACGTTTTCGTCCCCTGTTTTCGTCTTTAACATTTAGCATGTTTTCTTAATTCACAGGATATCCCGGTTTTTAGTCCTCCAATCCTGACACTTGGGGAGGAGGATGTTGTCATTGATGTAGAAGCTGCGACACCGGAGGAAACAGGCGCTCCCGAAGTCAACCCATCTGTTGCTGCAGCGTCAAAGCCGACGTCGGCAGAAGCTGCACTTTCAGAGGAGGCTGGTACCTTGGGAGCCAATCCTGATGATGTCGCACAACCTACTGCAGCAGAAGCTGTACATTTCTCCTCCCCACCATCAAGTGTACCTACTGGAGAGGGTACCTCAGGTGTGCCTGCTGGAGAGGGTACTTCGGGCTGCCTCAGCGCCTATGAGCAGCTAGTGCGACACGTAGATCGCATCGGGGATCTTCTCCTTCTTGACAAGTTTTCTGAGGCTCAATTTAGGGAACTTCAGGATCTGGTCGACGAAGTGGAACGCTCCCCGGCGGCCAACATCCAGATGCAGGCTGCTTGTGAAGATTTCCGGGCACAATTCTGGACTGAATGGATAGCTTACCAAGCGGATTTTCAAGCGCTTGATGACACTACGTCCAGGATTGCCCAAAAACTTCAAGCTCAGGAGGAAGAGGCAGCCGACATTAAGCTACTCGAGGGTCAACGGGATGAATTATCTTCCCAGCTTGCACATGTGCAGAAAAAGATTAAAGAACTCTTGGGCTATGAGGCTGATCTGAAAGATCGCATCAGCACCATCGGCTCCCTGCTCGAAAACCACCCTCTCCAAGCCTCTGCTCAGCAACATCAAGACGAGCTAAAGTCCTGGTATCGCCAGCAGAACAAGCTTACTATGAAGCGGACCCGTGCCAAGGTTCTTACATTTTTGTTTGTGGAGGCTGTTAGTTCATTACCGCAATCCGGCACTAGGACATTGTATCTACGAGACTTTACTCATAGAAGAATTTAATGTTAAGCGGAGTTACCCCTCTTAGGTGACCTGCATTTCTATTTTCTTGCAATCTTTTGTTTTCACTTATTCACTGTAGACAATATTCTGCGCGCGCACTCATAGGTCTACAGCTGTGTAGATGCCCTTATGGTTCTTTTCTTTGCACGATCCTTTCCGCGATGGCCGGGAAGCGCTTCTCCAAAGTTCTTTTGGTGAGATTCCCAGATGGTCTTCTTGTATCGCTTCAAATAATTACCGTTAATTTTCAGTGGCTGCTTAGCTCCCTCGAGCGTTGACAACCTATAACTATTTGTTGTATAGGCTTCAATTACCCGATATGGACCCTCCCAATTTGGGGACCATTTTCCTAACACTTGATCTTTCGATTTTAGCGGCAACACCATTTTCCAGACCAAGTCGCCGACGTTGAAATGTTTATGGACTACCTTCTTATTATAGTGTCAGGCTATTCTCTGCTTGTGTGCTTCTAACTTGTCTACAACCTCTAACCTCTTCTTCTTTAACTCCTCCAGAGCTATATACATAGCTTCATCTTGTAAACCTGATTGTGCAACGCGGAGCGATTAATACCTCATTTCTATGGGTAGAATCACATCATGTCCATAGACTAGCGCGAATGGAGTTTCTCCGGTACCTTCTCGCTTAGTGACTCTTAGAGCCCATAAGGTGTCATTTAACACTTCATGCCATTTTCTCGGATTATTCCCAATCATCCTTTGGATGCTGTTTTTTATCAGTTTATTAGATGCTTCAGCCTGCCCATTCGCTTGAGGGTAATATGGGGTAGAATTCGAAATTGTGAAGCCAAATTTTTCGGCGAATTCCTTCACTTTGGCATTATTAAAAGCCGTCCCATTGTCTACAACGATGTTTTGAGGAATGCCAAAGCGGTAGATGATGTAAGTTCGCAAGAAATCGATCACTTCACTGTGGTCAATTTTCTTGTAGACTTGGGCTTCTATCCACTTAGTGAAGTAGTCTGTTGCGACTAAGATGAACGCGTCCCCTCGACTAGAATGGGGGTGAATTTCTCCTATTATATCTAATGCCCAAGTTCTAAAAGGCCAAGGTTTGATTATGGGAATCAGGTCAGTCGCTGGTGCACGGGTCGACGGGCCATGTCGCTGGCAATCCTGACACCCCCTAGCCATTTCAATACAGTTTTTCATCATTGATGGCCAATAAAACCCGTGTCTCCGAATAATCCAGCACATTTTAATTCCTAATTGGTGTGATCCACAGAGTCCTTCATGGGTTTCTAACATTATTGGGGTGGCTTCTTCTAAGTCTACACACCTCAAGAGTACCCCGTTAGTATATTTCTTATAGAGGACACCATCTAGAAGAACATATGTTAGTGCCTGGACTTTAATTCGCTGTTTAACCTTTCGACTCGGATCAGAGAGAAAATCTATTATTGGTTTTCTCCAATCTTCGTCTTGCTTCATTATGTCTATAGTCATAACATTATTTCTTGACTGCAAATGCGACTCTATTTCTATCAAATCCCTTGAGTTAACTTTCCCTTTATAACCTGAGGCAAGCTGTGCCAAGGTATTAGCTACTCTGTTTTCGTCACGGCTTATGAAATGAAAAGTTATATTTTCAAAGAGTGCGACCAGCTGCCGAACTATTTCCAGGTAAGGCCGCAACTTCTCTTGACACAAGCACGCCTCATTCACCTGGTTGATAACCAGCTGGGAATCACCCTTGATCCGAACTCGTTTTGCTTTTAATGAAAGGAGTTCTTTTAGTAATGTTATCAACGCTTCATACTCAGTAGCATTGTTGGTTGACAATTCACATAAACGAAAAGCCAACCTAATGTCTCTGCCCATAGGAGATATTACATGGACTCCTATCCCCGCTCCATTTCTTGTGGATGAAACATCAAACCACGCCTGCCAGACATCGTCGATTTCTTCCTCTTGATCTACTGACAGGTCCGGGTCATGATCTACTAGGAAATCAGCTAATACCTGTCCTTTAACCGACTGCTGGGGTTTGTATCTCAAATCATACGGAGAAAGAATTAGGCTCCATTTGCTGATACGTCCGGCTAATAACGGGCTTTCAAAGAAATATTTGATTATGGGCGACTTAGATACCACGTAGACTTCCCTGTTCCCAATGTAGTGTCTAAGTTTCATTACTGCATAGAATACCGACAAGCACAATTTCTCTTTTGGAGTGTATCTAACCTCAGTCGGGGTTAGCTGTCTTGATAGGTAGTAAACTGCCCTTTCGTGTCCGTCCTGATCTGTTTGTGCCAACATCGCACCTATTGTTATTCCAGTAGCCGCTACGTAAAGGATGAAAGGCTTTCCTTATTGAGGAGGAATCAAAACCGGTGGATGCGTTAAGTATTCCTTTATGGCCTTAAAAACCTCTTCGTGTTTCTCAATCCATTTATATTCGTTCCTTTCTCTCAATAGTTTAGAGAATTCCTTTGTCTTCCCTGCGACATTCCCTATGAATCTACGTAGGTAATTCACTCTTCCTAGGAAAGCTTGCAATTCTTTCTTATTTTTTGGTGCCGACAAGCTCTGAATGGCTTTCACTTTATTTTGATCAACCTCAATGCCACGTTGACGCACTAGGAAACCTAGGAAATGCCCCGCCCTGACTCCAAAGGCACACTTAAGAGGATTCAACTTTAGTTGGTGGGTCCTCATTTTCAGAAAGGCACTCCTCAAGTGTTCAATATGCAGTTCTTCCTTCGTCGACTTAACCACTATGTCGTCGATGTAGACCTCTATTGTTTTCCCTAGATATGCATCAAATATGGTGTTCATTGCTCGTTGATAGGTGGCCCCAGTATTTTTCAAACCGAAGGGTATTACTACCCATTCGGAAATGCCTAGTGGACACCTAAACGCAGTCTTGTGAATGTCTTCTTCCGCGATGAAGATCTGGTTGTAACCCGAAAAGCCATCAATAAAGGACATGACTTGATGGCCCGCAGTTTTATCTATAAGGTCATCTGCAGCAGGCATAGGGTATTCATCCTTAGGAGTAGCGCGGTTTAAATCTCTGAAATCCACACAAACTCTTATCTTTCCATTTTTCTTTAATACAGGAACGATGCTAGAGATCCATTCTCTATACCGTGAAGTTCTTATATATCATGCTCGAAAGAGCTTTTTTACTTCTTCAAACACCAATTGCGTGACTTCTCTAGACATTCGTCTTGGAGCCTGTTGCACTGGTTTAAAATCTTTCTTGATAGGTAAAGTGTGTTCTACTAGCCTACGATCTAGCCCCGGCATTTCGGTGTAATCCCAAGCGAAACAATCTTTGAATTCCTCAAGTACGCCCTTGATCGCATCAAAAAATTCTTTATTTATTGATGAACTAATGAAAAGATTCCTAGGAGAAGCCTCGCTTCCCAAATTAATACTGACCAAGGGGTCACACGGAATCATCAAAGATTCACGACCGTTATCACCACCAAGACTAGTGGATACGGGGTTATTACAAGCATCAGGCGCTCTAAGCCCTGCTGAATTTATTGCTAGAGATGATGTAGACTGGTCCCAGAAACGTCCTTCTTTATAAACTCTGAGTCGCTGGAGGACATCAGCGACTGTCGCATTCCTCTCTTCACTCTGGTCCATAAGTTCCTTCCTCCAGGAGTCTATCGGGCTCCAACTCCGCACCATGGTTCTGTTGGCTTTCCATGGCTCTTTCTTTTGCGTGGCCGTTTGTGCTTCCTTCAGCAGGTTTCTCCCCTGAATTGACTTCTTGCAGAACTTCCTCTATGTCCTTGTCAGTAAACTCATCTCCCCATCCTGTTGGAACAATCGGGCCAGACTCTGGCTTGGGGTGTGACGTTCCGTAGTCCACAATGTAGTCGAACTTTCCGGAAGGCTGGCCCAGGGGTCCGACTGTAGGATCGCCCAGCTCGTATCGCTGATGCAGAGTAAGGTCTTTTACGGTCTTGCTTGTCTCTGCGTGCAAAACACCTCTATCACAACAGGAATAACCATCAGCCTTAACAATCTCAACCTCAAAATCAAGCCATAACATCAGTTCCCTATGTAAAGTAGATGGTATAGCGGCGGCTTTATGAAGCCAATCGCGACCAAGCAAGGCGTTGAAAGTAGGAATTATGTCTATGACAAAAAAGGCAGTTTCTTTTTCCTGTCGACCCACACCTAAGTGTACCGAAAAGATTCCTAAGCATTCCGATTTCCTGCCATTGAACCCGCTTACGGCTACATCCGTCTTTATCAGGTCGCACGGCTTATATCCAAGCATTTCAAACCTGGATAATGGCAGTACGTTTATAGTGGCTCCATTGTCTACTAAGACGCGGTTCACCACAGTGCCATCAAAGGTAGCAGTAATGTACAACGAATGCATGTGTTGCTTCATACTATCTGATGGCTTCTTAAGCCAATGGAGTGGGAAACCCGACGGGTAAATCAAGGGGCGAGGAAGAGGTGGCTTACCTCTAGAAGCCTCTGAATTTTTCGCTTTGGCGAAGTCCATAGGCAAAGTGATAGCATTAGAACTCACGATCACCTCTTTGCTAGGATTAGCATCACTCAGGATCTCACTCCGAAGAGGAGTATAGTCGAAACTTGAGCCAGGCTCTTCTGAGTGGTCCGTAGACTCGTTGCATTCGGCCTCCGCATTTGGTTTCTTCACATAGAGTTGGGCATGCGGAGCGACCAATATCGGGGCAGGTCTAGGCCTTTTGGCGACGTGACTTAGACGTATGTCCCTCCTTTTCCGGGTCTGTAGTGGTAAAGTTGTTCTACCCGCGGCTTTCTGCCAATATTTCGAAGGATTAGATACCTTCACCATTCTTGATTTCTTAGAATCAATGGTGGCCTGACATACCTCTACGAAGTCCTTGACGAGTGGATCATATCCCACGACTGTTCGTGACGGTTCCTGTTTCATTTCTGGATTAAGTAAAGGGTCCTGAGTACCTGTAGTCGCAGGGTGAGCTGGCTGGACCACGATCTCTCCATTTGCTGATAAGTCTACGAGCTTGAGAAAATAGCTCACGCAGCATGCCGTACAGAGTTGCATGATCAGAATCATATTTCGTCCGATCAGTTTGCACTTCTGGCGCAGCAACCTCTCATCCAAGAACTGAGCAATCGGTGGTCCCATTTGGATTGCTTGGGCGTCCACTTTATGCGAGCCATACTTTGTCTTAGCTCCTTTCCTCTGTGCTTCATCGCCTCGCTGTGCCCCGTCAGTCGCACCTGTTAGGGGGTGCAATTCATGGGTGCAACCATTATTTTCCTGCTTAGCTTTGTGCTGGGTCAGCGGATTGTTGAACTCTAAATGTCGCCTGGAGCGTTCTTCAGCATGAGAGTGGTGTTCGGGCGCCCTCCCTCTGCCATGAGGACCACCTCTGCCCCCTCGAATCGCTGCCCTACGTTCCTGACTCGTAGGGCTTTTGAAACCCCTTTGCAGATTATTTGGGGCAACCCGTGGTCCCGGGGAACCTAATCCCATCGCCACCTCCTCAAGCGGGGTTAAGTCATACCAGGTGTCGCCCTGATTGGCTTGCAAATACTTCCGAAAGGTGTTGCACCTATCAGTAGTGTGTGTGTCATCCATGTGCCAACAGCACAGATTCCTAGCAATCGCCTTGGCTGGGCAGGTGATTACCCCTTTATCAGCCAGTCTACGGAACAGGGCGTTTGCCACCATGGTCTCTCCAGAGGCTTTTGTGTCCTGCAGAGAGAAATCGTTGTCAGCTTCTATGAGATTTATGTCTACATCATAAATGTCAAACATATGAATGGCGACTTCATCATCAAACGGTTTCTCGTCAACCATAGTGACTTCGTCGACTTCAGGAAAACATAACTCTTTCGCCTCTATGAGGTCTTGAATAATGTTCCTAAAGGATAAACAATCTTTGGTCGTATGTGTAAACGATCCATGCCACTTGCAAAAATTCCTAGATTTTTCTCTATCTGTCTGGGGGGGTCCTGTGGCCCGGTTTCAACTTAATCCGTTTTCGCTGGAAGAGCCAGTCGAAAATCGCATCAGCTTTGTCCACATCAAAAGAGTATTTCCTTTCCTCCCCTGTTTTCTAGGATGCTTTCGCTTTGGAATTTCTCCGTGCTAAAGGCTCACAAACGGTAGCCTCCCCTTTTATGAACTCAGCCATGTCTACCTCAACAGTCTCTAGTTGATAGGTGCGCGTAGATTGGGCTTCTTCCAACAATAATTGATGGTACTCAGTCGCTCTCCTGGCGAGATCATAAAGGTCGGTAAACCTCTCTCCCTGTAATTTCTTTTTGAAAGGGATGGATAAGGCATTTAATGCCACCATGAGTTGATCTCTTTCTGGGATTGCTGGTCTACAACGGAGCAGCGCTTTCCGCAAACGCATCAGAAACTGCCCTGGATGCTCACCGGCGACTTGCTTCATGCGCATCACCTCAAAAATCGACAGGGGTGAGTCCAAACGGGCAAATGCCTTCATAAATTTACTTTGCATTTCTGCCCAAGATGCCACTGATCCAGGGGGTAGACTAGCATACCATGTAAAGGCGTCTCCCGTGAGAGAATTTGGAAACAACTTTAGTTTCCAAAAATCATTAGCCGCAGCTTCCCCGAGTTGATGGGTGAATCGCGCTATATGCTCCAGAGGGGTCATCTCATCCTCGCCTGAGAAGCGGGTGAAATCAGGCACTCTGTATCCCCTAGGCAAAGGGAAATCCCTGTCAACTTATGCCGGGTAAGGACTTCTGTAGAAGTTGGGATCGTCCTGTCTCACGACTCCAGGTACCATCTGTTCTAGCACTTGGGCTATCGTTTCCCTCAAATTTAATGGGGGTAGACGGTCAACCGGCTCTCGTACAGGGTCCTGACCCCATCTTTCTCCCGCGTAAGGCGCTCTTTCAACACCCTTTGCTGGCATCGAGTCTACAGGGGCTTTAGCATAAAAACTTTCCACCCGGGATGGATCCCTTGCGCTTGGCAAGTCCCCTGACGGAATTTCATCTATAAGAGCTTTTCCAGGTCGACGAGCGGAGACAGAAGGTACATATCTGTTTGTCTCGCCTTGAGTTTCGCCGTACTCGTCTTCTGGATTTGCTGCGTAGACGGCATTTTGCCTCCATCTGTAGGCGATCCAGAAGTAGGTCTAGAAGGAGATGTCCCATCCCTTGATTTCGCAGGATATTGGCTATTACTATTCTAAGGATCATCTTTTTGGAACGAGACACTCCTTCTCTCGGTGCGCCGCGCATCCCTCATAAAGGAGAATTCCCTGTCTACAAGGTTACTTCTTCCTGACGACAGCGCTGGGCCTATTTAAGACACTGATTTGCTCTAGAATCCGAGTCACGTTGCTTTCCAGTCCAGATATTCGTCTGTCGACCAGATTTCTCATATCACTGAACTCTTTGTGAAATTCGAGTCTGGATATGAATTCGGAGGGTGTATGCGCTCCGAGATCAGTTTGACTGGCATTTACCTGACTACTTAGAGTCACTTCGCCCACGTTTGTGTTTCCTTCTGCGGGAATACCGTCTCCATCTAATGGAGGTGGGGGATCTCGGTTAGTTCCGCTTCTGGTATTTTTCGCCATCAGCAAACGCGAAGTACTTTCTTTTCTCCCACTGTGGTCGCCAAAGACGTGGTCGCCAAAGACGTGTTCGCGTAGGAAACGGACCACGTCGGAAAAATTTGGCAATTGAACTCACAGGGATTTGTATGTGGTCGCCAGAAAGATGAATTTCAATGATAAATAATACGACTGATTACAAATTCAAAAATTTACAGAAGTAAACGAACGCTTACAGCCATAAAAAATGAATGAAAACCGGAGGTAGGGATGATAGAGGCGGTGTAGACTCGCTGCTGGAGGTGCGACTGGAGATGACGTCACTGCTGACGCCGTAGACTCGTTGTCGCGAGACGCAGGCCTGGTGCTGACGTCACTGCTAACGTTGTAGACTTGGTGCAGTGCGATGTAGACTTACACCTCGTGGAGCAAAGTCTGGTGGATGTCGGGTGCGGACGTCAAGGCTTCGGATGAACAATTTGGTGGCGGAGGGTTGTTGTCTCGGTTACGGTTGCTCGCCGGGACGGTGGAAGTGCTGGCGGAAGGTTTGTCACCAAAGCTACGGTTGCTCACTCTGGTGTTGAAAGGATGACCCAATAACCCAGGCCGGGGTATCTACTAAACTAAGGGTGACGAGCAATGCAAAGCTTGTGTTTGGCTGATTGATCGTGTCCTTTCTAAGAAGAGTCTGTTCCCCTTTTATACTAAATCTTAATAGATCTTTGTACGCTGCACACGTCCCCGAAAAATCCCTTGAATCATGGCTCGATCTTAACTTCTCTCCAAGGATCTCGGAGTTTGTTTTCCTTAGAGATTCCCCTAACCTCCTCTTAGGGAGATCGTGTGTGGGGCATGTCCAGATGAGTTGTAGACTTAGCTCACGCTCATATTTTAAAAGGAGTTTTAGATTTAAGCTGTTATGCGCTGATATTTTGGCTCAGTCGATGAGCTATAGGCTTATCACAGGCCCAGGGTACCTTATAGCGCTAACATGTTGATGCGAGCTGTAGACTTAACTCGAGCCCGCATCCTATGTCGGGCTTTCCTGTGCCTGTAGACTTAGCATAGGCCCAAGATATTCCATAGTGTCAACAGGTTGCTACAAAGAATAAGATGATGATGATGACATATGAATGTGAGAAGGTGGGAGTGTAGTGTGTGTCTGTGTTTTCCTTTTCACTTTAAGATGAGAATATTATTGATTAATTCTACGGCCACGACACTTCAATTATTGACTGAAACAATAATATTGTCATTACACACCATGAAAACCCCTTTTCACTCAGTTTAGTCCTATCCGCTAGGGATATTTTAGTGATAGATTTTATAGAAATAGAATGACCTATTTGGTCAAATACCTAGTGACAAACTCGTATGTTTATTTCATTACAGTATCCTTGAATAAGTTCGTGAATAACACGCCTAAAGTCCTTCTTGTTAATGATATCAATATTAAGGATAGTAACGATATCGAGGGTTAACTAAGTTACTCCCGGTTGTTCAATCATTTGATAATCAAAGTCATTCTTTGTTAAATGATCACTATGAGTCAAATTCAACAGAATTTGATCAATTATTTTTTCTGTCGTTAAAATAGAAAACTGTACTAGAAATTATATTTCTTTATCATCAATAGAATTACTGTTCGTGGCTCAGGATAACAACTAAACGTACTTATAATTATGTTTAGATATGGTGTTCTATTTTTTTAGAATAAATATACTAAAATTGTAAGATTTTAGTGCACTACGATGCACTAATTTGATGGATTTTTAGTACATTATTGAAAATTTACTGTTCATTTTTGTATGTTTTTTAGAAGTAATTATTCGTCATTTTGTACTACTTTTTTTCTAAACACATGTTTAGTAATAAACTTGTACTACTTTTTTCTAAACACATTACTAAAAATCTTTAGCATTAAACTTGTACCTTTATAATAATTTGGAACGTACAAATTCTGGGGTCCCCGGCACCAGTCCCTCAACCAGAACTCCCCGAACTCGATTCAATTCGATCCTTTGCTTAACGTGATCATCAACTAAGTGGAACATCCCTTAATTAGGCAGCTTTCTAAAGGGGAGGCGCACCCACGACGAGGTGGACATTGAGTTCTTAGGGACGACATTCAATAAGCCGTACACGTTGCAGACGAACGTGTACATAAGGGGGAGCGGCGACAGGGAGGATCATCATAGGGAGGGAGATGAAGTTCCATATTTGTTTTGATCCTACTCAAGACTTCCATCACTATGCCATACTTTGGAGACCCAATGAGATCACGTAAGCGTTATTACAAAGTTAATTAATTAAGCTTGCTTTTAATCAAACACATCACATGTCATGTTGGACATGACTAATTGTGTCAAGTTTTTACATCAATGAGCAAACATAAAAGCTGCCTCAAAATTATAGTACCTAATTTTTTTAAGATTCTATTAGCTTAGCATCAGCCAAAATTCAATTGTGGCGCTGACAAAACATGAAAAAGAAAAAAAAAAGTTCAATATGGTCCCCCCCCCTCCAAACTAGAGATATCTTCTTCATTTATATTCATGTCCTCATTCATTTTGTATCACCCCATCACCACTTATATAGTCCCACCCCCTTATCAATTTATTGCTATATCATCAAAAGTATATTTCCCTATGGATTTATTCCTCAATTATTAGGGTTTCCCTTTTGAGATCATTGATTAGTTTCATTGTCATTACATTGTGCTTTTAGATTCTTGGTGGACGATGTACCCATCAAGAGGTACCCAAGGAAGAGCGACGCGACGTTCCGTCCGGGCCGATGTGGGTTTATGGTCAATATGGGACGCGTCCGTCATGGGCGACAGAGGATGGGAAGTACAAGGCAGACTACATGTACCAGCCCTTCGAGGCATGGTACGCAGACTTCAAGGCGAGCGGGTGCACGGCGTACGTGGCCGCGACCGCGACGTGCCGCCCGGTGTCGGCGTCGCCTTACCCATCGGGCAGGCTCACAGGGGAGCAGAACAGGGCTATGCAGTGGGTCCAGTCCAATCACTTGGCATATGACTACTGCAAGGATTATAAGAAGGATCATTCCCTTACTCCTCAGTGTTACATGTGAGGATGAAAAGGATAAAAAGAGAGAAAGAAAGAAAGAACAAATTGAGGGTGAAACTGGGAATTTTCTCGTATTCATTTTCACAATCACGAGTTTATTCTTACAGAAAAAGAAGAAAAAGCTTTTGTTTTATTTGGGGATGGTCTTGAGATTTGTCACTGACAGGCGATCCAAGACTCTGACGAGTGATGAATTTGCTTCAGTGTGGAGAAAAATGATTTTGAGAGAAAGCGTAGAAATGCGAGTTTTTCAATTTAGTGTTTTATTTTAAAAAAAAAAATAATCAATTGGGAATAAATGGGTGTGGAAGATGATCTTTTGTTGTGTTTTTTCTTTGTTTGAATATGCCAATCGATTTTGGGTCATGCCATCCAAATAAAAAAGGAGAAAAGAACTCTCCCTTTTCTTACTGGTATATTATGAAACACTTCAAATTATTTGTGACCCTTGATTTGATCTCAACTTTTGCATTTGGAAAACGAAAAAGCCCGAAATGCATGCCATCAAACTGTTTCCATGTTCAGACATGATCTTTGTCGATTTCCCGGATGTAGTTCGATTGCATATTAATAGCATTTATTATATTATAACATTTTTGCAATGAAACCGGAGGAAAGACTGCATCTAGAGGCTTGAATGATGCTTTCAAACAGCATTCTTACTGATAAACGAGTTCCATATCTAATAATAATTGTATGAAGAGGTTTTTCTCGGATGCTTAATCACCCGAGCGCTGTAGAAATGAAGAATGGAGAATGCAATATGGACAGTCTGTTTGATAGGGTCGTCACTCCGTTTTGGGGCCATCCACGGCCCCCTTTTCTTGTCACTGGACGCCATTGCCCTTGCAAGGGGCATCGCCACACCGGCAAGTAGGTTTGCCGGACGCTTCCCATCCGTTATACCCCTTCTCTAGCACCAAAATGTCCTTGATACCCCCATCTTCCTTCATCTCCTCAAGGTAATTGGCCAACCTCCTCGCACAGGTCGGTCCCCGAACCTGCCAGGATACTCGCAGTTCAGAATGCAACTTCAGTCACCAGAATGCATTAAAGCGACGCACAATACATATCCGTAGCAGCTAAGGCAAGTATTAGAAACACAACTATAATCTGCAGTTACGTAAGACAGAATCAGATGCCCACCTACACTTGCATAATAACTTCACAATCATCTCCGAAAGTATCTTAAAACTGTGGGAGGAGAAAGAGGAGGGTTGGCAGCAGTTTCAGCTGATGTAGATGGGTCACAAGGTAAGTGAAAGCAATGTGCAAAACATCCATGAAGAATCAAGACTGTCGTTCAACTATGAACCGGCACCCAGCCTAGCCTTAGAAACAGCTTTGTGATTTCCCCGGCATAATTAGCCCAGGTAAGCACAGATCGAACTAACAAACATGTTCAAAGCCTTCCAAAACCAAGAACGAATATCTGCAAGGGCTGATAAATGCCAACCAAGCCACCCAACAAGTTTGAAGAATTTGCCACCATCAATTGGAGGCACACCAGACTCTGCTCTACTACCTGGCGATCCGCAGATGATATACGGCAAACTTCCGTAACATATGGAGGCATGATTCAGATCAACTAAGGAGGTTCAAAACAAAATCAAAATGATGCTCTGGAGATCCATTTTCGACCCCGCAGGCACTCACTGAACACAACTACCGGAAATGCTAACCAGATCCCACGATAAGTCACTGATTGATATCTTCACCGCAAATAAGAAAGGGGGATTCAACCGAACAACCTGGCTTAGAGCACAGTGGAAGACAAGTGTATCCTTCCCGTGAACGGCTCGAACGAGATCGGCCATCTTGTCGGAGAAACCGTCACTGGCGTAGTGGAGCGATCCAGGTATGTGTCCGTCGTAACTCCTCTCATCATCCCTAACGATCATCACCACCATCATCAACGTAACAAGGATCGGTAATTCCAGAAAAAGCAACAGCAAAGGAAAGAGGTAAATCCAGATATCCGAAGAGGAAAGGCCACCTGACATCGATGATGGCAATGTTAGGGCGGCGCTTCAGGGTGAGAAGCTGAGCGCCGCTGATGAAGGAGACGCCGCGTGACGCCGCCATCTTCGCCGGCGGAGACCTCTCTTCCACACACTCTTCGGGGGAAAGAAGACTGGAGGGGAAGGGCATGTGTGTCATTTCACAATTCTTCAGAGACAGATGGGGGCTTAAGGTAAGGTTACGGAAATGCCCCTGGCTCGGGAAGAGGCGTTCTTTCGTCTCCGTCTCGTTTCGTTCAATCCCAGATTCAGACATCCTCGGAGGACGGATTGACATCGACCGAAGATGGTGAGTATTTCCTCATTTCGGTGATAGAAATTGTCCGATCGGGACTGCGAATTCGCCGGGTTTGATTGTTTCCTATTTCTTCTTTATCTTGGGTTGCGTCGGAATCGACCAGGTCTGCTTGGCTTGTCTATTGCCGCTCTTCCTCGTCCCCATCGTCAATTTTCTGCCCGTCCTGGTTGATTACATCATGGTAAGGCGCGTTTTGCGATTTTTCCCCGACTTGATTTCTGCCGTTAAGCATTCCAAAATCGATTGATCGTGTGGTGTTGATCGTTTCTGTTTCAGGCGAAGATTTATGGGGCTTTAGGGTGGGAGTACCGAAAGCCCGTTAGGGTTCCGCCTTCTTGCCCTTATAAGCCACCTGTGGCCACGAAGAATGACTCTCCCGTGAGCTTTTTTCTGTTTATTTTAATATCTGCTTCTGTTTCCAAATTCTGGATCACGGTTATGGGATTGAATTGGATCATAGGCATAGGTGTTGGTGTTGACAGTCGTGTATGCCTGGGATTGAATGTTGTGATATGAGAAGAGTCAAAAGACCGTCTTTTGTTGCATAGGTATGATATTGATGTTCAGGCATTTTGTTTAGCAATCTGTGAGAACGTAGGACCGGTTAGAAGTATTAATTCCATATGCCTTGTCTTGGATTGACATAGTTTTACAGTTTGTTAATCTTTGGGGTTAATCAGCTTTGGCGTGTTTTGGTCAAGAATGGTAGAAGTGCTGTTAGCTTCCATGTGCTGTATGGGATATTTCATCAACTAAGGTAGTAAAATTACCGTGTTTTCGCTATGTGACGGGGGAACTTAAGCATAATTCCTTACGACATTTTAGGACTGAAACTGACCCTCAATGACCAAGTCGATTGAAAGGATTGAGAAAATGAGTGATGTTGTTTCTTTCCTTGGGCCCTGTGCATAGTTAGCTAATCCTGTGTGCTTCTATGATCTTCTTCTACTTGGCGCAAATCCGTGTTGCTCACGGACGTAAAATGGATAACCATAACCATCTTGCTTAAAGTCTTGAGAGGAATTTGTTGCATTGCATTGTTAGTGATTTCCTCGTTGCCTTACAGCCGGCATGTAATGAATCCTTTTGTTGGCAGCTGGGGTCACAAGAAGATTCTGGTGCCCCACATCCTGTCGAGAAGCTATCCGAAGCAGGCATTGCCACAGATCCAACTGCCAAAGATAAGTCCGCGTGATTGAAGTATTCTGATCCAAGCACCCAATAAATATAGGCCATCTGGCATGTTTTCGACTGTACATGAGTTGAGAAAACTCGGTCTGCAATAGAAGCAAGGGAGATACTGGCTCTTGAGATTCGTTCTTGGTTTGTTCCGGGCATGGTAGATCAACCTGTGTTTAAAGTTTATATGAACAATTGCAGCTGAGTAACGAACAACTCTCTTCGTCATCGGATCAACTTCGTTCCTCTCTGCGGTAGGCTTATACTATAGACCCTTCATACCCTAATCTCGTCTAGACAAACGGATGGGGTCCGGTTAAGAACCTGTCGCAACAGTGATTGGGGGGGGGGGGGGGTTTATGTGAGTACCCGTCAAGGAATAACTCTAGACTAAGTAGTGATTATTGATGGAAAAGTTGGCAACTAACTTAATACTAAAATTGTTTCAGAGTTGGGATGGAATTGACGTCCCAAATGAGATTGAACCACCCCCCCCCCCCCCCCCTCCGCCCCCAACACGGAAAACAATTCAACCAGCAACACCGTCCATCATCGAAGGTGGTTCATCGCTTGCCCGAAGCCATAATAATCGTACAAAGTTCCACGGCTAGGGTGAATCAGAACTCAACGATATAATCAATCTATATTTGGAAGTAGGACGTTCTACCGGATATTTCAGATTTGAAACCACGCGGCACTAAAGTTTGAAAGAGTAAATAAAGAAATCTGGAGGGGAAACTCCCATCCATCCAGCCAACCCACGGTCGATTGATTAGCTTAACGATTAATTGATGGATGTTAGAAGTAGGAAGGTGTCCACAGCTCCGCTCGAGCTAACCATTAATTGTAAGTATATTGGTTAGCAGGCACAGATCAGTCGACACATGATCGGGGATCGAGAGTGGGAGGTTTATAGAATCCTACTCGATGAAGGGGAATGACAGTCAACTGCTAGGGAAAAGATCGAAGAGGAGGTATGGAAGATGTTAATGGGCTGGAACTAAAAATGCCACTTAACGGTTGCTAAAAGTGGAAAATCTCGGGCAGGCCAGCTCTCAGGCCCTGCATATAAGCCTAATGAGGTCAACTGGGCCTTAATACTTCAACATCGCCCCTCAAATGAGTGAAAAATCCCGGGCCGACCTACTTCAAGTCTATCATATAAGCCCACCGTGGTTCACTCTAAAAACAATTGACTATAGAGGGAATGACTTATGTATACTAGGTTGGGAGACACTTTCTATTCAATGTGGGACTTGGGGGCTTAATACTTCAACACTAATTGACCCAGTTCTGGGCCTCATGTTCGTATGCTCCGATCAACAGTTGAGTCATTGGTAGCAGGGGTGCTCTGAAGCCTGCACATTTTCAGCATGCACTAGATACATAATCTGGAAAAGTTGGAATTGAGTGGCCTGTTAACACTTCGTATATATGTGTTTGTGTATAAGGCTAGATGTTCAGGCATGCGTATTGGTGTATTGCGGAGGTGTTACGCCGCTTACGGCATCGTGCGTAATAGAGTGTAAATGGTTTCCGATTTGATTGTTATTGGTAGCGGGAGTACCACAAGCAATGTAAAGAAATGTACAACTCAATGGAAGTATAGTAGTTCTACCTTTCGACCGCTATGTACCATCTTGCTGGAAAGACTCGCCGTGCTCTGGTGGAATCCGACGCGTTTTACAATCACATGTAGCCCACGGTGGAGTCATAATGACTCAAGATTAATTACTGAAAGTGCTGAATGTTCTTAATGGAGACTTATTCAACCATTTCCCTGAAAAGCAAGAGGAAGTCATTGTTGAAGTTGACTAGGTTAACATGAGACAATAGACAAAGGCGGAATTTTCATATCACTTCTTGCTAAATTTTTTATGTGAAAGTGTATTTTTAAAACTCGAGCAGAAAATTATTCGAAAAGTTTTGATATGTATACTTCAAATAAAATACAATCAATTCAAATAAAATATTTTACGAACGTATTCTTCTCTTAATTTAAATACACATACTAGCATAAGAGAAATCAAATTCAGATCACAACCGTCTTTGAGGGCCTCAAGTGTGACTATTAGGAGATATTTTTCTTCTAAGACCTTAACCTAGTGTTAAATATCCTTTTTCTATTGAAAAATTTAGAAGAATATATTTTTTTATTTTTCATATTATGTATTTCTTTTATAATGACTCAAGCCCACAGGACGTTAGCCACGTCTAGTTACTAAAGTCTACTCTAGACTCATAAGCTTTCATTTATCCAAAATAAATTAATAATACAATTAATTTTAATTTTGAAATAACATAATGATTAAGTTTAGTATTCACTAAAATAATTAGTATAATATTCATGTGACGTATTTAATTCGGTGCAAAATACATCATCACCAAATTAATTTTTTAATTGATTGTCAAGATATAAAAGTCTCAAATGAATGTAAAAACATTCTTACTATTACCATGAATTTCAGAGTCACTACTATCCCTGTCAAGTGACTACGATAAATCTCTAATCCAAAAGAGGGATTAATCCTATATTGACTCAATATTATTCTTTTGACGCTTTGCACACACCCGACAATGACGTTGATCACGATCTGATTAAAGACTACTTTTAATGGTATCAAAAAACGTAAACTCCAAACACAGTATAAATAAAGGTGTAAAGTCAAAATATTAGTTACACTCGTTTATAAAAATAATAGACCAATGGTGTTCAACATGTGGTAACCCTAATCTCGGGGTATTCGTGAGTATAATTTACATATACTTTTCATCCGCCTATTTAATCTAGCTATACTTAGAAATAATATTGATGTTCATGTTACCACTAGATATTAATCCGATTGAGAATTATTTCAGTAATTTTATCATCAATAATTTTATGTATAGAAGAATAAAATAATTAATAACAAATACTTGTATTTAATCATTTCTATTAATAAATACAATAATAAACTTAGTTCTAGTTGGTTTTAATTAATACTGAATCACCTTATTATACCTAAAATGCAAGGAGAAAATGGGAATTTTGTTGTCCAAAAAAGCCAAGTATTTTTTGCTTGTGCACGTGGACAGCTCATGATCATAACATGCCAACACAACATCTCAAGTTTTAACTATTATTTTTATTATGGAAAATATCGATATTTGACCAAATTAATTTGTTAACTTTACCTTTTAGCATATCGTTTCAAAAGTTTTGAATTTGACTTTATTTCAATTTTATTTTTCAATTTGATCCTATTTGTAACAGCGTTAATACGTGTCATTTGTTTTTTCTACGTGTCAATGATAATAAATAAATGAAGAGCAAAATATCGATATTTGGCCCAATGAATTTGCCAACTTTACGTTTTGGCCTAACGTTTTAGAAACTCAATGCGTAATCTTATCATTCAATTTTGGCCTTAAATCAATTTTAATTCGAGAAGAAATTCGAGGAACAGGAACCAAAAACCCAGGAAAGCAGGATTCAGGCTTTAAATCAATTTTAAAAGTATTGACCCCCAGGTTCTTATTCTACTAACGACTTGGTTTCCCACATGAAATAAGGGAAGAGAGCGAGGCCTCAAGAAATGTTCATTGAGGAGAGAAGAAAAAGTAAGGACTAAAGCAAAAGCAGACTGAACACGATCCAAACGTAAATATCTTATGTCATTACATGAGTCGAAAATGAACATAGTGGCGTAGATCTCAGCCAACATCGACAAAGGTAAGAAGAGAAGCAAAGCCGAAAATAAGACGGGGGATGATAGCCTAGTTGTCGCTAAAGTTGACTCATGCTTTCCTGAGTTTTTGGTCCCTGTTCCTCGAATTTCTCCTCGAATTAAAATTGATTTAAGGCCAAATTGAAAAATTTTAAAACCTTAGGCCAAAACGTAAAGTTGGCAAATTCATGGGACCAAGTATCGATATTTTGCCCTTGATTTATTTTATTACCATTGCCACGTAGGAAAAACAAATGACACGTATTAACGCTAATGGCGAAATCGCAAACGCCATTACGAATATGACCAAATTGAAAAGTAAAATTAAAATAAAATCAAATTAAAAACTTTTAAAACGTATGCCAAAACATAAAGTTGAAAAATTGATGGGGTCAAATAGCGATAGTTTGCCATTTTATTATATAAAGAAATCGGGCATGTCCGATTAGAATATGTTCCAAGTACACTTATTATTATTATCTTTTTCTCAAAATTCATACAATATGTTTTTGTTTTTAATTTGAAAAATTTTAATTC
Organism: Melastoma dodecandrum; assembly: GCA_029817715.1. Taxonomy (NCBI): domain Eukaryota; kingdom Viridiplantae; phylum Streptophyta; class Magnoliopsida; order Myrtales; family Melastomataceae; genus Melastoma; species Melastoma dodecandrum. Next base: position 1,444,343 of record JARUPY010000237.1, read on the forward strand.
ACGTGGTTCATTTGTTGTTGTTGTTTATAAAGACGTGTATTCCAAAAGAAACCATATATTTTTACGGTTATTTCATGGTAACGGGGCAAACACTTAATGTTTTGAAATTTAGGAAAAAGGTCGATAATGTCCTCCTCCTCCTCATCCACGTAGCCTAGACAGTACTTCAAATAATTTGTTTTGTTCTTTTGAAATTGATGTCAAACATAAGAAATTATCTTTGCATCCCCTTTTGATTATGTGTCTTGCTTGGTTGGGATCGATGCTCTGATTTTGAATCTCGGGTGTTGGCGGCTCCGGGTTGGGTTTTGGATAGGATTTGGCGTTTTGGGTTTTGGCACATAGTTCTTCTTAGGTTTGGGGACCGGGGTAGGATCTCGTGGAGGATTTGGGGTTTGTTGCACTGCTGCTTGCTACTGCTGCTGCTGTTGTTATCATGTTTAAGAGGATCATAAAGGGAGGGCACATGAAGCCCTCGAAATCGGAACCTGATGAAAACCTACCTCATTTAACAATATCCCGGGTGTCCGAAACTCTGGCCCCATCTCGACGTCGAATGTGACGGTGAACCACGCGTCCCGGGCTTCAGCGGGTCCTCACTCCCAGGCTGGAGGAGCAGAGGGACCGGCTGCCACCACGGTGCCATTGGCTCCGATTACAAAGGTGGAGCTGCTCCCTGCGTTCTGTGAGGTTCCACGGCAGAAACTGTTTCTGCGGAAGTTGCAGACTTGTTGCATACAATTGGACTTTTCAGACCCATTGAAATCTGTTAGGGATAAGGAAATCAAACGGCAGGCGCTCATGGAGCTCGTGGATTTTATTCATTCGGGGTCGGGGAAAATAACGAAGCAGTTCCAGGAGGAAATGATTAGAATGATAGGGATTAATGTATTCGGCTGCTTGCCACCTGCTTCTCATGAGAATACGGGGCAAGAGGCAACTGACCCTGAGGAAGATGAGCCGTATTTGGATCCGATTTGGCCTCATTTGCTGCTTGTGTACGAGTTATTGTTGAGATATGTTGTTTCATACGAAGGTTGCTAAAAGGGACATTGATCATTCCTTTGTGTTGAAGCTGCTCAACTTGTTTGATTCTGAGGACCCAAGGGAGCGGGAGTACTTAAAAACAATCCTGCATCGTATTTATGGGAAGTTCATGGTCCACCGCCCATTTATTAGGAAAGCCATCAATAACATCCTCTATAGATTCATTTACAAGACTGAGAGGCATAGGGAAGCTGTCAGAGATTTTAGGGAGTATTGTTAATGGTTTTGCTTTGCCTATGAAAGAGGAGCATAAGCTGTTTCTCGTTTGTGTGCTTATTCCACCACACAAGCCAAAGTCAATAGCAGTGTACCACCAGCAACTTTCTTATTGTATTATACAGTTTCTCGAGAAAGACTACAAGTTGGCCGACACTGTCATAAGAGGCCTGCTGAAATACTGGCCAGTGACTAACTGCCAAAAGGAAATCCTTTTCCTGGGAGAGCTTGAAGAAGTTCTGGAATTAACTCAGGCTGCTGAATTTCAGCGGTGTTTGGTACCTCTGTTTAGACAGATTGGCCAATGTCTCAACAGTTAGTTCATCTTATGATCAAATGCTTTTGTCCTTGATGTATTATACTGTTAAGTTCAACTCATCCATTGCTAGCATCTTTTATTTATCTGTTCTTCAAGCATTCACTATTCCCTTTTGGGCGAGTTGCTTGGTATGCTGGGTGAGGAAATAGATACTTTGTTCTTGGCGCAGGGAACCTTACATTTCTTTTTCTGATGGCATGTGTCACTCGATTGTTCTCTTTCTGAGGTATGTGATAGCCATAGGTGGAGTGTACACTTTTTCTAGGTTCTTCTCATTTTCTTTAAATAGTAATATTAATTTTGGAGTCGCATGCTTCAAAATGTGCACGACAGTGATTGTTGTAGTATCTTTCAGTACTATGGTAAAAACTGCTAGCTTAGCGTTCTGCCATTTGGACTTCTCAGATTTATTGTGATATTCCTGTACTAATTGCTGGGACTAGTTTACTTGCTTGGACTTGTTCGGATGTAATTGGGTTCTGGGGAATCTTTCATATGCCAAATATTTTGTTGGGCATAGCTTATTCTGGAGGTGATGCAGTTGAGTTGGCACCTGCACTTTATCTGGTATATTTGCAGGTGATGCAGTTGCGTTGGCACCTGCAATTTAGGTGGTATATTTGCAGTTGATGCAAATTTAAGCTTCCGAGCTGGGTAGTCTTCAGGTGGCATTGGCAAGGAATTCCGCATACTGGGGGATTTTGATCTCATGTTATTGCTTTTCTGAATGTGGGGTTCAATCTTCTTGCTCATTGGTTCCAAAGCATCCCCTATTATCTCTACCCGAGTCCTGAGACCGACGTACTATGTTTTGGCAGGTTGCAGAGCGTGCCTTGTTCTTATGGAATAATGAGCACGTTGTGAGCTTGATAGCCCAGAAAAGGAACATCGTACTGCCAATAATCTTCAAGGCGCTCGAGAACAACATTCAGGGCCATTGGAACCAGGCGGTCCATGGGCTGACAGTGAATGTGTGGAGAATGTTTCAGGAGATGGATGCAGAGCTGTTTGAGGAATGCCAGGCTCAGTACACCGAGAAGCAAGGGAAGGCAAGGGGGTTGAGGAACGACGAGGATTGACGTGGAAGAGATTGTCTAATGCAGCCGAGGAAAGAGGAGGAGTGGATAAAATGGTAACAGGTAGTTCTTCCAACTCCGAATTGGATATGCAATAAATTTGACGCTTGGAGAAGAGGTGCAATTCCTGTTCACTCAACCGATTGTTCTTTCATCTTCACATTGTTCTTGGTTTTGCCTTACTTTCTTCTTATTCGATATATAAAAGATATAATTCTTTTCACCTTTAGATCGAAACAGAAAATATGTTTTAGAGTTGGATTGCGAGGTGTATGCTTAATGTAATTTAAGAAATGGATGGTAACCTTCAGTAACATTTTCTTCTTCAAGGTTTACAACAAGAGTGTTCTATTTTTGTATGTCCTTTCATCGTCGTTTAGAAAGTTGGGCTTGTTGTCTGTCTTTTCGGCTAATTCCAACTGATGGCCGTGGGTGGATTTACTTTGTCATCAGCTCGGGTAATCTTGTGGGGTCGAGGAATGGCTGTGAACGAAGGAGGAACTTGATTGGGGTGCGACGAGCATCGCATGGCACTTCTTTCTCTTTGATAATATCAACGGGCAGCGCTATCAACAGCCACTCGTAAATATGAACTTAAATTGTTTGAATCCATGGAGTTTTGTGGCCTAAGATGAGCAAATAAAAAGCAGCAGCAAATGATAAGACGAAGGATAAACAAAATGTGAAGGAAAAAAGCCAGAATCTCCTGCATTCCTCCGCTGCAAACTAAACACTGGGATGTCATTGAAGAAGGCGGCAACGGCAGACCACCCCGCCCTTCCCCAGGATCCACCTGAGACCGGTCCTCCGTGTCCCCAATACCCCTTACTCTGACCACGCCCTCTCAGCCATGACCTCCCCTGATCCCATCGGGGATGGCCTGGCAATTGGTGCCATCGTTGAGGCTGGCAGTCCCGACTGTATTGTCCCGGGGCTCTCGGCCCCAGTTAAAATGCTTGGCATTGTGGTGTCGATTCTGTATTGTCCATGACTCATAACTACTTATTAATCTTTTTCGTTTTTCTAATGGAAACATAACTTCTTTGTCTAGGATTGTTTGATCATAAGGAAGATATTTGTCGCGGAACTTCCTTGGCGAATTGAAATGATTAGCGTTTCTCAGACTAGTTTGATAGGGAGGGAGGAAGTTCATGAAAATTGCAGACTCTGGTTCTGTACTTGTCCTTATTGAGATCCCGACGACTTTGTTCTTGCTGCCCGGCTTGAAAAGAAGTATCAGTATTCACGTGTCAAAACACGTTGCGATATATCGGGGACTCAAAGTATTGAATGAAATATTACCGCCAATGAAGAAAGTAACAAAGAATAATAAGAATTCACTAAGCATAAAGAGAAAAACTTACAGTCTTCTTACAACAATACTTAAAATAATTGCGAGCACATAAGCTGACAACTAAGCAGTCCTTCGGGGTCATAGAATAATTGTCGTGTGTTTACAATTGACCGGCGCTGACTTATTTATAGACACTAAATAATAACTGCAAACCGACGCATATTTAACACGTACTAATCACCATAAAAGTAACTATTATTTAACTGCTAAGATGATTTTATCATCGATGCTCGTGAGCCATGGCTTCGGGTCTTCACATCCGACATCAACACTGAAGATATTCGATAAAGCCTTATCTTCGAACATCCTTTCCGTCGAACTGCACTCTCTCGACTTGTTCCTGACTTCAACATCGATCATTGCCTTGACAGCCACTTTCAACACGACAATCGAGTATCTTATAGGGAATGTCGATCCTAGTATCTATCAAAACCCATCGCGAAAGCCCAAAATGTCGTTTTTCATGTAACCATAGTAAATTGCGTGCCCAATCATTTGTGGGAATGTTTGCATTTTTCATTTTTCGTGCCGACATTGACTCTGCAGTTTTTGTAGAGGATTCTTATTACAGTCATGGAGCAAATTACTGTCCTAAAGGATACTCCTCCCCATGTGATTTCGCAGTTCATGGACTCCGCCGTCAACCTCATGAACAAGTCGTTTATCTACCGTAAGTGCAATGAACACCCCCCGCCTTTCCTTGTGGTACAAGAAATTAACCCCTAAACCAAGTAAATGGCCCGACTTGTTTTCCCTCGCGAAACTTGCAGAATAACGGCAGCAGAGTGGACGCGCAATCGGAAGACTTGGGAATAAAGCATGAGTTAACCGAAAGGCAGAGTGGATTTTTTTTTTCTTTCTGGCGGAAGCGTGCTGTGTGCCGGGTGTTGAGTGAGCATCAAGCTTAAGTAAAATTCATCATCCTAAATGGGGATGATGAACTTAATCGAGGAAATTAAGGATCACAAGCAAACACAACCGTGACAGCTGAAAAGGTTGTCCCAAAAGTAAGAGAGTTGCTTGGAAGCCCCCGAAGAAATCTCCCCTAACATCAACCTCCAAAACAATTGAGTTTGGCCTCTGTCTGAATACTTGTGGGTATATTTTATCATAGCTTACTTCAGTTGGAGAACTAGTTTAGTTTTAGAGTGAAGGTATAATTGCATAAGACAAGGTACTAAACTTGTAAATGTTGAATTTTTTGTCCTGTGGGGAGGATTGGAATGACTTTAGGAGTTGGGAAATTGCTTAGGTTGGCAAAAAGAAAGATGGAGATAAAAAAAGGCAAAGGCCTTTGCTTTTTGCACTCAAACTCAACCTCAGCACCCCCCACCTCCAAGATACTTACCCCCCGCCCCCAAAGTCGCCTCCTTTCGCCTGCGTCTATGATGACAGAGATTCGGCACGGGGACGATGGTACCCGATCGGCTGATGCTATTGGCAAGGGGAAGCGCAAGAATCCCCCGTCCCTGCTAACCCTAACCATGGCTTGCACATCTTTGTCCAGCGATGTGGCCGGTGAGGCCAGTGACCTGCTGGCCATGACCGGACCGTCGTCTTCCTCTGAGAATACCGAGTTGGAGGAGGACTTGGCGAACTGCTTGATACTTCTCGCACAAGGTGGCCATGAGACGAAAGGCGCTACCGTTCAAAAAGCTTCTGTTACAAGAAGTGATCTTGGGAGCAACAACTTCAAATGCAAGACATGTTTCCGTTGCTTCCCCTCGTTCCAAGCGCTTGGTGGGCACCGAACGAGCCACAAGAAGCCGAAGGTCACAGGTACTGAGGATACTCGCGGACGTAATCCCGAACCGTCACTAAGTCATGCCAGCACGGAGCTTTCTCTACGAATCGCACCTCCTGTTAGGGTTCTCAGCAATCCGGCCACGAGTAGTCTGAGTAAACCAAGGGCCCACGAGTGTTCGATCTGCGGAGCGGAGTTCGCTACCGGCCAGGCGCTAGGGGGTCATATGAGAAGGCACCGACAAGTACATCCGCCGAGATCCGCGAGGGTTATTACAACAAGTGGCGGATCACCGAGTAGCCAGGGTTCGAAGGGCAAAAACACGTTGGAGTTGGATCTCAATCTTCCGGCGCCGGAGGATCGGGAGTCGACAGCTTATTGCTTTCAGGCGAAGGGACAAGTTCTTGTCTTCTCGGCATCGTCAGCTTTGGTCGATTGTCACATTTGACAAGCAACCAAAATATATCTATATATATATTTCCCTGTTCCTGTAAATCACATTCTTACATAGCCTTTCAAGCATTCATTTGTACCAACATTACTAGATTACACAAACAACATTTGAAGTAAACGAAATTTGCTTTCATTATAGGAATATCAGATGTTGAGGCGGATGACTGTCCGAATCAAGCGCGCCTTCCGGACCTCGATTCCTAAACTATGTTGGAAGGTTTTCGATTCAGAAAAGAATATCTCGACGGGTTAACTCGAAGCCGAGAGGCAGCGGATGAATCCTGGGTTTGCTTGGGAATGTTGCTTTTGTACCAAAGAGAATAAGCCAGATTCCTCCCTACCATGGAAAAACACAATCGAAGAAGCCATGGATTCTTATGGGCCGATAATTAGGCCCGATTTCCAAATGGGCCTGTACTGTTAATGGGCCTTTAATGTTAATGGGCCCGCAGCGATTTTCGTACAAAATGTGGGTTTTCTAAAACGTTCCGAGTCTTCCTCTTCCCCGGACCCCCTTCGGCCTAGAGGATGGCGGTCGCCGGGAGGCCGAACGGCGGAGCGCTGGAGGAAGGCGACAACGTTGAGGGGCAGAAGTACCGGTTCTTGGAGGAGGGTGGCCTCGAAGATCAGTTGGATTATCACGCCAGCCGACATCTCAGCACCTTCGTCGCCGCCATCGAGAACCAGGACGTCGACGCCCTCCGCAATGCCCTCGGTAAGCTCTCCTGTTTCCGCCTCTTCCTTGTCCTCTCCTGGCCTTTCAAGGTGCTGCTTTTATCGGTCGCGCTGTTCTATGATTCGATTTCGGTGGCGTTGCTTCCCTTCTTCGTGCGAGTCCTTGCCTTGGGGGAGGGGGATTTCCGTCTCCTAATAAGTTGGGTTAATTCTCATTTCATGAATTTTCGTGAGTCCAAAGTCTCCATCATCAGGATATTTTCCATAGCATAGAGTGGCCTGGTTACTAGGATAAAGAAATAATTGTTTGTTGTACGGTTTCGGGGACTAATGTCAGTGATGGAAATGGTTTTTGTAGACTGCATGGTGACCTATATCTTTCGAACTGGAGTTGTATGCTCAATCTGGCCGCATGTGTGCTGTTGAGCCGGATTTTATTATGTGTTCCTGGGGTATCTGTGGAAACCTGTCATATTTCCCTTGTTTATTGTAGTTGCTTAAGGGAAGGAAGAGTTGGATGATGTGTAGGAAATAGTATGCCAATGAAGCTTAGTGTTGCCAGTGGATTGTGCGGGAAAGATGTTCATTTTCTCTGTTTACACTGGAATCAGATAGGGGAGGAATCTTTTTTGTTGATATTGGGACAACTCTATGTAATGTTGGTAATTTCAGAACTTTATTTTTGTTACTCAGGAATGAGCTCACATTGCTCTTCGTGATATCTATGGACAGATGGCTGAATGACATGGACATTGATATTAACGAAGCCGTTGAAGCCTGTGTTACGGCTCTGCATCTGGCTTGTCCTTGTGGCCCGCTTCGTTGTGTGCAGGTTGGTTGAATGTCTACCATCGGTTTAATTGGTATACTGGTTGGTGTGACTTAATTCTTTATGTCTTGATTTGACTAAATAAGATTGGGTATAACATAGTTGCTCTTAGAAACATGAGCTGGATTAGAAATAAAGGATGGGGATGGGGCCGTCCCCTTACACAACGCCTGCCCAATGGATGTTTTCTCATGTTTGTTGGTACGCCTGTCCTATTGAAGGTTATAAGGATATCGTCCAACATCTGCTCAGTACTGTTAGAAGTCCATATCTCATCAAGAGGATGTTGGATACAGTTGAGTGTGCAGGGGACACGGAGAGTTGGTCTGAAAAATTGCTAGTTTTAAATTCTTCTCTAACCAATTCGGGTTTTGGGTGATCCATAACCCTTCAAGTCCCATTCTGATTTGGAACTTCTGCTCAGAACATGGGAGGTCATTAGAATATTGTTGGCTGCTGGAGCTGATCCTAAAAGGGTAACTGTGAAGATTCAGAAAATTTAAGGTATGATATTAGTAATTATAAGAGTATTTAGTTGTTAATCAATAGAAATGAGAGTCTTCTTGTTGCTGCTGACGTCGTTAGCGAAACCTTATCGATGCTTTAGGTTCGATTACGCGTGACTATGTCACGTGAGAAAGGGGACGCCCTGACTGAAACGTAATCGAAGTCAGGTAACGATATCGGTTCGCTTGACACGTTAGGATACATAAATGTGAATTAATAAATGGACCTAGTGAGAATGTTTGGACCCAAGAGTGGCATTTCTCAAACTAGAGGATGGAAACAACAAATATATGATTGTTATTTTATTTTATTATGTATATATATAGGTATTGATAAGGGTCGACTGTCCCTCACCATTTTGCTTGTGTCTTTGGGGACGTGAGGCGAAGTGTATCTGAGCGGGCATAGGGTTACGTGGTTTAGAGATTCAGGGACAACGGCGAGTCGTGATGACGTAATACTTGAGGTGCGCTCTCATTCCCTTTTTACCCTGTTAGCTTTGTCCTCTGTGTCAGATGTAAGTCCTCTTCAAATGTTATTTCCTTGATTTGTTGGGTATTGGATGGCCTTGTTCATGAGATTTTGATGGTTGAAGCTTGAGTTATAGCATGTGGGATTTGAACTTTATTTTGATCTGTATTGCTGTATGGGTGAGTTGCTTGAGACTTAGTGACTCTTATACTTCCTGGCTTATTGGATTTTTGGAAATGTTGTCCGATGGTTGTTTACTGAATGAATTCTTGAGAGGTAAGGTAACGTTGTCGAGAAAGTAAATGAATCTTTGAGAGCCCGCTTTGTCAAGGAATTGATTGTACTATGGTTCCTGGTTGGTTGATTAAGGATGTTTGGATGTCGTCGTGGACGACAATCCATACCAGGACGAGGATACTTATGATGATTTGTTTGACTGTTTGCGCATGAGTGGAGTCATAGTTGTTAAAGCGTAAAGCGCACAAAAAGCGTAAACATCCCAAATCGTTTTAAGCTGTCACAGGGACGAGACAAACCCATAAATTTTCTCGACTCAGGAGGCATTGTAATTTCCCCAGAAGCACGACCAGCGCTCACGCTCGGATTTCCCGTTTGTACTGTCCACACCTGCTCATAGTGTTTGCTCACGTACTCTCGTGTGTCGCTCACACTCACACTCAAGGACGCTCGTAAGGACAAGGACTCGCTCACAAGGGACATAAGGACACAAGGATTTGGCCAAAGGCACATATTTTATTTCCACTCAATCTTACAATGTGTCTTGTCCACGTCCCTTTACATCTCTTATTTATAGGGGACGTGTAGCATGTATGCTACTTATAAATGTACATCATGCAACCAGCTCCGACCTACAAGAACATACCAAGGGTCGCCTGCTCCTAGCTGATTCGTCAGAGAAAACTCTAGGGTCGCCTGCAGCGTTCTACCGTTCATGTCTGACCTGCCCCCAGCAAACGTCTAACCCAAGTTAGCGACTATCTAGCTTCCCTTTGTCGCTGATGACCAGCTTACTCGTGCCTAGATTCGATGCCCAAGCCTCGCTCCCGAGCACCGATGAGCGCCACCCAGTGCTCAAGCCCGTGCCTCCTTCATGGACTGCCGCCTAAGCAGCCTTGCTTAAGCCTCGGTAGTTGATGGGCAAAGGGTCCCCGTCCGACCCTGTGACAAACCTCCCCCATCGGTTGAAGTCGACGCTCTCGTCGACATTGTGTCAATGCACGTCTTTGCTACGTCCCTAACAACCAAAGAACACAAGTTAGTTGTCCTCAATGAGCATCAGGTGATGAGAATGGTGGATACGGGAGCAACACACAGTTTCGTAGCCGACCGTGTTGTGGGGAAACTGGGGATGGCGGTTAATGAACATTCGTGTCATATTAAGGCGGTGAATTCTCGGAGCCAGCCCATTGGCGGAATGGCGAAGAGCGTGAAAGTTTCCCTTGGCTTATGGGAAGGATCCCTTGATTTCATAGTAGTTACTTTTGACGACTTTGATGTTATTTTGGGGAACAATTTTTTTGTGGATACCCAGGTTGCGGTGATGCCATGAATGGGTTGTTTATTGGAGACATGGCCCACCCATGGGAAATCAAAGATGCGTCGACAATGCAGTTGGCTAAGGGCTGGAAAAAGGGCGAGATGATCTACCTTGCAGCGGTTTTTGAAGTGGAGGAGGATACGTCCACGGAGATCCCCCAGGTTGTTAAGTCTGTCTTAGAAGAATTCAAAGATGTCATGCCAGCCGAGCTACCAATGGGTCTTCCTTCTAAGAGGGCGGTGGACCACAAGGTAGATCTCCTCTCAAGTATCGTTCCCCTTGCTAAGGCTCCTTACAAGATGGCACCAAAAGAGTTGGAGGAGCTAAGAGTTCAGTTGGGGGAACTGCTTGAGTCAGAAAAGATCCAGCCATCCAAGACGCCTTACGAAGCTCCTGTCATGTTCCAAACGAAGCATGATGGCACTTTGTGACTTTGCGTAAATTACCGGGGGCTGAACAAGGTTACCGTGAAGAATAAGTATCTAGTACCATTGGTGGCAGATTTGTTCGATCGGTTGTCGAAGGTTGCCTACTTCTCTAAGTTGGATCTACGGTCCGGATATTGGCAAGTCCACATTGCAGACGATATGAGCCCAAAACTACGATGGTAACGAGGTATGAATCGTTTGAGTTTTTGATGATGCCTTTCGGCCTAACCAATGCCCGTCACATTCTGTAACTTGTGAACGACTTAATCAATGAATATATCGATGGGTTTGTGGAGGTGTATTTGGATGATATTGTGGTATACTCGGAAACCCTAGAAGAGTACTTGAGACACTTACGGCTTGTTCTGTCCAAACTTAGGGAGCACACACTATGCGTTAAGAAAGAGAAATGTGAGTTCTGTGTGCAGGAGATCAACTTTCTAGGCCATGTGATCGGACAAGGAAGTGTACGGATGGATACGGGGAAGGTGCGAGTCATTCGAGAATGGCCGGCACTAGATAAAGTCTCGGAATTAAGGTGTTTTTTGGAACTTGCTAACTATTATTGCCGTTTTGTAAGGAATTACTCTTGGCATGCGGCCCATTTGACGGATCTGTTAAGGAAAGATCAACCCTGGTGTTGGGATGAGCGGTGTCGGACGACATTTGAGGACTTGAAGGAAGTAATTTCATCGGAACCTGTTTCAAGCTCCTCAGGTTTGATATAAACCCTTTGAGGTTTATACTGATACATCTGATCAGGCGGCGGGAGGCTTGCTGGTTCAGGAAGGGCACCCCGTTGCATTCGAAATCTGGAAGTTAAAAGATGCTGAGCAACGATATTCTGTCCATGAGAAGGAGATGCTGGTCGTTGTCCATTGCTTGCAAGTTTGGCGAGTCTACTTGTTGGGGATCACATTTGTGATCAAGACAGACAATGTGCCAATGTCCATTCTTTAACACTCAGAAGACGTTGCCAGATGATGTTCCCACTCAAAATGTTGGGGCAACATCTTCTGAGTTTTGAAGAATGTATTTTCCACGTCTGCCTTGATAAGAAATGTATTTCCCAAAAAGTAGACCCACCAAACTCGCAAGCAATGGACAACGGCCAACATCTCCTTATCATGGGCAGAATAGCGCTGCTCAGCATCTTTTAGCTCCCAGCTTTCGAATACAACGGAGTGCCCTTTTTGAACTAGAACGCCTCCTATAGCCTGGTTAGATGCATCGGTATGAACTTCAAAGGGACGTATCAAACCTAGGGAGCTTGAGGAGAGGTTTCGAAGCAATTGCTTCCTTCAAGTCCTCAAATGCCGTCCGACACAGCTCATCCCAATATTAGGGTTGATCTTTCCTTAACAGATCCGTCAAAAGGGCCACACGTCGAGACTAATTCCTCCCAATACGGAGATAGTAGTTAAGCAAGTCCCAAAAAACTCCTTAGTTTCGAGACTTCCTTGTCTCCATCTGCACGCTTCCTCGTCCGATCACATGGTCGAGGAAGTTGATCTCTTACACACAGAAGTAACATTTCTCTTTCTTAACGTAGAGTGTGTGCTCCCTAAGTTTGGACATAACAAGCCGTAAGTGGCTCAAGTGCTCTTCAAGGGTCTTCGAGTATACCATAATATCATCCAGATACCCCATTACAAACTCATCGATATTTTCTTTGAATACGTCATTCATCAAGTTACAGAATGTGGCATGGGCATTGGCTAGGTCGAAAGGCATCACCAAAAACTCAAACGACCCATATTTCGTCACCATCGTAGTTTTGGGCTCATCCCCTTCTGCAATGTGGACTTGCCAATATTCCTACCGCATATCCAATTTAGAGAAGTAGGCAACTTTCGACAACCGATCGAACAAATCTGCTACCAATGGTACTAGATACTTACTCTTCATGGTAAGGGTATATATATTACCAATTTAACAAATAACTTACACATAACATATGAATACCTAAGCAGAAAATACCATAGATTTAGCCTTTGCAACGTGAGAAATCTCGTTGCAAATCTCGTAACTCTATGTCAGATAAACTCATTTTTCTCTGTATACGATCTCATAACATTCATAACACTGCCATGAGATATATAATGCCTACCAAGAAAGTGACATGCTCGATAGTCTTCTTCACTTGTGGAATTTTTTTGATATCTTCCATCATGAGGTCAATATAATGAGTGGAACAAAGAATCCAATACAAATGATTTCTCTTAGCCTGAAGCAACTTTCATGTATTCATTATTACAAAAGTATGATGTTTGCATAAGAAAAACTTGTATAAGTAATGTGAGATTAAAATTTAAAATGTGTCTTACCAGCTAATACGTAGTTACTTACGTTGTCAGTGATGTCTTGTACGATGTTCTTCTCTCCAATCTCATCAACAAACTGATCTAACAATTCAAATAGCTTTTCTCACGTCTTCGAATAGGTTTAACGAATTTAATAAACATGCAGCCCTTCGAAGAATGCACCAAGAAGTTGATCAAACTTTTACCTCTTTTGTTTGTCCATCCATCGGACATTATCGAACAACCACCATTGGGCCAGCTATCCACATGATCTTTCATCAATTCATTCGTATAAGCAACCTCATCCTTGAGAAGCGGAACTCGCATCTCATAGTAACTCGGCGGCTTCAAATTAGGATAATATCTTCCAATATCCTACACCATCTTACCCAAAGTCGGTAATTTCACAACATTATAAGAAATGCCAGCTTGATAAAATCATCTAGCAATGCTCCATATGGTTGTTCGCTCCTCTTTATTAGATGAATCCACCACACTTTGATGTTTTATCTTGCCCTTCTCCATTAAGAATAGATCAATAGGATCCTTTCACTTAATTCTTTTCTGAGATACTTCCCCACTCGATAATGCAGTAGTCTTCGATCGTACAAGGGGATCATCCACTTCTATTTGGATGTTGACGTCGATTGGGGATGTATAGCCACAAAAATTGCAAGTCACCGCATTTAGCTGTTTTGGATCTTTCACGTAATTGTACCCCCAGCTAATGTCTCTTTTCGAAGATTTGTCTGATGAATCCATTCCTAATATCAGTCCCGACAAACACAAGTCACAACAACAAATTTGATTAGAAATCGAAGAAATTACAGCAAGAGATCAACAATGGTGAGCTGAAATGTGAGAAATCACAGTGAACAATCACAATGAAATCTAAGAAATTGCAACAATCGCTCCCAGTCACAACAACCCACAGTGAGATGAAATCTAAGAAATCACAACAACAATTGCTTCAAGTCACAACAATCCACAGTAAGCGTCCGGGTCCGGCGGGGCGACGGGGAGGAAGGCTTTCCGGCAGGGCTTCTGAAAGGGAGGGCGTCCGACGGGGCTACTGGGAGGGAGGCTCTTCGGTGTGGCGTTTGGGAGGGGGGCTCTTCGGCGGGGCTTCTGGGAGGGAGGGCGTTCACCGGGGCATCTGGGAGGGAGGCTATCCAATGGGACGTCTGGGGGAAGGCTCTCCGACGTGGCGTCTAGGAGGGATGGCGTTTGGCGGGGCTTCTAGGAGGGACGACGAACGTTAGGGCAGAGAAAAGGGACAACAAGCGTTAAGAGAGAAAGGAGATAGGACAGAGAAAAGAAATCGTCGCGCTCAAAACTACACACTATAGAATGATATAAGATTCACAGTATTTTCATATGCATGTGCAGGGAATTGAACGTACTAAGCGATGATTCGCTAACTCCGTTAGGGGACAATCTTTTTAGGTACTTGGTAAACAGAAGAACGTAGAGATTACGTTGGGACGAAGTTGGCTAGAGCTGGGTTGTTAAAAGCGCGCTTAAAGCGGAAAGCGCGAGGCGCAGGATGAAGGCTTCGCTCCCAATCGATGGAGCGACTCACATGAAGCGTGCGCCTAGGAGCCAGCCGCTTCGGGCTTTAAGCGCGGGGCGCCGATCACAAGGGAAGCGGCAAAGCGCAATGATTCCTTTTCTCTATCCTATCTCATTACTCTCTTAACTCCTGTTTTCCCTTTTCTCTGCCTTAACGCTCGTTCTCCCTCCTAGAAGCTTCGTCGGACGCCCTCCCTCCTAGCCGCCCCGCCGAATAGCCTCCTCCCAGACGCCCTGTCGGAGAACCTCCCTCCGAGACGCCCCGCTGGACGCCCTCCCTTCTAGAAGTCCCGTCGGAAAGCCTCCCTCCCAGATGCCCTGCCGGAGAGCCTTCATTCTCGTCGCCCTGTCGAACCTAAACGCTCACTATGGGTTGTTGTGATTTTTTAGATTTCATCTCATTGTAGGTTGTTGTGATTGGAAGCGATTGTAGTTTCTTAGATTTTACTGTGATTTCTTAGATTTAAGTTCACTGTTGTTCATCTCTTGATGTGATTTCTTCGATTTCTGATCAAATTTTTTGTTGTGAATGTGTGTTATTCGGGATTAATATTAGGAATGGATTGATCGGACAAATTTTCTAAAAGAGACATTGGCTGGAGATATAATTACGTGAAAGATCCAAAATAGCCGAATGCGGGGGCTTGCAATTTCTATGGCTATACGTCGAAATGCGGTTTACCGTGTAAAGCAACACCAAATAGGGTCCTTTAGAAATGCTTATTACATCAGTTTGTTGATGAAATTGGAGAAAAGAACATCGTACATGTCATTACTGACAACGGAAACAACTACGTATTAGCTGGGAAGGCACTTTAAATTTTAATCTCACGTTTCTTATACAACTTTTTCCTATGCAAGCATCTTACTTTTGTAATAATGAAGACAGGAAAGTTGCTTCAGGTTAAGAAAAAGCATTTGTATTGGACTCCTTGTGACGCTCATTGTATTGACCTTATGTTAGAAGATATCAGCAAGATTCTACAAGTGAAGAGGACTTTCGAGCATGCCATTTTCTCAGTAAGCTTTATATATAGTCATGACAGTGTTTTGAATGTTATAAGATCGTACACAGAAAAATGAGTTGATTCGACATGGAGTTACGAGATTTGTAACGAGATTTCTCACGTTACAAATGTTACATCTATTGAAGAATAACATAAAAAAGAAGTTCTTATCTCAGATATTTTCATCTTAGGTATTCATGCGTTGTGGAAGATATTTGTTGAATTGGTAATATATACATTTTTCATAAGCGTATATATATTACCAAGACTGCTAAAGGGAAAAAGACATCCCGAATTGTGTCCATGAGAACTTTTTGGGATAGTGTACTATGTGTATTTAAAGTGATGGGTCCGGTTGTGATGGTTTTTCGGCTTGTGGATAATGAGAAGAAGCCGGCCATGGAATATATTTATGAAGCAATGGATATGGCCAAAGAGACATTCAGAGGTCATTTAATGGAAAAGAAGAAATGTATGTGGATATCTTCGAAATATTGATGATAGATGGAATTGTCAACTTCACCATCCATTGCATGCAGTGTGACATTACTTGAATCATACTCATTATGATCCGAACTCCACATATCTCAGCAATTCAGAAGTCACTACTAGATTACATGCTTGCATAGAGAGGTTGAATCCGATTATAGCGGTTCAAGATAAGATCATTGAAAAAATTGCAAACTATTCAAGAAGGTAGAAATTTTGAAACGCCCTTGGCAAACCGAAGTATGACTCAACGATAACAGGTACATTCCTCTTAGCTATTTAAATTTTCATTTTCAACATTATAGTTGTTTAATGAATCACTAACATATATATAATTCTCATGACAACGGAGTGGTAGGTTTTGTTTGGTGGTGATACCCCCACTTTTCAAAAATTTGCTATTCGAATACTAAGTTTAACGTGTAGCGTAACTGGTTGTGAGCGAAATTGGAGTACTTTTAAGCATGTAAGCCCCTTCTTCATCCATTAACATGTATTATTTCTTATTTCTATTATGACCATTTCACATTATACTTTTCCAATATAGATTCATTATAAGAAGATGAATTGACTTGAACATCAAAAGTTACTAGATCTTGTATTTATAAAGTCTAACCAAAATCTCAAAGCAAGATATAATGTACGAGATACCATTGATCCTCTTTGTATGAATGATTTTGATTATTGTAATGAGTGACTAGTCGGTGAAATGGAAGAAGAGCAAGATGAGTCGCTACTAGTCGGTGAGGGGGCGTTGGATGTTCATCACGTCGTGATGAACGCACGGGGTTTTAGTAGTTAGAGATTGTTTGATGGTGATGATGAAGTCCATACCGACGTCGAGGAGGAAATTGATGGAGATGCGAATGAAGACAACACCTTGGTAGATCGCGAATATGATGATGAGAGCCTAAATAACGATATAGATTTATATGTTTAGATTGTTGTGTTTTCACGTTCTTTTGTCATAAACTTATGCATTAGTCACATTTGAAAACTTTGATTTTATGACATTAAAAGTTGAATAAACTTTATCTTGAAGTTCCTTAATTGAATTATATTTTTCGTTTAACATTAACGCCTACATGTCAAAAGCGCACTTTGCGCTTAAAACGATTTGGAGGTTTGCGCTTTTTGTGCGCTTTACGCTTTAACAATTATGGGCTAGAGACAACCGAGTCAAGGTATAAAATGATGATAGCTTCCCCTAATCATGTACTGGAAGGCTAATGAAGTTGCGGTCTTTACAGTAACATTTACGGAAAGGTGAGTCAGATAGAGTTCTTCGATATTGCCCTATTTTTGAGCCCATCTCTTCTTAATCATGTTTATTCATTGACAGATCCCAGTTGAGCTGCTTGATGAGGACAGTCACACAAGAAGGATCTTTGAGGAATTCGGCAGCAATGTTCATGGGATCATTTCATGATGCTGGGATCTTAATACTCGTACGTATATCTAACTCTCTTTATCTGCTCTTCAGTTCCAAGGATGCTAGTTTTGTAACGACTAGAGACTTCCTGTGTGCCCGAATGAAACTGAGCCATCAGTTTGCATGTACTGGCAAATGATACCAGACTGGGCTTCTGCAGATTTCATCGAAGATGCATACAGTAGTTGATTTCCAATGTTATTGGTGTTGGTCTCCGGTCTTTGCCGGTTCTGAATGCTTACATCGTCCAGACATCTAGCATCTTCATGAACTGAACAAGCCAAAACAGTCTCAGAATGAATATGATTTGGCTTGCATTTGACATTTAGGACAATAAACGGCATGATGATTCTTCTTCCAAGAGGCTAGGGTCCTCCTCGATCTTCATCACAAGCTCCTCGAAGCATTTCTCGACGTTCTCTCGGGTTCTGGCGCTACACTCGAAGAACAGGCACCCGGCCTCTTCCTGTGCAAATTATTATTTTCTTTTACAGTCTCCTGTGATTTTTAATTGCAAATGAAATTAACTAAATAAGAAAAAAATTTAGGCAAAAATCATATGTAGAATTCTTAACTATTCTCTTGAAACTCGACGATCTTGGTTTTATTTATTTTTTTGTTTAATATTTATGTGATGATAATTTTCAATTAATTCATTCATGAGATTGCAGTAAAATTGACGGAATAAATAATTAGATTACAGCCTCAACGCGGCTACTAAGATTTTGGAGCATTAATGTTAATAGTAGTAAATAAAGTCGTCTAAATGGTAACGGTTTCTTCTATAGTCGAGTGTGTAATAATAAGAAAAAATATTTTGCAGCTTAAACAGTCAAACTTTACTAAATATCCAATTCAACTCTTGTAGCGTCTCGTCAATAGAAACAAAAAATATTTTGCAGCAGTTAAACTCTACTAAATATCAACAATCTTCCCATTTTTTATGAGACAAAACATTTATTTTTGAAGGAAATATTTTTATAAGGAACTCCCCTGACTCCTCATCGATAGGTGTTTGTACGAGTCTTGCATTTTACAAAATCTTATGGTTTCTGTATGAGAGTGCATATAAGTTTATGTTACAAAAACAATTTGTTCACGTAGCACAAAGCTTTTGTGATATATAAAGCGTGGAGATTCTGTATTTTAGGCTGAAAAAAATTATGAATTTTCACTTTTGCTTTCCCGGCAAGTGACTATAATATCACGATTCACATACCTAGTAGAATGTTGAAGCCTCTACATGCATAGTAGTAAATAGAAACTTATGTGACTATAAGATAATGATTCACATACCCGATTGAAGGTTGAACACTATACATCCACAGTTGATATAGAAAATTAATATTTTCTATAATCAAATACAGAGCGAATGACTCCCCCTTCACAAGATTTATCCCCCTTTTTATCATATCAAAAACAAGTGGAAGAAAGGTAAAAAAGGAGAAGGTATATATGCATTTAATAAGTTTTACTTTCACAAAATGCAAAAGCTTCGGCATAAGCATATTACTTGAATAGATTATTGGAACAAGACTACTGTATATTTAGCCCAACGGTCTCATGTGCTTTGCACTCCCAAAAAAACTAAGTTGTGCTCAAACTTTTTGTTCCCTATAAAAGGTTAAAATACCATAATATGGATTGACCTTTTATCCCACTAATTCTGTAAGAATGCTTGATAGTTTTTGAGAATTAGCCGAGCTATATCTTTAATCTTCCCGAATATCCAATCTCATATTTCTCCAAACATTTCCAAAATCTCTTCCCCTTTCAGTTACATAAACATGAGCACAAGGTAGAAACATAGAAAAATGGCTCTGTTGAAGTTAACCGAAACGCTGAAGATAAACCAAAATATAAAAGTTAGAAAATTTATTCATGGTGCTGAGTAAATCATGTCCAAGTAACATTCATTACATCAAAACCATATGGTTAGAAACTTCTAAAAATTTCCTTAGTGTAAAAGATGAAGTCATAGAAGGTTATAGCTTCTATCTCAAAAAACTTACGTTATTTTAAAAATAAATTTCCTGATATAGGCTTCCAAACATATTTTGGAGCCTTATTTGAATTTCAATTCAATTTTTGGAATAAAATTTGTTGTATCTTTTATAGCGTAGAAGGAAGTACCTTCCGTTGTATGTTTTTGCTTCATAAAGTACTTACAGGACTTTATTAACTATTTGTCTTACGTGAGACGTTACATGAGATGGCATAATCCTGTTCACTTCTTAAAAAGAAAAATCTTTCTTTACCCAAAGGCTTCGTAAAATGATTAGCCAATTGATGTTCTTTGTTGACGTATTTTACGTTTATAGAACCCTGTGGAACATTATCCCTCAGAAAGTGATGCTTGACTTCAATGTACTTTGATCTAGAGCGATATACTGGATTGCGAGTTAGGTTTTCGTACTAGTATTGTGTAAATCATGGAGGCTATAATCAATTACTATTTTTTATTTATTTAAACGGTTTGTGTCAATATATATAAGAGACAATGTGTGATAACCCAATTATGGTTCATGCGATCATTTTAATTGTGCTTTTGTACATATCATGTAATATTATTAATGTGGTTTAGATGTCTTATGGTGAATGCCCGTGTATTGACATAAGGCTGTGATGTAAGAGCCCGACACATCATATGTTAATAGGTACTAGGTTCCTCCCACTTAACCAAATAGACAGGCTCTATTTGCTCTTAGCAAGTCAGGAAGAGAAATACTCATATCATGGTACTTTTTCTTTTTTGTTATCGAGTATGTATTCTTGTTTTTCTAATTTATTCGTGTCCTAAATTCGATTACTCTGTCTTACATAAATGTGAAATACCAATAGGAATGTAAGTCCATGCGGAGGTTAGATATTTTATTTTATATATTTTCCTTACTTCTCTAATTATACTTTATCAAAAAATAAAATTTACATAAACATCCCGTTCATCGAGAATATTACATATATGTAAAATCAAAATGTTATGTATATACCACGACTGCATCGTAGCACAAAGCTCGAGAAAAAACAAACTTCAAAAGATTTTTTTTTATAAGTTTTATTTATGAAATAAATCTCGAAAATATTAGTTAATTTTAATAATCAAGATCATATGATAGGATCGTGAGCGTATTTGGTATATAAGATCGTCTAATAATTGCATATAATTTTAGGGTTCATATTATCAAAATTTTAGGATGGAATTGGCAATCCTTACCGCAAATTAAGTGCCAATAACCAGTGGAATTGTTTAATACTGGGAGTTTATTTCATCTGCACTTTTGGGTAAGGACGGGAAGAAAGCCTTCCTCCGTCACCATGGAAATCCAAGCATTCATCTTCCTCCTCTTTTCAATAATCCTCCTCCTCAGAAGTAAGCATCCCATTGAATTGGTATTTTCGTACACGGTTTCGCAAACCACGAGTAATACATGTGACGGACAGATGCCTGCAGGAACCATCGCCACCACCTTCACCTTTGCGAAGATGCGTACGGTAGTTGATTTCCAATGTTATTGGTGTTGGTCTCCGGTCTTTGCCGGTTCTGAATGCTTACATCGTCCAGACATCTAGCATCTTCATGAACTGAACAAGCCAAATCTGTCTCAGAATGAATATGATTTGGCTTGCATTTGAAATTTAGGACACTAGAAGGCATTACGATTCTTCTGCCAAGAGGCTAGGGTCCTCCTCGATCTTCATCACGAGCTCCTCGAAGCATTTCTCGACGTTCTCTCAGGTTCTGGTGCTACACTCTAAGAACAGGCACCCGGCCTCTTCCTGTGCAAATTATTATTTTCTTTTACAGTCTCCTGTGATTTTTAATTGCAAATGAAATTAACTAAATAAGAAAAAAATTTAGGCAAAAATCATATGTAGAATTCTTAACTATTCTCTTGAAACTCGACGATCTTGGTTTTATTTATTTTTTTGTTTAATATTTATGTGATGATAATTTTCAATTAATTCATTCATGAGATTGCAGTAAATTTTCCGGAATAAATAATTAGGTTACAGCCACATCGCCGCTAAAAATTACATAAATATTTCATTCATAGTAAATGGGAGTGCCGTTACGCCCACGACGACCGCATCACATTTTGTCCCTTAAGAGAACAATTACTTGGGGGAAAACAAATGGGGGGCAAATCTTTGATCCCCCTAAAATTGGTGAGATTTTATTTTAAAATCCAAAACTTCCTTCCGTGATTTTTTTTTTTTTGATATGGCTTAGAAAAAAGGGAGAGAGAAGTATACGGTTATTGATTTCCTTTCTTATTTCTTGAGACATAAATGCTAAAAGTAAATTATGATCTTAAGTACCAACATGGGGTTGGTCCAAGTGGTAATGAGCTTGGATTCGCTTAAGGAGGTCTCGAGTTCGAAACCTACCGTACGCACCTACCCTTGTTGGAAGACTCAACCGCCATAGCCGGGTGTCCTACCCGGGTCATCGCTCCGACTAATCCGGGCGGGCAACCAAAAAAAAATTATGATCTTGAGTGTCTAAGTCATTTAAAGTAACGATTCTCCTCCATCAAGTCGAGAAGGCCCAAATGACTTGGAAGAACAGTTTTCAACGACCCACTATTCTTGGCGGTTTCCCTTGTGGGTTTTCTTTATTAGTTTATAAATAGGTCTTTTGTTCTATCTTTGAGGGCACACACATTAACCTTCACAAAAAGGCCATTTTTGTCCTCTGTCATTTCCTTTGCTTTTCCGCGATTTTTCTTTTTTCACGGTTTCCAGATAATAATGACTGTTTGATTTTCAGTGCATGAAAGTGTGATTTAGTTGTGTTGTTTACAATTTCCGGTGACCACATTATTTGACCGTGTTTGATTTTCCCACGCTCCGACGAGTGCTCGGTGGCCCCCGTTCTTGTGTGACAAACAGTTTGTTAGACGGATTGGAGTGCAAGGAGAACTTTGAAATTACTCAATTTTTAATTTTAGTTCTAACAGATATTATCATTGATTAAAACAAATGATGACCTGAGTTGATTTTTGATGTTTTATGTGAGAAAGAAAATGATGGTACATCTCTTTGAATTTTTTTTTTGTTTACATCTGATTTATTTATTTATTTGTGCTTCAAAAATGGCTTGCGAATTCTATAATGGAGTCGGGTGAAAAAGTGGGTGCAATAAATTAGTGTACAAATTCAATTAAGAATTTTGGTGAAAAGTGGGCGCAATGAATTAGTGTTAAAATTCAATTAAGGATTTTTAACTCTTTTTTGACAAATCCTGTAACGGAAGAAAACATTTGTAAAACAGAATCTTGTAGACAAGTTCCGAGAGACAAAATTTGTATGAAACAAATCCCCAAATGGTTCTACAACACAAAGAATTTTATAGTGGTTCCGTCACTTTACCTATGTCCACTCTCATCCAGAACGACGACTTTGTGGTAAACCCCACGTGAACAGACAACAGTCCTACGTTTATGCACACATAGAATGCATAGCAGAAAATGACCAGTCCCTCACCTTCTGTGCTCCTAGAGTATCTGTCTGTCTCTTCGGCCTACTACACATTGATACGCCACTTTCCACCTGCACGTCTCTTCCAATGCTTTGCCACAACCTCCAACCAGAGTCACCCGTGGCCTCGTCGTTCATGTGTGATTAACAAAACTAAAAAACACAAGAACAAAAAATCACAAGCTCACTTCGCACTCTCTTTGAAATTTACACAATGATACACTTGATTTTTTTCACACATTACAATGTGGCCGAATGGCCTATTTATACACAAGACACAAAAATGAAAAGTAGAAACTAATATTACTAATAAAGGTTCTACACATACAAGAAATTAAATAAGTGGTCAATATATACATTCCAAAAGTACAATGGGTGTCACCCTATAGCAACTATCAATTAGGAATTAGATTAAATGGATTAGGGCATAATTTAAAAAAAGATCCCATTAATAATGCATTATAGGAAATTCTGGACAGTAAATTATGTAAATGAAAGTAATTCGAGATTAACTTTCATAAGTATCAAATTTAATTTCTTATAGTCCAATATGTCTAATTCAATGAACTTAGTTAGATGATGTGGCTAATTGTCCCAAATATCGGTTCCTTGGCGATCAAGTAGATACAGAAGGTTAGAGACATCCTTGCAGAACATTTCCATGATAATTTATTTATTTCCTTTAATAAGAAATGTATTACTTATTTTAGTTTCTTTGGTAACAAATCATATATTTTCGATCAGATTAAATATCTTAATCAATAAGGATAATTACAAAGAATGTTCCTTTTAACTTTGTAATCGTTTATTAATTACATAAAAATATTTTCTTATAGAAGGTTCTCATTACAAGTAGCTTTTATAGTGTAGAGGGTTGACTTCTATCTCATAGAAGGACAAACTTCTTGCGGCTCATGACCAAAACCATATCAACAATCTTCCACATTTTGATGATGAAAAAACATTTATGTTTGAAGGAAATATATTTACAAGGAACTCCCCTGACTCCTCATAGATAGGTGTTTGTATGAGTCTTGCATTTTACAAAATCTTATGGTTTCTTTCTAAGAGAACATATAAGCTTATGTTATAAAAACAATTTGTTCACATAGCACAAAGCTTTTGTGATGTATACAGCGTGGAGATTCTGTATTTTAGCTAGACAAAAATTATGAGTTTTCACTTTTGCTTTTCCGGCAAGTGACTATAATATCACGATTCACATACCCAGTAGAATGTTGAAGCCTCTACATGCATAGTAGTAAATAGAAAACTTATGTGACTATAAGATAATGATTCACATACCCGATTGAAGGTTGAACCATATACATCCACAGTTGTTATAGAAAATTAATATTTTTCTATAACCAAATACAGAGCGAATGACTCCCCATTCATAAGATTTATCCCCCTATAAAAAACAAGTGGAAGAAAGGTAATAAAGAAGAAGGTATATATGCATTTAATAAGTTTTACTTTCACAAAGTGCAAAAGCTTCGGTATAAGCATATAACTTGAAGAGATTATTCGAACAAGACTCCTGTATATTTAGCACAACAGTCACATGTGCTTTGCACTACCAACAAAACTAACTTGTACTCAATATTTTATTCCCTATAGAAGGTTAAAATACCATAATATGGATTGACCTTCTATCCCACTAATTCTGTAAGAATGCTTGATAGTTTTTGAGAATTACCTGAGCTATATCTTTAATCTTCCCGAATATCCAATCTCATATTTCTCCAAACATTTCCAAAATCTCTTCCCCTTTCAGTTACATAAACATGAGTACAAAGTAGAAACATAGAAAAATGGCTATGTTGAAGGTAAACCGAAACGCTGAAGATAAACCAAAATATAAAAGTTAGAAAATTTATTCATGGTGCTGAGTAAATCATGCCCAAGTAACATTCATTACATCAAAACCATATGGTTAGAAACTTCTAAAAATTTCCTTAGTGTAAAAGATGAAGTCATAGAAGGTTGTACCTTCTATCTCAAAAAGCTTATGTTTGAAAAATATATTTCAAGAATATATTTCCCGATATAAGCTTCCAAACATATTTTGGAGCCTTATTCAATACAATTTTTGGAATACAATTTGTTATATGTTTTATAATGTAGAAGGAAATACCTTCTATTGTAAGTTTATGCTTCATAAAGTACTTACAGGACTTTATTAATGATTTGACTGATGTACGACGTTACATGAGATGGCAGAATCCTAGTTCAGTTCTTAAAAAGAAAAACTTTTTTTTACCCAAAGGCTTCGTAAAAAGATTAGCCAATTGGTGTTCTTTGTTGACGTATTTTACGCTTATAGAACCCTGTTGTACATTATCCCTCAGAAAGTGATGCTTGACTTCAATGTATTTTGATCTAGAGCGAGATACTGGATTGCGAGTTAGGTTTATCGTACTAGTATTGTGTAAATCATGTGAGTCTATAATCAATTACTACTTTTTATTTATTTAAACGGTTTGTGTCACTATATAAGTGACAATGTGTGATAACCCATTAAGGTTCATGTGATCGTTTTAGTTGTGCTTTTGTACATATCATGTAATATTATTAATGTGGTTTCGACGTCTTATGGTGAATGCCCGTGTATTGACATAAGGCCGAGTTCACGATAGAAGACGGGATAGATTCCTATGATGTGAGCCTCGTGGACGGGTTCAACCTCCCATTGTCGATCGGTCCCCAGGAATTGAACAGGGAATGCCAATGGACAAGCTGCCCAGGGAACATCAATGCAGTGTGCCCGCCCAATCTTGCGGTTAAGGGGCAGGACGGGAGCGTGATCGCATGCAAGAGCGCCTGCAAGGCATTCGGCTCACCCCAGTACTGTTGCATGGGTGCGTATCGCTCGCCGCAAACTTGCCCACCCACGAACTATTCGAAGATATTCAAGGGGCAGTGCCCACAAGCCTACAGTTATGCGCAAGACGACCACCGCAGCACCCTCACCTGCCGCGACTCCCTCAACTACCTCATAAAATTTTGTCCTTAATTAAGATGCATCATAGATCCCTCAAATTGTGGCCAGACCTGGTAGGATCGATTAACAAGGAACATACTCACCCCCTCAGAATTTGCTCATGTGGCCATCCGTGAAAATAAATGAGTATGCAAGTGTGATGTGAGCGGAAGCGGCTAAAAATTTTTTCAATTTTTAATACATGCCTCCAATTTAATTTAGTAACGGGCCGTTTAGCTGAATAATTTCTTAGCATAATTATTAGTAAAAGCCTCGGGGATTAGCAAAAAAAAAATAGTACAAATGTACTACATGTTATTAGAAATCGACCCGGTGTTTTAGTTTTTTGTCGGAAGTGAACTTACTGAGAAATTACTATGCCCATAGTCATTTTGTTAATTCTTTTAGTAATTATTTAATTTAATAAATCACTAAATAAACAGTATTTCGAACCAAACATAAATTATAAAGTGATTTTTATCGTGAAGCCCTCCCATAGGGTTGCCTCATCTTTTCAAAGGCTTCTCTTTATGCTGAGGAATATCCTTGGGATCTCAGTGTTCACGATCGAGGATCACAATGATTTTTCACCTGCCTTGGGATTCTCAGTCTTCTTCTCCGAATCGTGTTGTAAGTTGACTGCACTGATCTGTTTTGTTGTACCTTATGGGATCTGAAATGAGAGCCGACAAATTTGATGTGTTTCTCGTACAAAGACTGTGATCTTTTCTTATCTCGAGTCAAACTAAGAATGCGCGCGTGATCGAATCCGAGACTTTGTACAACTTTGGCTGTAGAAATCACTCAATGGAAAATGAACGAAGTTAAACCACACGACTGGGAGATTGACTTGACTTGACTTTGCCGACAAAAAGAGCAGAGAGTCTACTTAGACCACCTGCAAGTGAACGCTGATAATAATGGAGTCAAACTATTAAGAATGGCTTTCTTTTAACGTGGAAAACACTCCAAGGGGGAATGAATCCACTTAAACCACACGATTAGGAGATTGACTCGACTTGACTTTAAAGCAAGCGAAAGCTAATAATACCACCATTCCATTAGTTTTGTCTAAAACATTCCCACTTTTGCTTTGAAACATGCCGACGGGAGTAGCAATCCCATCCTTGCCCATCTCCGCGTGCTTCCTCCTCATGCTGTGGTTTTGTTCTTCAGCTTTTGGGAAACTGTTGTCCCTCGAGGAAGAGTGTTCTGCCCTGTTGGGATTCAAGAGCTCATTCTTTAGTGAGAGCCATTGTGACTACGGCGACGGCATCATCGGCAGCCCCCAAAAGATGATGTCGTGGAAGGTGGCCAAGGAGGGAATGGCAGGGGACTGCTGCAACAGGGGAGGCATCACGTGCGACGAAGGAGATGGGCATGTGCTCAGCATCGACCTTAGTGGTAACTGCCTTATGGGAGTAATGGACTCCGAAGCAAGCATCTTCGACCTCCTTCATCTCCAGGACCTCAACCTCGCATTCAATTGGTTTAATCTGTCTAGGGTTCCACCCGCCATAGGACGTCTCCCTAGGTTGAAGAGGTTGAATCTCTCTTCTAGTGGTTTCAGTGGCGAGGTCGTGCCCGCGACGATGAGGTCTTTCAATCTGTCTTCGCTAGATCTTTCAGGAAATTCGAGAATGAGTGTGCCCAGCTTGGAGGTGTGGCTTCAAAGTCTAAACAAGATCGAGGAACTGGATCTTAGTTGGGTCATAGTATCGGACAGCAAGGTACCGAGAAGCTTGGGGAATATGACTTCTCCGAGGTCCGTCTTGCTCTCCAGCTGTGGTTTATCCGGCGAATTTCCAGATTCTGTCTCTGCACTGCCCAGGCTGGAGTTCCTAGATTTGAGTTACAATCAACTTGGGGATGAAATCCCTTCTTCTATTGGGAATCTGACCAATCTCTCGAACCTGGATTTGAGTTTCAACAGATTGAATGGAGAAATTCCTTCGTCACTGGGAAACCTCATCCGGCTTGATGAATTGGATCTATCCTCCAATCAACTTGGGGGTGAAATCCCTTCTTCTATTGGGAATCTAACCAATCTCTGGACGCTGCTTTTGAGAAGCAACAGATTGAATGGAGAAATTCCTTCGTCACTGGGAAACCTCATCCGGCTTGATGAATTGGATCTATCCTCCAATCAACTTGGGGGTGAAATCCCTTCTTCTATTGGGAATCTAACCAATCTCTCAAAGCTGGATTTGAGTTTCAACAGATTGAGTGGAGAAATTCCTTCATCGCTGGGAAACCTCATCCGGCTTGATGAATTGGATCTATCCTCCAATCAACTTGGGGGTGAAATCCCTTCTTCTATTGGGAATCTAACCAATCTCTCAAAGCTGGATTTGAGTTTCAACAGATTGAGTGGAGAAATTCCTTCATCGCTGGGAAACCTCATCCGGCTTGATGAATTGGATCTATCCGTCAATCAACTCGCGGGTGAAATCCCTTCTTCTATTGGGAACCTCACCAGTTTGATTTCTCTTGACCTTCGTTCAAACTATCTAACTGGCGTGGCTCGCTTGGACCTCCTACTTCAGCTGAAGGGAATAGTGGATGTTACACTTTCATCCAATGGATTCTCATCGATAATCTTTCCAGAACCTAATGCCAGCGTTACACAGGTTGAGTACCTTTCTTTGGATTCTTCGGACTTAAAGGAAGTCCCCGGATTTCTGCAACAACAGAACAAGTTGGATACGTTGTCTTTGTCCAAAAACAACATTTCAGGGCGTATACCTCAATGGCTGTTGGAGAAATCTCTTCGTTTTTTGGATCTCAGTTTCAACAATATCCAAGGAACACTCTCGATGCCTCCCACCACCACCAGCTATTACCTCATTTCCAATAACAGGCTATCTGGAGAGATCCCCTCGTCCATATGCGAATTGCAGAATATGCAATTGCTAGATTTGGCAGATAACAACTTTATGGGAGAGCTTCCCCGATGCTTCGGCAACTTCAGCTCCCATCTGTCTGCGCTGAGCTTGAGAGGCAATAATTTCGCCAGAAAAATTCCCGAGTTCAATCGCAAAGGATGTCAGCTAAGCGTAGTGGATCTAAGTGCGAACTCATTCGAGGGGACTTTACCAAGGTCAATCGCAAATTGTGATAAGCTTGAGTACGTGAATCTTGGGAAGAATAAGATCATAGATACCTTTCCATCTTGGTTAGGATCGCTTCGTGGGTTAAGGGTGCTCATTCTGCATTCCAATATGTTTCACGGAGTGTTGAAGGCTTGCGGTAATGACTCCTGCTTTCCTAATCTGAAAGTCATCACTTTATCCAAAAATAATTTGTGGGGCATATTAACAGCCGAGTACTTCAGAAATTGGCCGGCAATGAAATATCCCACTCCAGACGATGAAGGTCCCCCAAGTGGTCTTGTTGAAATGCTCAAGATGGTCATAATCGACAAAGGCATAGAAAGTGAGTTTGGAAAGACCTCCGGGTACTTCACTCTCTTAGATCTTTCGAGCAACAATTTCATCGGCATCATCCCCGAATCCATTGGAGACAATTTTCTCAAACTTCATACTCTGAACCTTTCAAACAACCACTTTGGCGGGCCGATCCCTCTATCCTTGGCGAAGTTGAGGAGACTAGAAGCTCTAGATCTGTCAAGGAACAAACTGTACGGCGAGATTCCGACAATGTTAATGCAGGTAACTTCCCTGGAGATTTTTAACGTGTCCTACAACAATCTTTCCGGTCCAATTCCCGAGGGGAATCAATTCAGCACGTTCGAGAATAATTCTTACGTAGGCAACCCCGAGCTGTGCGGTTCACCTCTGACAAAGAAGTGTGGGAAACCGCTGCAGCCCTCATCAAGTCCGGCCCGCAGTCAAGAGCAGAAGTTGAGGCTCTCATTGGGAATGGCGTGGATCACAGCAGGGATAGGACTTGCAGGTGGTTTGATCGTGGGGGTGGCGTTGGAGCAGGCGTTTGGTAATGATGTTATGGATTGGCTGGCGAGGAAATGGCACTAGTATCGAAGAAGTACAGCCTGAGATAGATTTGAATGATGCTGCTTTCCTCTGGTTCACTGCCCAGACAGTGAGGAAATGAAACTAATGCTTTATAAAGTAATAAAGTTTTTCAATTATGGAACTTTTGGAATTTATAAACGCCAAATCATGTCACAAAAGAAGGTAGACGAAGTTGTCATCAAAACGTAGAACTAACCTCTGCGCAGATTTTTTTACGTGGGGTTTGAATACTGAGTACGCCTTTACCCGGTTGGTTTGAGATACGATGGGTGCTTAATCCCCATAAACCTCAAGAAACTATACTCGGGGTCTAGGGCATGGAGAAGGCCAAGGGTTTATGCTTCATATTCGGCATTGTTGTTTGTGTAACTGAATGTGACATTGGTTGTTGTTTGGTAGTATTCCCCGGGGACATGACTACAGCTTTTTGATGCTTAATAATGTGGAGTTAGCGACACCATCAAAGTACATTTCATCACGCTTTAGGTTATGCGAGTAAGATGTTTCCATTAGATAGCTTGACTTACAATGATGAATTATCCTTCCTTGGGTACTTAGCAATCTCATCTGTGCCCTTGATTGATTTGGTAGGATGGAACCATATATTAAACTCTGTGAGTTGCAATTACGATTTGGAAACTTGTGAAAAGTATAGGGCAATTGAAGAGGTGCTTCAAAGGATCATTCTCTTACAAGTAGAATATCGTAAAATAGAATATACTACCACTCCAAAAGTGATATCAATCACTACAAATAT
Organism: Melastoma dodecandrum; assembly: GCA_029817715.1. Taxonomy (NCBI): domain Eukaryota; kingdom Viridiplantae; phylum Streptophyta; class Magnoliopsida; order Myrtales; family Melastomataceae; genus Melastoma; species Melastoma dodecandrum. Next base: position 1,475,039 of record JARUPY010000237.1, read on the forward strand.
CTCTTCTCTGCTAGCAAGTAGAAAGCTGAGGATGCTCAAGTCAGTATCATTTACATGTTCTTCCTGATCAATCTTTTTCCTTCTGACTCCTCTATTGTTTTGCACTTTGTTATGAATTCTTCTACAGTTTAATGAACAACTATAAAGGCCTTTTCACCTTTTCGTTGCAGATTATTATGTCACAATACACCAAGAGAATGGGCGAGAATTTATTAATGTTATTATTTATCAGCAGTTTGTGTACCCCGACAGACAGTTGAAAGATATAATGTTTCAGCATTAGGCCTACTTGCCTTCCAATATGGTAGAATATCGTTGGACTTAGCTTTCTCTTTAACTAGTGTAAACCACATCATAATTAGGCTATCAGCAGCAGTAAGCAAATCAAAGTTATAGTTGAAAACAGAGATACCAATGACATCAAGAGTCACCTGACAGAACTTTGCCTCCATATTAACATCAATGCCATCTGGCGCCGCATCTCGAAGCTTCTCTACCAATCTATCGGCACATCTGCAAAAAAACGCGATCAACTGTGATGGACAAGTATGCCATGTGAAGCGATGGAACAACAGCTCTACGCCTTGCCTGTCCACAAAATGGAAAGCTTTGTGTTTGGTTACTAGAAGACAACGTGTATAGTACAACGTAAAACGCTGTTTAGATGAATCACAAAAAATAAACATATAGAAACGAAGATGTAGAATTTTCCTGTTTCTTATTTTGACCATAGTGGAAAAAGTTTAAGCTTCTATTGTAGCATTTCCTCTTTCTCTCTGGTCTGCTCTTAAAGATTTCTTCGGGGTCTTTATTTCATCCGACCTGCTACCTGTTCAAATCTAGGTATGCAAACATCATCATAGCGAGGTCATTATAATAGTTGATAAACTAAGATAGTGCAGACGGATTCAACATAGCATTTTATCAGTGAGGATGAAGGAAAACAGACCATTCTAGATGGATTATGCAGCTGACTATTCATGAAAGAACATGGCAGGCCAGATTTCAAGCTAGATGTTGCTGAAATTCGACTGATCAGATAAAATGGAGGTGGATGATGTTGCTGGAAGCCGATGTAATCAGCTGTGCTTCGTTGAACTCCGGCTGCATGTGGTGATGTCAGAGAGGGCTGGCAGAGGGAGTTTCCGAGATGCATTGTGCTTACCTTGACTGAGGTAGAAGAAAACTGCAGCTGGATTGCCTGGAGGAGCTGTCGAAGGACTATTAGCAGACCGGAATTTTAGTCCGCTGACGGCGGAGATGAAGCTGCTGGCTGATCGGAGTTGGAGATGCGAATGGAACCAGTCGCGCAGAGAAGGAACCGACGACAGGCGGGGAGAGGAAGGGAAGGACGATCGGCCAACTAATTCTGTTGTAGAGGTTTTTTTGTTCAAAAAATATCTTCCTTTCATGCTTAACAGTGAAAGTGTGTTGGGCAAGCTAAAATGAATGAGCCCGGGTCCTTCTAAATTGTTAAGTTGGTTAATTTGTTGAAATAAGTTATAAAAAATTAAAATGGAAATTCATATCAAATAAAAAAAAATGCTAAATTTCAAAGGGAATTGTTGTACAATGATATTATTATGATAAAAATGAGAGAAATAAAAAATAACGTTCACCACCTAATTAAAGAAAGAATGATTTTGACGGTTGACATCCATACATAATTTGCAGGAGTACTTACTACGGTTTACGGAATGACATTTCTGTGAATGACGATTTCCTTGTTGGAGATTGATTAATATGCAAGGACGTGAGATAATCATCTCAGAAATCTTTAGGTTAATTCTAATTGAATTAACTTTGGCATCATATCTAGGTTCACCCATGGAATTAACTTGTTTGTCAAGTTCTTTCCTTGAGTTGTTTTGAAAAGATATCGTTAGATATATTTCCTAAACTTAAGTGATCTTATGATTATGGAAATTGGCCACGACCTAATCAAGTCTCCCTTATTTTGTGAGAATATTTTACAATTTGAATGTTTTCATATTATAGAAACAAATCAATCCCGATGCCAATTCTATATAAGGAAAAGTGCTGATTCTGCTGTAACATAAAAAAGATTCTGAGCAGAATACATTATTTCTTATTGGATGACTAATCCGATTTATTATTATTTGATATTACTAAGGATAATGTTTTGTGTTCTTAGAAGTTTTCCCCACAGGATTGAATCAAGGAGAAAATGGCAAGTGGATTAACTAGCCGTTGGTGATTGATTGGGAAACTCCTTTATACGGACAAGCTTAATTGCAAGAGTGAAGACATTATTCCAACTTGTCGTTCTACCAAAAAACTTACCAGAAATCTTTGAGCCTTTATCGTTGCAAAACACCAAGTCAATCACCTCTGAGAGAGGGCGTCTTTTGTAATTGTAGACTATCTGTGTTGTAGCTGTTTTATTTCTGTAGGTTGTTAGTCACATGGGTTTTTTTTAAGGATAGGTGGTAGCTATTAAGCCACGAGGGCAGGTGGTAGCCGTCAAGCCACGGGCTCAGTGAGGAGTCGGAGTCAGACACGTCGGTTGCGTGTGGGTTGAGTTAAACACGTACGTGCAAGTTGTTAGTCACATTTCTGATAAAAGTGTGCACCTGTAAAGTCCCTTGATCAACACATAGTGAATACGCCCTAATTATAGGAGAGTTGACGTAGGCATTGTTTGCCGAACCACTATAAATCTTTGTGTCACATACACATAAGATAACTTATCTCAAAATTGAGAATTTATTCAGCTGATCCAGTTTCTGTAATCTAACAGAGCCACGTTTCTGTATTTAGATATAATCGAAAAAGTTTCAAAGCTCTTAAGGCACTAATTCAACCCACCACTCTTAGTGCATTCCTATACCAACAATTAGTATCAGAGCAGGCTCAACGATAAAAGCTTAACCGTTTGTTGAGAGATCTAATAGGATGCAAATGAGATACATGCATGCTATTGGACTCAACAGTAATTGTCCACCATTATTTGATGGATAAAACTTCTCTAGTTGGCGCAGCAGTGGAGTTCTGGATAGCATCCCATGAACCGAAGTGTTTAGGGATCATCAGAAATGGTCACATGTGCTTCACAGAGGACAAGCTTTGAAAGTAGAGTATGAAAGCACAATTTCACTTTCTAATGAGGAAGCATAAATCATTAAGTTGAATGCTATGGCCATCAACTTTCTTCATTGTGCTCTATCTCCTATGGAGTACAACCGAATCTCTGCTTGTACCACAACAAAAGAGATTTGGAATCGACTTGTTTTTACCCATGAAGGGACGGATCAAATAAAAGAAACTAGGATCAATCTGTTGATTCAGCAGTATGAGGCTTTCAAAATGAAACCTGATGAGTCTATATCAGAAATGTGTGATAAACTCAACACTATCGTCAACGGCTTAGCCCTTCTTGGGAAGAAATACAATAACACTGAATTGGTGAGAAAGGTCCTCAGGTCTTTGCAAATGAATTGGGAAGCTAAGAAGACCATAATGAGGAAGCCAAATATTTAACAACTCTTAAGCTGGATCAGCTTATGGGTTCTCTTCTTTTCCATGAGGAAGAGAAACGGTCATCTGAGCCTCAGACGACAAAATCTATTGCTTTTAAGGCATCAACTTCTATTGATAATGAATCAGATGACATAGAAGCATAAACAGATGAGGAGCTCTCCTTACTTGTAAAAGGTTTGAACAAACTTCTTTACAAGAAACGCTTCAAACAAAGTGTTAAACCCAAGTCTTCTAACCTAGAAGATAAAAAGGGACCTGTATGTTACGAGTGTAAGAAACTGGGACATATGAAGAATGAATGTCCTCTGTTAACTAAGAGGCAGAAGCCTTCTCGAAACAAAAGAAGAGCCTTATTGGCTTGGAGTGATGAGAACGTCAATGAATCTTAATCTGAGGAAGAGCATAAGGCAAATCTATGCTACATGGCTCGTTCAAAGTCAGAATATGATTCAGATGAAGAGGTAACGTATACATCTCTGTCTAATCTTTGTTCTAATGATTTTAAAGGTTTTCTTACTGAAATCCTTGCAAGAGTAGAAGAGTTAACCTTAAAATATCGCTCGGTGAAAAGACTGAACAAGGTTCTGCATCACAACTATCTTCTCTGCAATGAGAAAAGGCTGCCTTGGTTAAGAAAGCTGAGATCTTCAGCACAGAAGCATCTCTTCTGATCAGAGAACCTCATCCTGAGGTGTGGGACGAGCTACTTATCCGTGACAAAGTGGTTTCTCCACTTAATGAGTCTAACATAGGTTTATTACCTGATAGTCAGCCTCATAAATGTCACAGAAACAAATATGAATGTTCAGATAATGTATGCTATGTGTCACTGAAAGATACCGGTTTCTGTGACGAGTCCCAATATTGCGACGAAATAGATCTCTGTGATGTCACAGAAACCCGAGTTTGTGAAATGTTATACTTCTGAACAGAAGCATAACAAAACAACGATTATAAACTTTGTCGGACTAACAGAAAAAGTTAAATCTTGTCACTATTGTGGCATGCTTGGACATATAATTGGACAATGTCAGATCAAGAAGTCTATAAGCATATCCAATGCGATTCTTTCCAGGAATAAGTCACAATCTTATGAAACCGGCTTAAAGTGGTTCCTATTGAAACTTAACTTATTATTAATCGTAGGTACGCTTGCAAACTAAAGCCAGGAAGGATGAGTGGTACTTGGACAGTGGGTGCTCACGCCACATGACTGTGGATCCTTCTAAGTTTTCAAGCTTGAAGTTACAGAATGGTGGTTCTGTGACATTTGGCGATGATAGCAAAAGCTACATCAAAGGCTTTGGAATTATCTGTAGTTCACAAACAATGCAGATAGACAATGTTCTACTTGTTGCAAGATTAAAACACAGTCTATTAAGTGTGCTGTGATAAGGGTTATGAAATAACCTTTACCATAGAAGGATGTTCTGGATCCACATACGGCAAAGTCTGTTTCGTTGTTGAACGAAGAAAAAACATCTACAACGTTTCTCAAGACAATCTTTTGTCTTCTGAGAAATGCCTTGTTTCCTACAAGAATGAAACAAATCTTTGACATAGTAAATTGTGACTTATCAATTTCCAATTATTGTCTAAGGTTGCCAAAAAGGAGCTAGTACGAGTTTACCGAAGCTCTCTTTTGGAGAGAACAGCTTTTGTGAAGCATGTTCTTTGGGAAAATAAACCAGAGTCTCTTTTAAGAGCAAAGGTTATATTTTCATCACAAAACCACTAAAGCTTCTACACATGGACCTGTTTGGTCCTACCAGAACACAGAGTCTGAGCTACAGACGCTATGCTATGGTAGTTGTAGATGTTTACACAAGATAAACTTGGGTAAAGTTCTTGGCTCATAAGAGTGATGCATTCAATGCGTTCAAAAGCCTCGTCATAAAGCTGTAAAATGTGAGAGGAGTCTCTCTTAAAAGCTTAAGAACTTACCTTGGTACAAAGTTTGAAAACCATGAGTTCAATTCCTACTGTGGCATAAAGCGCGTAGAACACACCTTCTCCGCTCCATATACTCCACAACAGAATGGAGTAGCTGAGAGAATGAATCGAACTCTTCTTGATATAGCCAGAAGGAATGAAACAAGGTCTGGACGCTTGTTCAGAGACCAAAGGATCGTTCTGTTGTTGGAACCAAGCGGGTCTTCCGCAACAAGCTTGATGAATCGGCTCTGTGGTTAGGAATAAGGCCAGACTCGTGACCAATGGGTATTCCCAGTTAGAAGGGATTGACTATGATGAGATATACGCCCCTGTAGCGCGCCTTGAAGCTATTTTGAGCTTACGCGTGTTACAATGATTTGAAACTATTTAAGATGGATGTGAAAAGCACCTTTTTGAATGGTGAAATAAAGGAGGAAGTCTATGTAGACCAACCTCTAGGATTTGAGGATCCTAAAAAGCATGATCATGTTTATAAGCTTGATAAAGCTTTATATTTTTTGAAACAAGCACCCAGAGCTTAGTACGAAAGATTAAGTCAATTTCTTATTGAAAAAGGCTATAGAAAGGGAAATGTTGATACAACTCTTTTCTTAAAGGAGCACGGAACCGAGCTTCTAATAGTTCAGATCTACATAGATGACGTCATCTTTGGATCCATGAACAATACCTTGCGTAATGAGTTCGCAGAACTCATGAAGGTGAATTTGAGATGAGCATGATAGGAGAATTATTAAAACTCTTTCTTGGCTTATAGATTTGCTAAACATCAGAAGATACTTTCATCCATCAGGAGAAGTCCTTGATAACTAAGGTACTGGTGGATCTTCCTGATCTCACTGCCTATATCAAGGGCAAGGATTGCATATCCTCTTCTCCTACTGTAGAAAAAAGTGACTGATCGGTCCTCTCATTTGAAAAACTGAAAATCTGGCCTGTTTCACAAACCAACTCATTTATATTTCCTGCATGCTTTTGCTACTGTCTGTACCCTGCCATTGATGATTTACCTTTGATTTTCAACATGCTTTTATTTGGTGATGCAAAAAGGGGGGAGTAGAAGCTTGCTGTGTGGAGAATTTTTAGATTTTGTGTGTTTCTTGTGTGTTTTTCCTTGTGTTTGTTTGTGCAGGTCATGAAGACATTGAGGAGATTTCCTCAGTTTGTTGCAGGTCTCAGCAAAATTATTTTCTGCTTGAGAAATTCTTGACAGAACGCTGCTTCTGATTAAGATCACTTTGACAGAGTTCATCTATGAACTCACTCACCTGTTCAGGGGGAGCAATGATAGAACAATACTTCTAGCCACAATGTATGTTCTTGCAATCATGAGCGTTAATTTGATTAAATCATACAAATGCTCTAAACGATTAAGTTAATGAACATTAATTAATCACTCATCTAAGCTAGTAATAATTTCGATGGAAATTAATCCGCCTAGATTCAGGGGGAGTTACTACGGAAAGTAACTTATGTGTCAACCATCTCGCAACAAAGAAATCTGTAAGACCGTTTAACTCTTTAATTATTATTTTCCAGATGTGCATGGTTTTGACATCATAAAAAGGGGAAGATTGCTGAAACAATCTGGTTTTGATGATGATAAAGGTTATGTATTATTAATGCGCTATATAAGGGTACAGAAGAACAGGTCTTCGGGTGCAGAAGCTGGTCTTTGTCATCTGAGCAATATGTAAAAGAGTTATGTGGAGTACTTCAACGGAGGAAACGATCTAGCCATAAAAAATGATGTTCTGGGGGCAAGATCAATTATCGAGTCCACTATCTCTATTGTAGAGATGAGCTTCCGTGTCACAAATGTTATAACTCTCCTTACTGGAATACTTACATGGTTTACAGAATGGAACTTTTATGAATGACGATTTCCTTATTGGAAATTGTTCAATATGCGAGCACGTGAGATAATCATCTCGTACGTTATTAAATTAATTCTTATTGAATTAAGTCTGGAATCATCTCATACGTCCTCAAATTTTTTACAAAGTTCAAAAAAATTTTCGGAGATGTTAGAGGTACACTACAATAATTTTTATCAAACCACTAATATGAAGGTAGTGCCTTTAATCCTTTTGACAAAATATTAAATAAACGATCGGAAAAAATTTTCTGTCTATTGTGTTATTCGACTGAAGAAATATGTCGATTAATTCAGAGAATCTCGTCGTTAATTATTGTGAGGGGGCAAATGTTTACACCAGATTAATTTGGGCCGTCGATTGTGATTTGAGTGGAGCACAATCGACGAATATAATAGTTAAGTACTGTAAAAATCTCATCATCTTGCAAAACCTGATTTAGTCGATGATCGAATAAAAACATCTAACTCTATCGATGGATGATTTCGCTCGTCGATGCAGTGAACTAATCAGTCGATGAGGATTCTCCTCAGAGAAAATCTTATTCATGGAGGTGGAAAAAAATCTAACTTAGAAAATTCTCCTCGTCGAGGAAGATTCTCTCCTTTGAGAAAAAAATTAATCCGGTCTCGATGGAGATTATCCCCGGTCGATAGAGGATTCTCTAGTCGATGGAGGAAATCTATCAAGTCGATCCAGATAAATTAGTCAGAGAATCTGATTTTATTAATAACTTTGTAGATAAGATTTTACGGGTGAAGATTTAAAACGTGGGGAAATTGAAGATATGATCGAAGGATTTACATGAGCGTGAAAGATATGAAGATAAGTGCCAAGTGCCAATCAACCGTCAACCACAACCGAAGATTCTTTATATATAACTTTGTTGTTTTAGGAAAGAAACACAACGACACAGACATATTCAAACACTTTTGTCTTAGTTTTAGGTAGATAATCATAGGTAATCTTCTTGTAAGCGTCCACGGTTCGTAATCAGTTTCATCAATGGAAATCTTCTTACCTCCCTTTTCTTCTTTCTCTTTTTCTTCTTGAACCCGATGGGATCGCCACGATTTTATCGTAACGTGTTGCGGTTTTCACCGGAAACAGAGCCCCAACATACAGGAATTTATACGGCATACTATACTTATATTTAGGATCATCAGGTTCCAGGTGAGTAGGTTACGGACGTAGAACCCATCCTATATAACCTGATTACTTAATTTTACAACATAGAACCATGTGGATTAGAAAATCACCCATAAATTAAATTGTTGGTTCCGATGTTGGAAGTCCGGTTTAAGAAGCCCAATTTCCCCAAGGCAGCTGGAAACTTGGGTGGAACTCGAGAATACAAACCCCAAATTTAATAAAAACTTTTTTTGGTCCCCTTGTTCCGGTGGCGGCCCGAACTTGGGTTTACAAAGCTTGAGTTCCTAACTTAAATTATATATATTTTAGGTATGAGATTCCCCAAGTAGGTTTCGAGGTGAGAATCCGTACTTTGATACCACTTTTTCTGAAAAATTTAGAATTTAGAACCTATTTAATTTATTCGAGAACATGTACTAATACCAAACCTAAGTGCTAGTTTCGACGAGTTTCAACTTTTACCCGGATCCAATGATCACAACTACTTATATTTAATGGAGAAATACTTGATAGATTTCAGGGAATAATAATAGAGTCAAACACGCGTAAGTTCCACAATTAAGAACTCCAAGGACATTAATGAACTTAAACCAGTCGATTGCGAGATTGACTTGACTTTGCTGTTAAAATGCACAGTTTACTTAGATCAGCAAGTGAACGCTAATAATACCACCATTCCATTTTTTGTCTCAGCCTCTCACTTTTGACTTAGCAAAATGCCAACGGGAGCAGCAATCCCATCCTTGCTCATCTCCGCTTGCTTCCTCCTCATGCTGCTCTCACAGCCACTATGGTTGTGTTCTGCAACTTTCGGAAAACCGTTGTATCGTGAGGAAGAGTGTTCTGCCCTGTTGGGATTCAAGAGCTCATTCTTTAGTGAGAGCCATTGCGACTTTGGCTACGGCATCAGTAGTCCCCAGAAGTTGATGCGGTGGAAGGCGGCCAAGGAGGGAATGGCAGGGGACTGCTGCAACTGGGGAGGCGTCACGTGCGACGAGGGAGATGGTCACGTGCTCAGCCTCGACCTTAGTGGTAACTGCCTTATGGGAATAATAGACTTTGAAGCAAGCATCTTCGACCACGTTTATATCCAGGAGCTCTCGCGTACAATTGGTTTAATCCCTCTATCATTGGCGAAATTGAGTAGACGCGAAGCTTTGGATCTGTCAAGGAACAAACTCCCCGGCGAGATTCCTGCAATGTTAATGCAGGTAACTTTCCTCGAGATTTTTAATGTGTCCTACAACAATCTTTCCGGTCCAGTTCCCGAGGGGAATCAATTCAGCACGTTTGAGAATAATTAGTACATCGGCAGCCCGGAGCTGTGCGGTTCCCCTCTGACAAAGAAGTGTGGGAAACCACAGCAGCCCTCATCGAGTCCGGCGCGCAGTCAATAGCAGAAGTTGAGGCTCTCATTGGGAATGGCGTGGATCACAGCAGCGATAGGACTTGCAGGGGGTTTGATCGTGGGGGTGGCGTTGGAGCGGGCGTTTGGCAATGATGTTCTGGATTGGCTGGCGAGGAAATGGCACAAGTATCGGAGAAGTACAGCCTAAGATAGATTTGAATGATGCTTTCCTCTGGTTCACTGCTGAGACCGTGAAGAAATGGAACTAATTCTTTATAAAGTAATATCTCAAATCAAGTAAGAATTTAACTTTTAGGCAATTTTTTTCATCATAATTATTTTCCTTTTTGTTTTTACGTTAAAAACCAAGCACAATCTTGCTTCAACAAGAAGACCAAACACAAATCTACTTAATGAAAATTAACAAAATACATAGTTATGAAATGTCGAGAATTTGAGAATTTTTAAAAAAGTAAAAATTATTTCAAATTATTTAACATACGGAATCATTTTTGGTAAATACTCTATTATTTATAATATTCCATCTCTCTCAATTTCTTTTGCTGTCTTTTATTGTACAATAAATTCATTTACCAAACTTTTCTTGCAAAATGGAACTTCACTAATAATTTTTTTTTTAAATCATTCATTAATTTACGAAAAAGACACTTTTTATTATGGAACTTTCGGGAGAAATTCTCACCATAATTTTTATGAAACCACTACACTTAATTTCCTACATTTTATATTTGCCTTGGAAAATTTTGTAAATTGGCTAAACTTGCCCACGCATATAGAAAAAGTGTAGACACTATAAAAAATTTATTATTATAAAACAAAATTTTACCTATAAAAAATAAAACTTTAAAAATTTAAGGTTTGTTGAACCGATATCGTACTTGAATCCGATGACGTTTAAGTCGGATTGTCCCCTTTCTCACGTGACATAGTCACACGGAATCGAACTCAAAGCATCGTAAGGTTTCATTAAGGATGTTAGAAATCCATAAATAGACTACTCTCTCATGTCTACGTCATTCTCAGTCTAAGTCTTGCCGTTAGACATTCATTTCTAATCATTAGCAACTAAATACTCTTATAATTACTAATATCACACCTTAAATTTTCTAGGTCTTTACACAATGTTTGTCTTTAATTGTGAAGAACCACCTAGAGCACGATAGTTCTTCATAGGGGAATACAGAGGAATTCGAATTCTACTCAGAGTGGTTATCGAAGTACACCTTTTGCAGTCGTGGCAAGCAATCGGTTTAACAATAGAAATTCTGGGCCACAGATCTCGGCCTCATATGTGGATCAATGGTCCAGAACGCAGGCCTAAGAGATGGAGATCCAGTAAGTAGGTGACCCCAGCTCATCCATCACGGATTTTAGGGCAAGCAAAGAGTGCAAAGGCTGCCATGAACATGCTCAAGTCAAACAATGACTTGAGAACAAACTGGGGGCATAACTCAAGGGTCCTTACCGAGATTGCCTGTGCTTGTGGGACTTGGGGGCTTCTCTCACCTCGCCTTGAGGAACTTCTCTTGCTTCGTCTGGGAGAAACTCCATCAACTGCCCTAAGGGGCTCCCGTCGCCCGAGGGATCCTTGTCGCTTTGCCTGGTGTCTGTTAAGCGAAAGCGTCATCAACAACTGAGGAGTTTTGGACTCCATCCCTCAAAGGTGGGAGTAGAACTTCGCGTAGCACCTCATTGACGGCTCCTCCAACTTTGATTTTTCCGGGCCGCTTTGGCGCCCAGTCAGGAAGAAATAAGAACGTCATTGGGGATGTCATCAACTGTAGTAGGAAAAAAACGCCAGCGACACCTTTATCAGAAGAAATGGTGTTACTCCTAAATCCCCTATTGCGATCTCAACTGATGTACTTCGGGAATATCGACGGTCAAGGATTTATTGTTCGCCTGCACACGTTACTTAATTGCAGGGGAATGCTTATTTGGTCTTTTTTAAGGCGCGACAGATAACTCAATCTGCCTTAAGGGGCCTTATATGTTTAACAACAGAAATTCTGGCCACAGATCTCGGTCTCATATGTGGATCAACGGTCCAAAACGCAGACCCAAGGGATGGAGATCCAGCCAGTGGTGACCACGGAAATACACCAGACGAAGGCTTGCTGGGCGAAGCAATCCCCAAGCGACGGGGTTACCAGGCGACGGGCGACATGGTCAGTAAAGCTACAAGCGACAGCCAGCTAGGAGAGCGAAGAAACTCTACGACGAAGGCCAATGGGTAATGCGGTTGATCAGCTTAGCTGTTAAGGAAGATACCAAATGATCCCAGGACTCGAAAGGAGATTGTTGTCAAGATTGCTCATATGGAAAAGAAATATTCCATGGAGACCTGCAACAAAGGAAGCATAATATATGTGCAATATTAGATTACCGTATATATGTAGGTCTAGCTTAGTATAAATACTTGTTCTTAGGAATTATATAAAGACATCTCTACAGACTGACAAATTGTCAATTTTTCTTTTCAAGCATTCTAGCGTTCAAGCTCCCTCTGTGCTCCTGCGTTCCTGCTTCTCTCCGAAGGCATCATTGATGGCATCCGTAAGTGCTTCCGCTTAAGGGTGTTCATCTGTTGTCTTCTCCCTTTCTCTTCTTTCATTTCATACAGCGACCACACACACAAATGCAACGGACCTCGGGCACCAGTTCGCCCGTATTGCCAGAGATTTTCGATGTGTTCGGATTCGGCTCAAGCGCTGTAACTTCCAGGGCGAACATAATAAACGAAGTTTATATGGCTAAGCAATTTCCTCCTCCAACGGGACTCTGAGGTGGCCTTTGATTTGCTCCAAATTCTCGCTGAATTTGGTAGATAAGGTGCACGAAGCTGTGTTGGTAGATAAGGTTTTCCCCATTAGCCCAACAGGTGGCCGCCCCCTCTGGCTCATATATTTTGTGGACGATGCTGCATTCAGCTCCGAATGTCCTGGACTTCTTAGGGAGTGTTTTGGTCAAGCAATGCACAACCTCTCAATGGACCTTCCTCAATGTCAAAATCTCTCCCTCGTCTTCCAAACCTGATTGCTTGTGGGTTGTTTTTAGATTGATAATCTGTCCCTTTTCTTAGTGATAATTCAGCAAGAAATGAACATACTAAACCTAAGTCGCTGAGGGACAAGAAAGCTAAAAAGCTCATGTATGATGGGGATAATTCTGATGAGGAGCCAATTCAGATTCTCCCTCCCAAAATCAAGCAACTTAAAACATTTTCCTTTCCAAGGTGGTGCTTATTCTGATTCTGAAGATGATACGCCCCTTAGGCAGATGTTGCAGCGATCGCATCCAGTTCAGGAAATACTTCCTACTCCTACACTCCTTGCAATTACAGAAGATACTGCTACTCTGGAGCAACAATCCTTTACAAAAGAAAAGGTAGCTCCGGGAGAAGTCTCAGAGCAACTATTTGCACCAGCACCAACCTCTGTCCTGGTGCCTCAGCAAGAAAAAGAATCATTTGCAGCATTCCCTCGACCAGACCAGCGAGGAGCTCAGTGGCAACATTTCCCCCGTTGATGAGCATCCCATCAACAACATCTTCATCACCAGCTTTGAGGATCCTACTCCTTACCCACCAGCAAGCATTCCTAAAAGAGAGCATGCCTGTAAGTTTCTCTTGCTTAAGCCATTGTTTTAATTGTTTTTTTTGTCTAAACTTTGCTTGCTCTAAGCTTTAACAGTGTATGAGTTGGTGTATGCAGTCCAAAGCTTTGACTCTGGCTGACCTTCAAATATATACCAGCGGCACAAATGTCAATGTGGGTTCTTCTGGCTCCAAGGCTTCCTCCACCAAGACCCTTCTCCTTGAACTAATCTGTTTGCGAGAGTCAAGGATATCTACCAAAGATGGCTTCCAGAGGCTAATCCAGATCAGAGAAGAATTATCTGCTGCGCCTGAGAAGACCCTGCAAATAGACTTCCTGACTAGGTTGATCGAGCATCACTGGTGGGGGAGCCGGGAGAGCTTCGAGCAGGTACATTCTTTACGACGGAGACATCCACCTTAACCTTGATATGATTGTTTTTCCAGGATCCACGCCCTCTCTCCTTTACGATTACTTCTGTTCCATGCAGCTTACACTGTCCTTCCCGAGAAAGTAAAGGTCGTCCCACCTGTATTTTCTTTTTCCGCCGGCCTTTGGAACATGCGACTGTAAATCAGAGGCGAGCACCTCATATGCTCTGAGTACTGGGAAGCAACTGCAAACTCAAAAGAGTGTTTTGAGACATAGTCTCTTACCATGACATCGGATCACTGCAGGTTTACAGAATGAAGTTAATAAAAGTGACCTCCCAGGAATTTATATTATATTTCTCTTGTACAAAGACGTGATCTTTTCTTATGTCTGAGTCAAATTAGTCAAGGATTAGCCTTAATCTTTATAAAAACACGACCAGTCTAAGCACACACTTGGGCAACGAATGACATGTAAAAATACCTTAACAGTCGCATGGAGAAATACTTGCACGATTTCAGAGAGTCAAACAATTAAGAAGGGCTTTCTGCATGCATTGCAACATGCCGATGGGAGCAGGAATCCCATCCTTGCTCATCTCCGCTTGCTTCCTCCTCATGCTGCTCTCCCAGCCGTTGTGGTTGTGTTCTGCATCTTTGGGGAAACCGTTGTACCATGAGGATGAGTGTTCTGCCCTGTTGGGATTCAAGAGCTCATTCTTTAGTGAGAGCCAGAGACATTGCTACTACTTCTACGACATTAGCAGTCCCCAAAAGATGATGTCGTGGAAGATGGCCGAGGAGGGAATGGCTGGGGACTGATGCAACATGTCCTCACTAGATCTTCCTGGAAATCTGGGAATGAACGTGTCCAGCTTGGAGGTGTGGCTTGAAAGTCTAAACAAGGTCAAGGAACTGGATCTTAGTTGGGTTCTGGTATTGGACGGCAAGGTATCAAGAAGATTGGGGAAAATGACTTCGTTGAGGTCCTCTTGCTCACAGCCTGTGGTTTATCCAGCGAATTTCCACATTCTGTCTCTTCACTGCCTAGGCTGGAGTTCCTAGATGTGAGTTACAATTATTGGTTGCGGTTGACAGGATTCCACCAAGGAAGTCCAATAAAGTCTCTTAAGCTTTCTGGGATGAATTTAACTGGCGAGGTATGGATTTCGCTGAGAAACCTCACCCATTTAACGGACATTGATCTCAGCTTTTGTGAGTTTGGGGGCGAAATACCATCTTCCATTGGTGACTTGACCAAGCTCGAGACTTTGAATCTGAAAATTAATAGTTTTCATGGTCCAATCCCTTCATCTCTTGGGAATCTGACCACGTTGGGACAACTCTATGTAATGTTGGTAATTTCAGAACTTTATTTTTGTTACTCAGGAATGAGCTCACATTGCTCTTCGTGTGATATCTGTGGACAGATGGCTTGAATGACATGGACATTGATATTAACGATGCCGTAGAAGACTGTGATACAGCTCTGCATCTGGCTTGTCCTTATGGCCCGCTTCATTGTGTGCAGGTTGGTTGAATGCCTACCATCAGTTTAATTGGTATACTGGTTGGTGTGACTTAATTCTTTATGTCTTGATCTGACTGAATACGCCTGTCCTATTGAAGGTTATAAGGATATCGTCCAACAACTGCTCAGTACTGTTAGAAGTCCATATCTCATCAAGAGGATGTTGGATGCAGTTGAGTCTGCAGGGGGCACGGTGAGTTGGACTGGAAAATTGCTAGTTTTAAATTATTCTCTAACCCATTCGGGTTTGGGTGATCCATAACCCTTCAAGTCCAATTCTGATTTTAGCACATTTGGCGGTCATTAGAATACTGCTGGCTGCTGGAGCTGATCCTAAATGGCGTAACATTTACTGAAAGGTGAGTCAGACAGAGTTCTTCGTCAACGCCCTAGTTTTGAGCCCATCTCTTCTTAATCATGTTTATTAATTGACAGGCCCCAGTTGAGCTGCTTGTTGAGGACAGTCACACAAGAAGAATCTTTGACGAATTCGGCAGCAATGTTCATGGGATCATTTCACGATGCTGGGATCTTAATACTCGTACGTATATCTAACTCTCTTTATCTGCTCTTCAGTTCCATGGGATAATTTTCACGAATGCTAATTTTGTAACGACTAGAGTCTTCCTTTGTGCCCGAATGAAACTGAGCCATGGACAAATAGAGTTTGCATTTACTGGCAAATGATACCTGACTGGGCTTCTGCAGATTTCATCGAAGATGCATACAGTAGTTGATTTCCAATGTTATTGATGTTAGTCTTCGGTCTTTGCTGGTTCTGAATGCTTACATCGTCCAGACATCTAGCAGCATCTTCATGAACTGAATAAGCCAAAACAGTCTCAGTAAATGGGAGTAGGGGTGAGCAAAAAGTTCGAAATTCCAAATACCGAACTGATTTTTTGACATTTCGGTATTTGGTATTTGGTTCGGTTTTATATTTCGATTGAAATTGGAATTTGGTATTTTTTTTAAATTCGGTATTCCAAATTACCGAATTTTTTGTTGGGCATGGGTCTGGATTTTTTATTGGGCCTCGTTACTAAATTATCACTTACCAGCCCAGTCCACCCACCTAGGGTTCTCTTCGCTTCTATCCACTCCTCTCGACTTCGAGTATTCTCCTCCCCATCTCATCCCGAACTACCATCGCAGGAGTCTTCGTCTCTCCGACCTTGAGGTGCTTGAGCTCCTGATCGACACTGATGTAATAAGAAATCGAATCCCGCCTCTGATTCCACCTCGAATCCCACCGTCCTTAGTTTCTCCCCTTTAGTTTTTTTTTTGGGTTTCTGGGTATCCACGGCTAGAGCTGTTGAACATGAGCACGTTAAAAGAGGACTCTCCATTATACTTGAACATGAGCAGGTCACCCTCCTCCAGACGATAGATTTTAACAAAATCTTCCCAGCCTGATTTGAAGAACAGGTCGTCATCCTCTGCAACGAGCATCCATTTTGGGTTTCGGGGTTTCTGGGTACTATTTTATTTAGCATCTTCCAATCGATACATAGCAATTTTGGGCTATTTATTCGGCCCAATAAAACTTTGGAAGATCCAAATACCGAACCAAAATACCGAAATAAATTTCGATAGTTCGTTATTTGGAAGTTTGGAGTTCAGTTCGGTATTTGGAGGATAAAATTTTGAAACTTCGGTATTTGAAAGTTCGGTATTCGGATCGATTGGTATTTGGAATACCGAATGCTCACACCTAAATGGGAGTGCCGTTAAGCCCACGACGACCGCATCACATTTTGTCCTTAATTGAAATGTAATTCCTGTCTTCCCTTAAGAGAACAATTACTTGGGGGAAAACAAATGTGGGCAAATCTTTGATCCCGGAAATAATAGAAAAAGGAATAAAATTTTTATTTTCTAAATCACGGAATTCATCTCCATCTTGGCCGGGCATGGATTAATCCTAGTCCTATCTATCAGATTAAAAATAATTTCATCTTTAAATTATTTTATTACTTTTTGAATTAATTGGGAAAAAAATGTGTTAGGATAATGATTATAAATTATAAACCACTATGAACCGATTACTGTGTAATTCAATCTCTTAATCTAACCGACATCTCAATTAATTTGACGCAAAATACATGGTCGCCAAATTAATTGTTTTACTTGATTACCAAGATATAATAGACTCTCTTGAATGTAAAACATTCCTCCCATGGCCATGGATTTTAGAGTCACTCTATCAAGTGGCCTAGATGTCAACTCTCTAATCCAAGATAGCGATGAATCCTATATTGACTCAACACTATTCTCGCTATGCTTTGTCACACACCCAACAATCGTATTACGCACAATCCAGTTAAAGACTGCTTTTAACGACGTCAAAGTGCGCAAACTCCACGCATGGAATAAATGAAGGTCTCAAAGTCAAAAGATCAGTTATACTCGTCCATAAAGAGGATTGACCAAGGATGATCTAGATGTCCATGTCCTCTCTAAACATTTATCCTATCACAAACCATTTCAGATTAGTATTCTCATTAATTTGTGGAATTTTATCATTAATAATTTTATGTGCAGAAAAGTAAAATAACCAATGACAAATACTCGCATTTATTAATTAGTTATCCACAAATATAATAAAATGTCTTGGCACATAAGTGCACACATTAACATATGCTCCACGACTTATCATCTCGTGTTCACGTTAATATTATAATTTGTTTTACTAAGTGAAGCTAAACTTTCATTTACAAGAATAATAAATACTATGTATTCGCAATCGAGTTTGATATCAATCCCGCCACGAACTACTTTCTGGCTGTAAAGCCGCCGTGGTACGGCCGATTTCATGATCGGACCAGTCGCTCGTGTATGATCGTGTAGTTTTAACCTCCCGTTATCTTTCAGCACACAATTGCACAGCAATTGTGAATTGCCGGGCAATTGGTTTTACGGAGACTTTGATAAAATTGGTTAAGAAAAAGTATTTTGCAGCTTAAAAACAGTTAAACTCTACTAAATATTCAACTCTTGTAGCGTCACGTCACTAGAATAAACCCTTAGGACCTTTTCCCTTTTAATCAGTTAGGTTTATATGCAAACTAAATTAATTTCACCTTTATTTATGATTAGTATTTATTTTATTCAAAATTAGATTTGTTTCGGCTTTGATTTTAAATCAACTATATGGGTTACACACTTAAGAATTTAAAGAAAAGTTTGTGTTCACACATAAAAATAAAAATTTTGGGCTCAATCGAGGAAGATTTTGACTCTAAGAAATTGAGAAGATATTTTCATGAGAGGGAAGACTTTAGACTTTGAAAATTAATCTGGTCTGCACAAGTATTTGATTGAAGAGACTTCTAAAAAAATTATAAATTACTAATTGATTAGAGAGAGAAAGAACATGAGTTAATGTTTAAGAGAAAAAAAAATATTATATTCTTTCCAATCGAGGAGAGATAAATCGAGCAATCGAGCCAGTTGAGGAGATATAAATTAAGGATGAATATTAAATTCTCCCAAAGTCGAAGAGAGATAAATTAAGGAAAAATATTAGATTTTTCTTTTAGAGAAATTATCAGATTCTCCTCCATCCAAATGCTTTCGAGAAGACCCAAATGACTTGGAAGAACAGTTTTGAACAACCCACTATTCTTGGCGGTTTCCCTTGTGGGTTTTATTTATTAGTTTATAAATAGGTCTTTTGTGGAAGCGGCTAACGGTACGTGCACGTAACCGTTACGTAGTTTACTAATTAATACTAACGAAAAGTAGTAAATTTTACTAAAAGTTGACCGTTACTAATTAATACTTAAAAAGTCAACGCATATTTAGTAAAAAATGTAGTAAAATTTACTACTTTTCGGTCAACTTTTAGTAAAGTCAACACAAACTTAGTAAAAAAGTATGGAAATTTTACTACTTTTTCACTATTCATTCCAGTTCAAGTTTACTACTTTTGTGCTGACTTTACTAAAACATTTCCGTTAGTAACGTCAACGCAGAATTAGTAAAAAAAGTAGTAAAATTTACTCATTTTTTTACAAATTTTGCGTTGACTTTACTATTTTTTTTCGTATTTTAGTAAAGTCAAACCAGTTTTTGTAGAAAAAGGAATAAAATTTACTACCTTTTTTACTACCTCTGCGTTGACGTTACTAACGGAAATGTTTTAGTAAAGTCAGCGCAAGGTTAATAAAAAACGTAGTAAATTTTACTACTTTTTACTGTACGAATTATGCCGATAATTAGTAACTTTTTACTAATTCTGGCGTTTTTTTTACTAAAAAACTCTTCCTCTTAGTAAATTTTACTAATTTTGAGTTGTTTTTACTAAAAAAAGTAGTAAACTGTTACTAAAAAATGAAGGCGTTTACTAACAAATTTACTACTTTGAACAATGTTTTCGAACCTAACTCCGAACCTATTTATGTTGTGAAATTACCTCTCTACCCTGGTTACGACACTTATTACTAATTTACTAAACATATTACTAATTTTGTTTGCATTTAGTTCAACTGCGTAAATATTACTAACTTAATTACTAATAATGAGGTCTAGTGACGTAAAATTTACTAACTTTTCAACACACAGATCCGCATTTAAGGTAATATTGGTAAAGCGTTTGTCGTTGGATTTGGGTTTCCTGGCTGCACGTCGCCCCCGAGTTCCTGCTGGAGGTCGGCTTCATCCCAGATCTTCGGCTGGCCGTCGTCTTCAACCCACACACATTCTGCAGGTCATCCTCCGAGATCTTCGGCTGGAGGGCATCGTCTCAGGTCTTCAGCATCGTCCTTCCTCTTCGGCCACAGGTGAAGTTTCCCAGGTCTTCTTCGGCTGCAGCTGGTCCGATAGGGGAGTGTAGTTCGGCTGCAGGCGGAGTGACGGGTTCATCTTGTTCGAATTGTGGTGGATTTCGGGTTTGCGTCGTCGTTGGCCTGACGTCATGGAAAGTGTATTGAACCCGGAAAAGTCAAGATTCGGTGAAGAACATGATGTTGATCCTGCAATTATTATTCTGTTATCCCTAATCTATTCATAACCTTTCATCATTAATGTGAATGTAGGTGAACAGGATGTTCAGCATTCTTCAATATACTCACTGATATGAATGAAGAACAGATGTTGAATATGTCATTTGATACGGCCGAAGAAGTTGAAGAGTTAATTAAAATGTATGCAATGGTTCATGGGTTTTCAGTTCGGAAAAGAGATCGGCAGAAATTAAGAAACGGTGAATGCATCATGAGAAAGTGGGTTTGTTCGCGGGAAGGCGAGCGTTCCGATGTCCCTGTGTTGACAACGAGAAGTCGGGTTAGAGCATCTGTCAAGAACGGTTGCAACTGTTTCTTTAAAGCGAGAGTTGCGGTTAATGGCCAGTGGAATTTGGTTGCAGTTAAGTTGGAACACAATCATGACATGGTTAGCGAACGTCTGTCATATTTCATGCGAGAAAGGTGGCAAGTAGGCGACGAAGATATGACCTTTGTCCGTCGAATGCTTGACGTTGGGTTTAGACAGTGTGATATTATGCGACTAGTAGTACACGCATCTGGTGGTCACTCACGTGCCGGTTTCCTAATGAAGGACCTCAATAACCGCAAGTTGAAGGAAGAGTCTGCTGGGGTGGCTGGTCGTTGTGATTCAGTGTTTGCATATCTCCTGTCTAGGAGGAACAGTGAGAGTGGTATGGCGTTCGAATCACATGTGGAAAATAATGAAGTGACACGCATATATTGGGCGGACAGTACCTCAATCACTGATTACCAAGCATTCGGCGATGCCGTAGCACTAAACTCAACGTTCAAGACAAACAATTATGGAATGCAAATGGTGATCATCGTCGGTGTCAATCATCACCATCAAACTACCGTGTTTGGGCTGCCTTGATGACTTATGAAACCATTGCGGACTACACTTGGCTCCTATGTACTCATATACAGATCATGGGAGGCAAACATCCGGTAAGCGTGGTCACAGACGCCGACAAAGCGATGATTGCTTCTGTGAGAGAAGTTTGGCCACTGTCAAGGCATAGGTTATGTCTTTGGCATTTTAGTCGGAATATCAATTGTCGTGTACATGACCCGGGTATGCGAGCTCGTATTTCGTCATTCATGTACAACAGTAGACCAAGTGAAGATGTTGAAGAGGAGTGGGAGTCTTTAATGAGCCATACAGGATCCATAAGCATTAGATGGCTACAACAAATTTATGCATGCCGACATATGTGGTGGCAAACATATCTGCATGGTCATTTCTGGGCAAAACTTAGAAGCACTCAACGATGCGAACGAATGCATCGTTACATGAAGGGATATGTCGACAGCAAACATAAACTGCATGATTTCGTTTACAATTTCGAGCGCGCAGTTGCTGATCTTCGTCACAAGGAATATGAAGAGGACTTCAAATCAATGCATAAGGCATTCAGGCCAACTACGATGTTGCGCCGACTTGAGGAGGAAGCAAGTGAATTGTACCCCTGAGTTCTTTTCGTAGAGTTCAGTCCGAAATGAAAAAGGAAGCACGATTTTATGTGGAAGATATAGTTGACGGGAATGTAGCGAGGGTATACAGTCTTTCGTGTTATGACGGCGAGCAGAGATGCGTGCAAGTGTCATCTGGCAAATAAAATGTCCAACTCAGTTGCAGCTGCTTATATTTTGAGACATTTGGTTTTTCGTGTGCCCACCTCTTCCATGTTGCGAAAATTGAAGGATTCTTGACCATACCAAAGCATCTGGTCAGTAAAAGGTGGACAAAGTTAGCTAAAAGTGCAAGTTCTGAAGTTCTATCTTGCCGTGATCCGACATCAATGCTTTACGACAGGGTATCCTCATGACCGCTAGCCGGCGGATGTGTTTTCTTGCTGGAAGATCTGACAACGCATTTCGGAAGGTTCAGAAAAAAATTCAATCATTAACCTTGGAGTTGGAGAGTAGTAGTGTGGAGAATGAAGGTGTAACCAGGGTTGATGATCGCGTCGCGTATAATATTGGTAACCAAATGAAAGAGTATGTCATTCACGGTACGCAGGAAGAAACGGCCATGGGTACCTCTCAACGGTTTTATGATGGTGGGCTCAATAACGAGAAACTACGGAACCTATGTAGTGAAAGTAATTCTGAAATATTCCAGGATGTGCGTTGTGAAGATAACTCGGTTTATGGACAGTTAAATATGTACCCTTAATTGCAAATTTCGACAGCATAACAGCAGTATTGTGACAAAATGCCAACCTGTTCATTCAGTACCAAAAGGTTAGCTACGTACATGATGAGGACTTCCAACAGTACATTTACATATTCCAATATTGCAACTTCGACCTGCAGGTTGCTAGCTATTACAAGAAAGGGCTACATAAAGACTGCCGTAAGTTGACGGCTACATGTGGTAGATCATGTTGTCTTTTCTTGCTCCGAGAATGTACAGGAGTGTTCTGGTCAATCAGCACTATCGACCTGCATCCCATGTTGAAGCGTCACTACTCTCCACTCTCTTACTCTTCTTGTTGGCATCATCGTTAACTTTCTGCTGTATTCTTTTCTTAACCTCATTCCCAAGCCATTTGATCATGCTAACGACGAGCCTCAACCTATCAGCAATGCCTACGGTCTAACCCGCACATACATCCAACTATCAATGTAAGTGTTTGACAGTAATGCTAGGAATGAGTGTTTGACAGTAATGGTAGTAATGAGTTAATGAACTGACCACTTCCTCAGCACGTAATGGGGGTTCAGCCAAAGTCATGAATTTCATGACATATATTCCGCATTCGCTCCTGCAGAAACAACAATGGTTACGTTGAATATATTGAAAATAAAATCGGATAATATAGATCGACATACTCATTCCCGGCAGCCATCTGGTCGGGCACGTTCGTCGGATATTTTATTTTCCAGGTGGAAATGTCTGGTAATTGATATCCTTTTGCCTTTAATTTCACCCGATTCTCTTCCATGACGACGGCTAGAAGCTTTAACACACGATGATGAAGCTCCGCTCTCCCTCCGGCGTTGGATAGTTTTTTGTACATTGTGTCCATGATGAGGACTTCTTCTGTCCTGACTGACACAATCTGCAATGCCCAATGTGATTCCGCGACACAAAGCGGAATAAAAATCTGCAAACAGGCCTACCATTCAGTCTACTTAATGCAGTAAAGTGGAGGTAGATGGAAAAAGGCACGAAGACAGTTCTATGGAGTGGACGCTTACCCATTGCACTTCGTGGTTCTTCCCAATGTGAGACTTGAAGTGTGCATATAAGGCTGCGGCATTTGCTTTGCTTATGACGGGCATTTTGGCCGCACTATATTGTGTCACTGCAAGATTCTGTAATCGGTGCGTGGTTACTGCATGGTTAGCTCGGGTGGACGTGGAACATCATGTAAATCAGCACTTACCCCTAACCAACTTGGCAGGTACCAAATCCTTCTCATTTCGGGATCCATGCTACTTTGTAGCATGACGGCGTGGAAGTCTATAATCTGCATCAACGAATAGTCACGTCGCCGATTTACATGGGGTAATCCTCATTTAAGTTTAGTAATTAAAGAGGTAATCTTACATTGCTGTCTATCCATCTTCGTGGCATAAGAGAACGCATCGCATGCCTATTAACGTGTGCGGACTCCGTCATACAAAGACATTCACTGCAACAAATAATATACAAATTGTTCAACAAACTTAAACAAATTCCCAATATCCTAAGACAGTGACACTAACCTATTGTCTCGATGACCATAACCCTCTTAACGGGGTCGAACAACTTCAGAAGACACTTCAAGGCGTTGTGATGAACTTGTCGACTTGCCAGATGCAGTAGCCCTTCAAATCCTAGGTCAGAAAGCGCAGCCCTCTTGGCATCGTTAAATGTATTCAGCACAGCTAACAACTTCCGCGGACTACACCTTGTATAAAGATAATCCTATAATAATATATCCACGAACACCTCAGTAATAGAATCAGGAATACTGCCAACACTCACAACAAATGGTCATCATCATTACCTTGGGTTTTTGAACAGCCTTCGCCTTCTCCTTTTGAGACGAAGCTGGTGTGTTGCCTTCAATTCCACCTTCTCGAGGGTCATAACCCGCTGCCTCATGTGAATATTCTCTAACCAAATCTGCAAAATCTCCTTCCACATCTGCACTTCCAAAATCTCAGTCACGGTTCACATTGCATCCCAAATGCATATCAAATTAACATCAAACGAAATGAACATCGGACCCCACTCTAACTACACGCTCAGAAAACAAACCAAATCCAAAAGCATAACACGAAGGAAAGGAAAAGCCAAAGCAAATCAATACCGAACCAACGCAAACCGAACCAAATCAAACCAGATTGTGCTTTCACCAAACTCTTCCATAACAAGCAAACCATTCCCAGTCCCAGGTACACGCTTACCGGCACAGACCCAGACCAACTAGAACCCAAGCATGGGCCAACTCAGCACGAGTACCCACAAACAACAACTCAGGAGGATGATACGGGAGACGGCCAACACCCACACCCAAACAAATGACGACGCCCACCACCAACCCAGACCCTAAGGACACGCGAAAACAGGGTACGCAAAGCGAAAGCAGGGGAACTTCCAGAAGAGCCGATGGCGAAGTTCATCGGCAACACCACAGACGGCGGCCGGAAAGGAACGCGCAGCAGGAAGGGACGATCGCCGGGAAGTTACCGATGTTACGAACGGAAAGCCGACTCCAAGTAAAACCCAAGCACGACCCAAATCAGCACGATGACACAAAAGAAACAACTCGGGAGGACTAACAACTACAACCAACACCCACACCCAAATAAATGACGACGCCCGCCACCGACCCAAAACCTAATCACACGCGAAAACACGTACTGCAAAGCGGAAGCGAGGGAACTTGCAGGAAAGGCGATGGCGAAGTTGATCCGCAACACCACTAACGGCGGCCGGAAAGGGAAGCGGACCACGGAGGGGACGGCGGCCGGAAAGGAAAGGTCAGTTACTAAGGCTACGAACGAAATGACGACTTCGGTCCTCCAGAATTAGTAACAAGTGTCGTAACCAGGGTAGAGAGGTAATTTCACAACATAAATAGGTTCGGAGTTATGTTCGAAAACATAAAACGCCTTCATTTTTTAGTAATAGTTTACTACTTTTTTTAGTAAAAAGAACTCAAAATTAGTAAAATTTACTAAGAGGAAGAGTTTTTTACTCAAAAAACGCTAGAATTAGTAAACAGTTACTAATTATCGGCATAATTCGTACAGTAAAAAGGAGTAAAATTTACTACGTTTTTTACTAACCTTGCGCTGACTTTACTAAAACATTTCCGTTAGTAACGTCAACGCAGATTTCGTAAAAAAAGTAGTAAATTTTACTCCTTTTTTTACTAAAACTGGTTTGACTTTACTAAAATACGAAAAAAAAATAGTAAAGTCAACGCAACATTTGTAAAAAAATGAGTAAATTTTACTACTTTTTTTACTAATTCTGCGTTGACGTTACTAACGGAAATGTTTTAGTAAAGTCAGCGCAGAAGTAGTAAACTTGAACTGCAATGAACAGTGAAAAAGTAGTAAAATTTCCATACTTTTTTACTAAGTTTGCGTTGACTTTATTAAAAGTTGACCGAAAAGTAGTAAATTTTACTACATTTTTTACTAAATATGTGTTGACTTTTTTAGTATTAATTAGTAACGGTCAACTTTTAGTAAAATTTACTACTTTTCGTTAGTATTAATTATTAAACTACGTAACGGTTACGTGCACGTACCGTTAGCCGCTTCCATCTTTTGTTCTATCTTTGAGGGCACACACATTAACATTCACAAAAAGGCAATTTTTGTACTGTCATTTCCTTTGCGTTTCCGCGATTTTCCATTTTCACGGTTTCCAGACAATAATGACTGTTTGATTTTCAGTGAATGAACGTGTGATTTAATTGTGTCGTCGTTCACAATTTCCGGTGACCACATTATTTGGCTGTGTTTGATTTTTCCAAGCTTCGACGAGTGCTCGGTGGCCCCCGTTCTTGTGTGACAAACAGTTTGTTAGACGGATTGGAGTGCAAGGAGAACTTTGAAATTACTCAATTTTTAATTTTAGTTCTAACAGATATTATCATTGATTAAAACAAATGATGACCTGAGTTGATTTTTGATGTTTTATGTGAGAAAGAAAATGATGGTACATCTCTTTGAATTTTTTTTTTTGTTTACATCTGATTTATTTATTTATTTGTGCTTCAAAAATGGCTTGCGAATTCTATAATGGAGTCGGGTGAAAAAGTGGGTGCAATAAATTAGTGTACAAATTCAATTAAGAATTTTGGTGAAAAGTGGGCGCAATGAATTAGTGTTAAAATTCAATTAAGGATTAACGGAAGAAAACATTTGTAAAACAGAATCTTGTAGACAAGTTCCGAGAGACAAAATTTGTATGAAACAAATCCCCAAATGGTTCTACAACACAAAGAATTTTATAGTGGTTCCGTCACTTTACCTATGTCCACTCTCATCCAGAACGACGACTTTGTGGTAAACCCCACGTGAACAGACAACAGTCCTACGTTTATGCACACATAGAATGCATAGCAGAAAATGACCAGTCCCTCACCTTCTGTGCTCCTAGAGTATCTGTCTGTCTCTTCGGCCTACTACACATTGATACGCCACTTTCCACCTGCACGTCTCTTCCAATGCTTTGCCACAGCCTCCAACCAGAGTCCCCCGTGGCCTCGTCGCTCGTGTGTGATTATCAAAACTAAAAAATACAAGAACAAAAAATCACAAGCTCACTTCACACTCTCTCTGAAATTTACACAATGATACACTTGATTTTTTTCATACTTTACAATGTGGCAGAATGGCCTATTTATACACAGGACAAAAAAATGAAAAGTAGAAACTAATATTACTAATAAAGGTTCTACACATAAAAGAAATCAAATAAGTGGTCAATATATACATTCCAAAAGTACAATGGGTGTCACCCTATAACAACTATCAATTAGGAATTAGATTAAATGGATTAGGGTAGAATTTAATAAAAGTTCCCATTAATAATGCATTATAGAAATTCTAGACAGTAAATCATGTAAATGAAAGTAATTCGAGATTAACTTTCATAAGTATCAAATTTAATTTCTTATAGTCCAATATGTCTAATTCAATGAACCTAAGAAGATGATGTGGATAATTGTCCCAAATATCGGTTCCTTGGCAATCAAGTAGATACAGTTAGAGACATCCTTGCAGAACATTTCATGATAATTTATGTATTTTCTTTAATAAGAAATATATTAGTTATTTTAGTTTCTTTGGTAACAAATCATATATTTTCGATCACATTAAATATCTTAACCAATAAGGATAATTCCAAAGAATTTTCCTTTTAACTTAATTATTTATTAATTATATAAAAATATTTTCTTATAGAAGGTTCTCGTTACAAGTAGCTTTTGTAGTGTAGAGGGTTGACTTCTATCACATAGAAGGACAAACTTCTTACGGCTCATGACCAGAACCATATCAACAATCTTCCCCATTTTGACGATGAAAAAACATTTATGTTTAAAAGAAATATTTTTACAAGGAACTCTCCTGACTCCTCATAGATAGGTGCTTGTATGAGTTGCATTTGTAAATCTTATGGTTTCTTTCTAAGAGAGCATAGAGTCTTATATTATAAAAACAATTTGTTCACATAGCACAATGCTTTTGTGATGTATAAAGCATGGAGATTCTGTATTTTAGGCTGAAAAACATTATGTATAGTAGTAAATAGAAACTTATATGACTATTAGATAATGATTCAAAAACCCGATTGAAGGTTGAACACTATACATCCACAGTTGATATAGAAAATTAATATTTTTCTATAACCAAATACAGAGCGAATGACTCCCCCTTCACAAGGTTTATCCCCCTTTTTATCATATCAAAAACAAGTGGAATAAAGGTAAAAAAGGAGAAGGTATATATGCATTTAATAAGTTTTACTTTCACAAAAAAGCTTCGGCGTAAGCATATAACTTGAATAGATTATTGGAACAAGACTCCTGTATATTTAGCCCAACAGTCGCATGTGCTTTGCACTCCCAAAAAAACTAAGTTCTGCTCATACTTTTTATTCCCCATAAAAGGTTAAAATACCATAATATGGATTGACCTTTTATCCCACTAATTCTATAAGAATGCTCGATAGATTTTGAGAATTAGCTGAGCTATATCTTTTATCTTCTCGAATATCCAATCTCATATTTCTCCGAACATTTCCAAAATCTCTTTCCCGTTCAGTTACATAAACATGAACAAAAGGTAGAAACGTAGAAAAATGGCTCTGTTGAAGGTATACCGAAGCGCTGAAGATAAACCAAAACATAAAAGTGAGAAAATTTATTCATGGTGCTGAGTAAATCATGCCCAAGTAACATTCATTACATCAAAACTATATGGTTAGAAACTTCTAAAAATTTCCATTGTGTAAAAGATGAAGTTATAGAAGGTTGTAGCTTCTATCTCAAAAAGCTTACATTTGGAAAATATATTTTAAAAATATATTTCCTGATATAATCTTCCAAACATATATTAGAGCCTTATCTGAATTTCAATTCAATTTTTGGAATAAAATTTGTTGTGTCTTTTATAGCGTAGAAGGAAGTACAATCTGTTATATGCTTTTGCTTCATAAAGTACTTACAGGACTTTATTAACTATTTGTCTTGCTTAAGATGTTATATGAGTTGACAGAATCCTATTCACTTCTTAAAAAGAAAAAACTTTTCTTTACCCAAAGGCTTCGTAAAAAGATTAGTCAATCGGTGTTCTTTGTTGACGTATTTTACGTTTATAGAACTCCGTTGTACATTATCCCTCAGAAAGTGATGCTTGACTTCAATGTATTTTGATCTAGGGCGATATACTGGATTGCGAGTTAGGTTTATCATGCTCGAGAAAAAACAAACTTCAAAAGATTTTTTTTCTAATTTTTTATTATGAAATAGATCTCGAAAATATTAGTTAATTTTAATAATCAAGATCATATGATAGGATCGTGAGCGTATTTGGTATATAAAATCGTCTAATAATTGCATGTAATTTTAAGGTTCATATTATCAAAAGTTTAGGATGGAAATGGCAATCCTTACCGCAAATTAAGTGCCAATCAAAGGAAATGTTATTTAACCAGTGGAATTGTTTAATGCTGGGAGGACGGGAAGAAAGCCTTCCTCCGTCACCATGGAAATCCAAGCATTCATCTTCCTCGTCTTTTCTATAATCCTCCTCCGAAGTAAGCATCCAATTGTATTGGTATTTTCGTACACGGTTTCGCAAACCACGAGTAATACATGTGACGGACAGATGCCTGCAGGAACCATCGCCACCACCTTCACCTTTGCGAACAACTGCCCGTACACCGTCTGGCCGGGGATTATCACCCGGGACGATGGCCCTCAGCCGTCCACTACCGGGTTCGAGCTCGCCCCCAACACGACCTTCTCCGTTCCGGTGGATGCCCCGTGGTCCGGCCGGTTCTGGGGCCGCACCGGCTGCTCTTTGGACTCCGTCGGGAGATTCTTCTGCGCAACGGCCGACTGTGAAACCTGGGGGATTCACTGCAGTCGTGTCGGCGCGAAACCCCCAGTGACAATTGCCGAGTTCACGATAGAAGACGGGATAGACTCCTATGATGTGAGCCTCGTGGACGGGTTCAACCTCCCATTGTCGATCGGTCCCCAGGAATTGAACAGGGAATGCCAATGGACAAGCTGCCCAGGGAACATCAATGCAGTGTGCCCGCCCAATCTTGCGGTTAAGGGGCAGGACGGGAGCGTGATCGCATGCAAGAGCGCCTGCAACGCATTCGGCTCACCCCAGTACTGTTGCATGGGTGCGTATCGCTCGCCGCAAACTTGCCCACCCACGAACTATTCGAAGATATTCAAGGGGCAGTGCCCACAAGCCTACAGTTATGCGCAAGACGACCACCGCAGCACCCTCACCTGCCGCGACTCCCTCAACTACCTCATAAAATTTTGTCCTTAATTAAGATGCATCATAGATCCCTCAAATTGTGGCCAGACCTGGTCTTGGAGGATCGATTAACAAGGAACATACTCACCCCTTCAGAATTTGCTCATGTGGCCATCCGTGAAAATAAATGAGTATGCAAGTGTGATGTGAGCGGAATCGACTAAAAGTATTTGTACGTATGTTTGCGATTAAATTTTTTCGATTTTTAGCAAAAATATACTAAAATTTTTGTCAATTTTTTATACATAAATTATGAAGTGATTTTTATCGTAAAGCCCTCCCATAGTGTTGCCTCATCTTTTCAAAGGCTAAGGAATATCCTTGGGATCTCAGTGTTCACGATCGAGGATCACAATGATTTTTCACCTGCCTTGGGATTCTCAGTCTTCTTCTCCGAATCGTGTTGTAAGTTGACTGCACTGATCTGTTTTGTTGTACCTTATGGGATCTGAAATGAGAGCCGACAAATTTGATGTGTTTCTCGTGCAAAACTGTGATCTTTTCACGCATGATAGAATCCGAAACTTTGAACAACTTTGACCGTAGAAATCACTCCATGGAAAATGAATGAAGTTAAACCACACGACTGGGAGATTGACTTGACTTTGCCGACAAAGAAAGCAGAGAGTCTACTTAGATCACCAGCAAGTGAACGCTGATAATAATAGAGTCAAACTATTAAGAATGGCTTTCTTCATGCAATGATCGGATCCCAACCTTTTAACGTAGAAAAACACTCCAAGGGAGAATGAATCAACTTAAACCACACGATTAGGAGATTGACTCGACTTGACTTTTACTTTACAGCAAGTGATAGCTAATAATACCACCATTCCATTAGTTTTGTCTCAACCATTCCCGCTTTTGCTTTGCAACATGCCGACGGGAGCAGCAATCCCATCCTTGCTTATCTCCGCTTGCTTCCTCCTCATGCTGCTCTCCCAGCCGCTGTGGTTTTGTTCTGCATCTTTGGGGAAACCGTTGTACCACGAGGAAGAGTGTTCTGCCCTGTTGGGATTCAAGAGCTCATTCTTTAGTGAGAGCCATTGCGACTACGGCAACCGCATCATCGGCAGCCCCCAAAAGATGATGTCGTGGAAGGTGGCTGAGGAGGGAATGGCAGGGGACTGCTGCAACTGGGGAGGCGTCACGTGCGACGAGGGAGATGGGCACGTGATCAGCCTCGACCTTAGTGGTAGCTGCCTTATGGGAATAATGGACTCCGAAGCAAGCATCTTCGACCTCCTTCATCTCCAGGACCTCAACCTCGCGTATAATTGGTTTAATCGGTCTCGGGTTCCATCCGCCATAGGACGTCTCCCTAGGTTGACAAGGTTGAATCTCTCTTTTAGTGGTTTCAGTGGCGAGGTCGTGCCTGCGACGATGAGTTTTCTGAATCTGTCTTCGCTAGATCTTTCTGGAAATCTGCGAATGAACGTGTCCAGCTTGGAGGTGTGGCTTCAAAGTCTAAACAAGGTCAAGGAACTGGATCTTAGTTCGGTCATGGTATCGGAGGGCAAGGTACCAAGAAGCTTGGGGAAAATGACTTCGTTGAGGTCACTCTTGCTCTCAGACTGTGGTTTATCCGGCGAATTTCCAGATTCTGTCTCTACACAGCCTAGGTTGGAGTTCCTAGATGTCAGTTCCAATCAACTCGTGGGTGAAATCCCTTCTTCTATTGAGAAACTGACCAATCTTAGGGCACTGTATTTGAGTAGCAACAGATTGAGTGGAGAAATTCCTTCATCGCTGGGAAACCTCATCCGACTTGATGGATTGTATCTATCCGTCAATCAACTCGCGGGTAAAATCCCTTCTTCTATTGGTAAACTGACCAATCTATGGGCACTGGATTTGAGAAGCAACAGATTGAGTGGATAAATTCCTTCATCGCTGAGAAACCTCATCCGGCTTGATGAATTATATCTATCCGTCAATCAACTCGCGGGTGAAATCCCTTCTTCGATTGGGAAACTGAAAAATATCAGGATGCTGGATTTGAGTAGTAACAGATTGAGTGAAAAAATTCCTTCATCGCTGGGAAACCTCATTCGGCTTGATGAATTGTATCTATTCTCCAATCAATTCGCGGGTGAAATCCCTTCTTCTCTTGGGAATCTGACCAATCTTAGGGCGCTGGATTTGACATGGAACAGATTCAGTGGAAAAATTCCTTCATCGCTGGGAAACCTCATCCGACTTGATGGATTGTATCTATCCGTCAATCAACTCGCGGGTGAAATCCCTTCTTCTATTGGGAAACTGACCAATCTTAGGGCGCTGGATTTGAGTAGGAACAGATTGAGTGGAGAAATTCCTTCATCGCTGGGAAACCTCATCTGGCTTGAGAAATTATATCTATCCTCCAATGAACTCGCGGGTGAAATCCCTTCTTCTATTTGGAACCTCACCAGTTTGATTTCTCTGCGCCTTGGTTCAAACTATCTGACCGGCGTGGCTCGCTTGGACCTACTACTAGAGCTCAAGGGAATAACGGATGTTGAACTTTCATCCAATGCATTCTCTTCGATAATATTTCCAGAGCCTAATGCAAGCGTTACACAGCTTCATTCCCTGTTTTTGGATTCTTTGGACTTAAAGGAAGTCCCCGGATTTCTGCAACAACAGAACAAGTTGGATACGTTGTCTTTGTCCAAAAACAACATTTCAGGGCGTATACCTCAATGGCTGTTGGAGAAAACTATCCAATATTTAGATCTCAGTTTCAACAATATCCTAGGAACACTCTCGATGCCTCCCAGCACCATCAGGGTTTATGAAAGGTCCTACCGCTTCGCAGAGTCGAATTTTCTTTAATATTGAAAAGAAACATTTAGGGAAGTTTTTATAATTGTATCTCCTAATTGTACGACTAAAATGTAAACGCATGGAAGCCCGGTATTAACCTGCAAAACACTTTACACGTTAGTCAAATAAGACTAAGTACGACTATATTATCCTTTTCGTAACCCTTTTCGCCACCGAACATTTCCTAAATTCACCGAGTTAGTTCATTCTAGACCGTTACCCTTCCTCATCGAGTTAACTCATGCGAAGAATACTCTCCCTACTTGTGGACACACCTTCAGAGCTCTCATTCCCAACTTCCAAAAGTGTTCTCGAGACTTTTCCGTCTTGCCAACCTTTCCATGAATTTATCCCCGTAATTTCCGGACTAAATCCCGTCCGAACGTATTACTTACAACCCTCATTCGTCCCGTCATTCCAGCTCTAATTTCAAACCAATTCAACCGGCCATGAAGGCTCCTTCATATGCATTCCAAGACACTAAACCACCCGATACTCATGCCACGGGTACATGCACTCGACCACTCTCGAACACACCGTCACATGTCCTCCCTACTGTGACCGTCACCACCTCACCGCCCATTATATAGGGTCCATCTCCTTCTCACCAACCGTCCTTATTAGGACTTCGACCATGAGCATTTCCTACCCATGAACATAACAAATACTCGGAACACTCACTTATCAATCATCTCTGATGGTTTGAATGGCTCATTAGCCTAATTTACGCCATGACCGAGGTTCCCCCTATCAACCCGAAAGAATACCTCACCGATAACCGGAGACCGAATGAATCACCCTCATTCTTCGAGGGGAAACCGGTCATTCATCGTTCGTAAGGGCCGAGAACCCTCCCTTAAGTTCCAAGGGTTGAAATTCCCTTCCCTTCCAACCAACACACCCACAACACTACACATGCATCAACAAACTTCCACATGCATGATACATCTAAGGTGATGGACTTTTTATGGCTAATAAGGAACACAAGAGAAAAGGGAACAAAGGGTTGTACCTTGTGCTTGTGTCCCCACCCAATTCCATCAGTTCCCTCCTCCTTCGCAATACTTCGCCTCGAGGCAACTTTGCTTGAAAATCCGTCTTGGTCGCACCTCCCTTTCTCCTTCTGTCCCCGATTGTGAGAAGGTAGTGTCTCCGTATCAATTTCTTCCTTTTCTCTCCTTCCCCTCCCCCATCAAGATGGAATTGAACTTTATTTCTTTCCTTTCTCTTCTTCTTGTTCTCCACGTGTGACACAAGTGGGGAATATTATTTCTCCCGAGTCCACCCGTCCCCTCCTCATCAATTCTCGAGCACAGTCTTCCCACTTGAGAGACCAAAATTGATTCAAGGGCCCAATTTCAATCCTTAGTCAAATGGTCAATTCAAATCAACGGTGGATAATGTCTTCTTCTCTTTTTTTTTCCTCTCTCATTTTTCATGGTGTACATTTAATGTTATGGGAGGGAGAAAATTCTCTTATGCCCTCCCACTTCGGGAGTCCTTTCAACGTGGTGCAATCGAGTATTCTCTCCGTACTTAGAATTTCGATCCGTATGCTTATTCGTTACGCGTCGTCCGCACATTGGTTCTATAAATATGCATTCTAGAGCGTCTGAGAGTTTCCACGTTCACATCTCATTCGCTCAAGCGCTCATAAGTACATATATTTCGTTCCATCTTGAACGTACATTTGCAATACATGTTCGAGCACTCCCAATGGTCTTATTTGCATATATATATGTACATATATATATTTATTGATAGAGGTTCGGGATGTTACAGTTTACTTCATTTCCAACAACAGGCTATCTGGAGAGATCCCCTCGTCCATATGCGAATTGCAGTATATGCAAGTGCTAGATTTGGCAGCTAACAACTTTACGGGAGAGCTTCCCCCATGCTTCGGCAACTTCAGCTCCCATCTGGATGCCCTGAGTTTGAGAGGCAACAATTTCACAGGAAAAATTACCGAGTTTAATCGCAAAGGACGTCGGCTAAGCGTGGTGGATCTAAGTGCAAACTCATTCGAGGGGACTTTACCAAGGTCAATCGCAAATTGTGATCTGCTTGAGTACGTGAATCTTGGGAAGAATAAGATCATAGATACCTTTCCATCTTGGTTAGGATCGCTTCCTGGGTTAAGGGTGCTCATGCTGCATTCCAATATGTTTCACGGGGTGTTGAAAGCTTGTGGTAATGACTCTTGCTTTCCTAATCTGAAAGTCATCACTTTATCCAAAAATAATTTGCGGGGCAGATTAACGGCCGAGTACTTCAGAAATTGGCCGGCAATGAAATATCCCTCTCCAGACGATGAAGCACCTTCCCGAGATACTCTTGTTGACTTGCTCAAGATGGTCATAATCGACAAAGGCATAGAAAGGGAGTTCGGAAAGTCCTCCGGGTACTTTGCTCTGTTGGATCTTTCGAGCAACAATTTCATCGGCACCATCCCCGAATCCATTGGTGACAATCTACTCAAACTTCATACATTGAACCTTTCGAACAACCACTTTAGCGGGCCGATCCCTCTATCCTTGGTGAAGTTGAGGAGACTAGAAGCTCTGGATCTGTCAAGGAACAAACTATACGGCGAGATTCCGACAATGTTAACGCAGGTAACTTCCCTGGAGATTTTGAACGTGTCCT
Organism: Melastoma dodecandrum; assembly: GCA_029817715.1. Taxonomy (NCBI): domain Eukaryota; kingdom Viridiplantae; phylum Streptophyta; class Magnoliopsida; order Myrtales; family Melastomataceae; genus Melastoma; species Melastoma dodecandrum. The sequence continues at coordinate 1,510,854 of JARUPY010000237.1, forward strand.
ACAACAATCTTTCGGGTCCAATTCCCGTAGGGAATCAATTCAGCACGTTCGAGAATACTTCTTACATCGACAACCCAGAGCTCTGCGGTTCACCTCTAACAAAGAAGTGTGGGAATCCGCTGCAGCCCTCACCAAGTCTAGTACACAATCGAGCAGAAGTTGAGCTTGACACTGCGAGTGGCGTGGATCACAGCAGGGATAGGACTTGCAGGGGGTTTCATCGTGGGGGTGGCGTTGGAGCAGGCATTTGGCAATGATATTCTGGATTGGCTGGCGAGGAAATGGCACAAGTATCGAAGAAGTAAAGATAGATTTGACGATTTCCTTATTGGGATTGTTTAATATACGAGCACGTGAGATAATATCTCATAAATCTTTAAGTTAATTCTAATTGAATTATCTTTGGAATCATAACTAGGTTCAACCATGGAATTAACTTTTTTGTCAAGTTATTTCCTTGAGTTTTTTTGAAAAGATATCGTTAGATATATTTCCTAAACTTAAGTGATCTTATGATTATGGAAATTGGCCACGACCTAATCAAGTCTCCCTTATTTGGTGAGAATATTTTACAATTTGAATGTTTTTATATTATGGAAACAAATCAATCTCGATGCCAATTCCATATAAGGAAAAGTGTTGATTCTGCTGTCACAGAAAAAAGATTCTGAGCAAAATACATTATCTCTTATTGGGTGATTAATCCGATTTATTATTATTTGATATTACTAAGGATAATGTTTCGTGTTCTTGGAAGTTTCCCAACAGGATCAAATCATTGAGAAAATGGCAAGGGAATTAACTAGCCATTGGTGATTGATTGAGAAGCTCATTTCTATAGACAAGCTTAAATGCAAGAGTGAAGACATTATTCCAACTTGTCGTTCTACCAAAAAACATACCAAAAATCTTTGAGCCTTAACCGTTGCAAAAGGTGAGAGCATCCATTGTTCATTCACCGAGCCAATTACCTCTGAGACAGAACGTTTTTTGTAATCAGAATGTCTGTGCTGTAGCTGTTTTATTTGTGCAGGTTGTTAGTCAGACGGGTTTTTTTTTTAAGGACAGGTGGTAGCCGTTAAGCCACTAGGGCAGGTGGTAGCCGTCAAGCTACTGGCTCAGCGAGGAACCGGAGTTAGTCACATTGGGTTGCATGAAGGTTGAGTTAGACACGTGAGTACATACAAGTTGTTAGTCATATTTCTGATAGAAGTGTGCACCTATAAAGTCCCTTGATCAACACAAAGTGAATACGCCCTATTTGGGGTGAGCGCTGGGAGAGTGGACGTAGGCATTGTTTGCCGAACCACCATAAGTCTTTCTATCACTTACACATAAGATAATTTATCTCAAAATCGAGAATTTATCCAGATGATCCAGCTTCTGTAATCTAACAGAACCACACTTATGTATTTAGATATAATCGAAAAAGTGTTAAATCTCTTAAGGCACTAATTCAACCCCCCGCTCTTAGTGCATTCCTATACCAACAATTAGTATCAGAGCGGGCTCAACGATAAAAGTTTAACCGCTTGTTGAGAGATCTGATAGGATGCAAATGGGATACATGCATGCTATTGGACTCAACAGTAACTATCCACCATTATTTGATGGACAAAACTTCTCTTGCTGGCGTAGCAGGATGGAGTTTTGGATAGCATCCCGGGGATCGAAGTGTTTAGGGATCATCCTAAATGGTAACTTGTGCTTCACAGAGGACAAGCTCCGAAAGTAGAATATGACAGCACAATATCACTTTCTAATGAGGAAGCGTAAATCATTAAGTTGAATGTTATGGCTATCAACTTTCTTCATTGTACTCTATCTCCGATGGAGTACAACCGAATCTCTGCTTGTACCACAACAAAAGAGATTTGTGATCGACTTGTTTTAACCCATGAAGGGATGGATCAAATCAAAGAAACTAGGATCAATCTGTTGATTCAGCAGTATGAGGCTTTCAAAGTGAAACCTGATGAGTCTATATCAGAAATGTATGATAAACTCCACACTATCATCAACGGCTTAGCCCTTCTTGGGAAGAATTACAATAACGCTGAATTGGTGAGTAAGTTCATCTGGTCTTTGCACATGAATTAGGAAGCTAAGAAGACCGCAATGAGGAAGCCAAATATTTAACAAGTCTTCGGCTGGATCAGCTTATGGGTTCTTTTCTTTCCTATGAGGAAGAGAAATGGTCATCTGAGCCTTAGACTACAAAATCTATTGCCTTTAAGGCATCAACTTCTATTGATAATGAATCAGATGACATAGAAGCATAAACAGATGAGGAGCTCTCCTTACTTGTAAAAGGTTTGAACAAACTACTTTACAAGAAACGCTTCAAACAAAGTGTTAAACCCAAGTGTTCTAGCCTAAAAGATAAAAAGGGACCAGTATGTTACGAGTGTAAGAAACTGGGACATATGAAGAATGACTGTCCTCTATTGACTAAGAGGCAGAAGCCTTCTCGAAACAAAAGAAAAGCCTTATTGGCTTGGAGCGATGAGGACGTCAATGAAGAGTACACATCTCTATCAAATATTTGTTCTAATAATGTTAAAGGTTTTCGTACTGAAATCCTTGCAAGAGTAGAAGAGTTAACCTTAAAATATCGCTCGGTAAAAAAACGGAACAAGGTTCTGCAATCACCACTGTCATCTCTGCAAAGAGAAAAGGCTGCCTTGGTCAATGAAGCTGAGATCTTCAGCACAGAAGCATCTTCTCGGATCAGAGAACCTCATCCTGAGGTATGGGACGAGCTACTTGTCCGTGACAAAGTGGTTTCTCCACTTAATGAGTCTAATATAGATTTATTACCTGATAGTCAGCCTCATAAATGTCACAGAAACAAATCTGCATGTTCAGATAATGTTTGCTATGTGTCACTAAAAGCATGTTCAGTGACCAGACCCAATATTGCGCCGAAACAGATATCTGTGATGTCACAGAAATCTGATATGGGAAACGTTATACTTCTGAATAGAAGCATAACAAAATAACGGTAAAAAACTCCGTCGGACTGACATAAAAAGCTAAATCCCGTCAGTATTGTGGCATGCTTGGACATATAATCAGACAATGTCAGATCAAGAAGTCTATAAGCATATCCAATGCGATTCTTTCCATGAACAAGTCACAATCTTATGAAACCGACTTAAAGTGGGTTCCTATTGAAACTTAACTTATTCTTAATCGTTGGTACGCTTGAACACTAAAGCGAGGAAGGATGAGTGGTACTTGGACAATGGGTGCTCACGCCACATGACCGAAGATCCTTCTAAGTTTTCAAGCTTGAAGTTACAGAATGGTGGTTCTGTGACATTTGGCGATGATAGCAATGGCTACATCAAAGGCATTGGAATTATTTATAGTTCACAAACAATGCAGATAGACAATGTTCTGCTTGTTACAGGATTGAAACATAGTCTATTAAGTGTGAGCCAACTATGTGATAAGGGTTATGAAATAACCTTTACCATCGAAGGATGTTTTGGATCCACATACGGCAAAGTCTGTTTCATTGTTGAATGAAGAAAAAACATCTACATCGTTTCTCAAGACAATCTTTGGTCTTATGAGAAATGCCTTGTTTCCTACAAGGATGAAACAAATCTTTGGGATTGAAAATTGTGACTTATCAATTTCCAATTATTGTCTAAGACGGAAAGGAGCTGGTACGAGGTTTATTGAGCTCTTTTGTGGGTACAAGGACGCGGACTTTGCTGGCTGCAAAATCGACCGGAAGAGTACTTATGGAACTTGCCAATTACTTTGAGATATGCTAATATCTTGGAACTCAAAGAAGCAAGCTTTTGTTACACTGTCTACAGTAAAAGTAGAATATGTTGTAGCAATGAGTTGCTGTGCACAGTTTCTATGGATGTGTCAACAACTTGAAGACTATGGTTTCAAGTTTGACAATATTTCAATACGGTGTGATAACACAAGTACCATAAATTTGACCAAGAATCTTGTTCAGCATTCAAGGTCTAAACATATAGAGCTAATACAACATTTCATTTGAGATCATATTCAGAATGGTTCAATTTCTATGAAATATGTGAGCACAGATGCTATTCTGTGATATTTTCACAAAGCCATTTGAGAGTGGAAGTTGGGATTTGATATTCTTTCTAAATGGATCTTATTGATCTTTATTTCGTGTGATTTGATTTTGTGTGACAAATTAATTTGCAAATATTTTCTTTTCATTTTTATTTTTTTAGAAATAATCTTTAAAAATCGTTTCATTTTAAGCTTTGAAATATTCTTTCCAAACTATTTCTTTCTCTCCCCCATTCATTTTTCTTTTGTTTAAAAAACAAACTTCATGCGCCAACGATTCCTAGTCACCTCAAAACCCATTTTCTTCAACCTCACCTCAAAGTCACTCTTCTACAAACCCTAACTTACTTTCCTTGCTACATCCTCATGCAACCACGAACCAGGCTCCTCGTGCTGCCACGGCCAAACCTAGGTGCTCCGCTGCACTCAGCAACGACTCTCTGTCCGACCATGACTCCTAGGTCGCTGCAGGGGAGTGACTTTGAGACTGCCAATCTCTCATCACAAGGAACTAATCTAGGTCCCAGCACTCCGAAAGTACTAAACTCTGGATACAGAGCAGGAGATAGGTCAAAAATCCATGAAGGAGAACTCTCCTACTCCAAAGGTTTCTAAGCCAGAAACTGAAGACATGGTGATTACTCGAGAACTGCTGAGGAGGAGGTTTCTGCACCACAGTGCAACAGTCCTCCTCCTGAGTTCTCTCCATGGCCATTGTTTCCTATGATGTTCCTCCTCTTCTTCCCATGCATAAGTTGGCTCCAACTTCAACTCATGCCGAGGATAAGGCCATGAGTCCTCAAGTGGCTACAGTAAAGGAGAAATGAAAGGGACAAAAACGCCCATCTGTGGCTTCGTAGAAGGAGTCCAAAAGGCCCAGAGATATTACGCCTTCTGTGAGCACAGAAGCCCTGTCTCTGCCTGCTTGGTTAGTGAATTCTATAGTCATATCACCTTTCATGGGGTGAATGAGATGATCAAGTACATCAAAGTGGTGATAGATGAGAATGTCTACGTGTTCTCTCTTTTTAATGTGTGTCGAGCCTTCAGCGCGACCTACCTTCCTCATCTCCAGCTCATGGAGCTCTCAAAGTCTACAGCATACCGGAGGATCATAGGGACTGAAAAGCCAACAAAGTCTAGTGTCTATTAGAAGAGAACGCAATTGCCTCTGGAGCTCCGGATCCTGCACCGTGTTGTCATGTACTGTTTCTACCCCCGAATCGGGAGCACATATAGTATCATCACCAAGGATGCCATACTAATGGTACACTTGCTGGAGAAATGGGCAAATCTGGCTGACAAGGGATTGCCCTATGGTCACATTAACATGAAGCTTATGTAGATCTATTCCCGTGACACGGCTCCCAGGAGTGATGCAGACACCATCATTGTCGAGCTTTTCGACGATACTACTCTTGATCACATGGGCTATGTTTTTACAGGGACTCAATGGATCCACAAGAAGAACAAGGCAGATCCGTCCTCCTAGAACAAAGGGGAAAGTGTCGCTGCACCTACCAGGCCCAAGACTTGGGCTGAAACCAATAAACAAAAGAAGCTGGATACCAACCAGAAGCAAGCTTCTGAGACATCTACTTCTGCTGATCGCAAAGTGTCGCGCAAGCTGGATAAGTGCATTGCCCAGCAAAAGGAGATCAAGTCCTTGATAACTAAGGTGCTGGTGGATCTTGCTGATCTCACTGCCTATATCAAGGGCAAGGATTGTGTATCCTCTTCTCCTACTGTAGAAGAAAGTGACTGATCAGTTCTCTCATTTGAAAAACTGAAAATCTGGCCGTTTCACAAACCAACTCATTTATATTTCCTGCATGCTTTTGGTACTATCTGTTTTAGAAACCTTGCCATTGATGATTTACCTGTGATTTCAACAAGCTTTTATTTGATGATGCAAAAAAGAGGGGAGTAGTAGCTTGCTGTGTGGAGAATTTTTAGATTTTGCTGTGTGGAGAATTTTTAGATTTTGTGTTTTCTTGTGTGTTTTTCCTTGTGTTTGTTTATGCAGGTCATGAAGACATTGATGAGATTTCCATAATTTATTGCAGGTCTCAGCAAAATTATTTTCTGCTTGAGAAATTCTCGACAGAACGCTGCTTCTGATTGAGATCACTTTGACAGAGTTCATCTTAGAACTCACTCACCTGTTCAGGGGGAGCCATGACAGAACAATACTTCTATCCACAATGCATGTTCTTGCAACCATGAGCATTGATTTAATTAAATCATACAAATGCTATAAACGATTAAGTTAATGAACAATAACTAATCACTCATCTGAGCTAGTAATAATTTCGACCGAAATTAATCCGCTTAGATTCAGGGGGAATTACTACAGAAAGTTACTTATGTGTCAACCATCTCGCAACAAAGAAATCTGTAAGACCGTTTAACTCTTTAACTATTATTCTCGAGATGTGCATGGTTTTTACATCATAAAAAGGGAAAGATTGTTGAAATAATCTGGTTTTGATGATGATAAAGGTTATGTATTATTAATATGCTATTTAAGTGTACGAAAGAATAGGTCTTCGGGTATAGAAGCCGGTCTTTGTTATCTGAGCAATATGTAAAAGAGTTATGTGGAGTACTTCAATGGAGAAACGATCTAACAATCAGAAATGGTGTTCTGAGGGCAAGATCTTTTATCGAGTCCACTATCTCTATTGTAGAGATTAGCTTCCGTGTCACAAATGTTATAACTCTCTTTACTGGAATACTTACTACGGTTTACAGTTTGGCACTTTTGTGAATGACGATTTCCTTATTGGAGATTGTTCAATATGCAATCATGTGAGATAATCATCTCGTACGTCATTAAATTAATTCTTATTGAATTAAGTCTGGAATCATCTCATACGTCCTTAAATTTTTACAAAGTCCAAAAAAATTTTCGGAGATGTTAGAGGTACACTAAAATAATTTTTATCAAACCAGTAATCTGAAGGTAATGTCTTTAATCCTTTTGACAAAATATTAAATAAACGATTGGAAAAAATTTTCTGTCTATCGTGATATTTGACTGAAGAAAGATGTCAATTCATTTAGAGAATCTCCTCATTAATTGTTGTGAGGGGAAAATGTTTTACACCGGATTATTTTGGACCGTCGATTGTAATTTGAGTGGAGCACAATCGACGAATATAATAGTTAAGTACTTTAAAAATCTCATCATCTTGCAAAACCTGCTTTAGTCAATGATTGAGTAGAAAATCTAACTCTATCGATGGATGATTTCACTCGTCGATGGAGTGAACTAATCAGTCGATGAGGATTCTCCTCAGAGAAAATCTGATTCATGGAGGAGGAAAAAAATCTAACTAAGAAAATTCTCCTCGTCGAGGAAGATTCCCTCATTCGAGAAAAAAATTAATCTGGTCTCGATAGAGATTCTCCCCGTCGATGGAGGATTCCCCTGTCGATGGCGGAAATCTAACAAGTTGATCCAGACAAATTAGTCAGAGAATCTGATTTTATTAATAACCTTGTAGATAAGATTTTAGAGGTGAAGATTTAGAACGTGTGGAAATTGAAGATATGATCAAAGGATTTACATGTGCGTGAAAGATCTGAAGATAACTGTCAAGTGTCAATCAACCGCCAACCACAACTGAAGATTCTTTATATATAACTTTGTTGTTTTAGGAAAGAGACAAAATGACACAAACATATTCAAACACTTTTGTCTTAGTTTTTGGTAGATAATCTTAGGTAATCTTCTTGTAAGCATACACGGTTTGTAATCAGTTTCATCAATGGAAATCTTCCTACCGACCTTTTCTTCTTTCTCTTTTCTTCTTGAACCCGATGGGATCGCCACGATTTTTATCGCAACGTGTTACGGTTTTCACCGGAAACAGTGCCCCAGCATACAGGAATTTATACGGCATACTATACTTGTATTTAGGATCATCAGGTTCCGGGCGAGTAGGTTACGGACGTAGAATCTGGAACCCATCCTATATAATCTGATTACTTAATTTTACAAAATAGAACCATGTGAATTAAAAAATCACCCATAAATTAAAAGCAAAATATACGTTTCTAGCCTTAACTTTGAGCCAACTTTTTGTTTTGTCATTAACTTAGTTTATTATGTAATTTTGTCACCAACTTTTATTTTTATTTTGATTTTGGTCAATCATGAATTTCTTCTAGCAAAGCCAAACAAGGCCTTAATCGTTCGGGAACCTCATCCGGGTTGATGTATTGGATCTATCCTCCAATCAACTCGTGGGTGAAATCTCACCGGTTAGTAACCTCACCAATTTGATTCAACTGCGCCTATCTTCCAATGAACTCTTCAGTCCGGTTTCTCACTCCATCTATCAGCATCAGAAACTATACTCTCTTGATCTTAGTACAAACTATGTGACCGGCATGGCTCGCTTGGACATGCTACTAGAGCTCGAGGGAATAACGCATGTATGGAGTGTCGGCTGTAACAACTCAAACTTTTGTAATTACAAGAATGTAAATATAATGGTTAGATGTAATTCGAAATGTTTGGGAGTAAGAACTCACAACAGTACTGATCGAACCCACTTACAAATATGTTAGGAAACTTTTCAGTGGGGGTGCGAGATATTAGGTATAGAGTAACAAAAACTATACCGCTATTGTTGTGTTTATCTGGAATCTCCTAAAATTCCCCTCTTAAAATCAAGTTGGGAATGATGAGCAATTCATTAATAATACTTTAATTGTTCTGTTTCAAGTCCTGGCCACCATATGTAACAATGCAAGTATGCATGGTTTTTGAGGTTAATTCACGTCCTTTTATACATAGTAGTTATTTTGTTTCCAGCAAATCACATATATGCTAAATCGATCACGAGATTGTCGGATTGTTTGACGTATGTATAAGCGGTGGTTTGTGTACAGTAGTTTAATATAATAACAATAAAATAAAGTAAATCTCATTTCCTTATGGCAAGTGGGTGATTACGTTAGGAAAGGAGGAAATTTCGTCTCCCCTTACTAACGTGACGCCAGGAAGTTTCCAGGAAAGAGATTAAATTTACTCCATTAACGTGATTATGTAATCGGTGGCGGCGAAAAAAAAAACAAATTATATATCCCTCATTCTTCCACTGATGCCGAGAAAAAAAAAGAAGGAAAAGAGAAAAGAAACATAATAAGGGGGAAGGGAAGCGGGGAGGAAAGGAGAGCCGTGAGGTTGAACGTATGATTTGTGAAGGCGAGAGTAGACAAGGACGGCTTCTCAAGTGAAGCTTCTGCGCAGGAGTTAACGGAGCTTGCACGGATTCGAGTACGAGGTATGACCCGTTCTCCTTCCTCTTCACGTGTTTTCCCTTGACAATAAATTTATTGCAGTATTGTTATTCATGTTGTTGTTGTGGGAGTGGTTGATGCGTGGACAAGAATGAAAGGACGGGTGGGGGATTCATGCCTTGGAATTTGAGGATAACCACCAGGGATTCCCGTCGTTCTAGAGATACCCTTCACGGTCAGATGAGAAGATCTCGATTTAAGCTAGTTTTGTGTATTATAATTATTTGTGAATGGTTGTATACATTGGAGGCTTATACGTGTGTTTGTATGTACAAGGCATATTCCGTTCGAATTTTAGGAAGGAAGGATGGAAAAAGGGAAGACCGGATAGGGGTTATTTCCTTGAAATTGTATCCGACCAATCACCGGATAAGTGGTGTTATGGCGGAAATGCTTTGACGGAGATAACTTGAAGGAAAATAATGGAAGGCCAGAAGAAGGCCTCCTTGAGCGGGGATGTAACCATTACTGGTCGTCCCAGATTTCCTTAATTAATAACGTGTTGGACGATTCACATTATTAACATAGAGAAAGATTTTTGGACATTCATAGGGTCATGCTTAGTCTCTTGTGACTAATGTGTAACGTCTATGATGTTTTACATGTTCTAAGGGCTCGAGTAGTTATTCACAAAAAAAAAAGAGAAAAAAATTGTAATGACTTATAATGAGATCTTGTATAATGACTTTGATCAGTTAATAAAGGATATTATTGTTCGGTAAAAAGGTGAACCCCAGGACTTTTTCATAGGCTACATTTAATGTCCAGGATCTCGCAACGTACGAAGACGATGAAGAGCCCCTAGATTTGAGGACAAATCTTCTCCAGTAAAGGGAGGATGATGCAACCAAGTCGGGACCAACTCGAGAGGAGCGCTCGAGAAGAGAACTACCTTCACGCTATTGGAGTGGACGAGTTGAATCTTCGGCTCGAGATCGAGAGCTCGAGAAGACTTAAAGTTGGGTTAGCCTACTTAGGGCCCAGATTACTTAATTTCGTTTTTCTTTAGACTTGTTTTAAATTAGCTTTGATTTTTACTATTTTGAGCCTAATTGGGGAGTTAGTGTTAGCCCATATATGGTCTTCTATAAATAGGACTTTTGTGTTTACGTGGATTCTTTGGAATTGACGGAAGCCCGGGGATTTCTGCAACAACAGAACATGTTGCTACAGTTGAGTTAGTCAAAAAATAACTTTTCAGAGCGTATACCTCAATTGCTATTGGAGAAAACTCTTTGGAATTTGGATAACAGTTTCAACAATATCCAGGGAACACTCCCCATGCGTCCCAACACCATAAGCTATTACCTCATTTCCAATAACAGGCTATCTGGAGCGATCCCCTCGTGTATATGCGAGTTGCGCATATGCTTAGATTTGGCAGAAACAACTTTACAGGGGTGCTTCCCCCATGCTTCGGCTACTTCAGCTCCCGTCTAGTGACACTGAGTTTGAAGGCAACAATTTCGCCGGAAAAAATTCACAAGTTCAATCGAAAAGGATGTCAGCTAAGCGTGGTGGATCTAAGTGCGAACTCATTCGAGGGGACTTTACCAAGGTCAATCTCAAATTGTGATCAGCTCGAGAACGTGAATCTTGGGAAGAATAAGATCATAGATACCTTTCCAGCTTGGATAGGATCGCTTCCGGTGTTAAGGGTGCTCATGTTGCATTCCAATATGTTTAACGGGGTGTTGAAGTCTTGCGGTAATGACTCTTCCTTTCCTAGCTTGAAAGTAATCACTTTATCTAAAAATAGTTTAAGGGGCAGCTTAACGGCCAACTACTTGAAAAATTGGCCGGCAATGAAATATCCCACTCCAGATGATGAAGCTCCCCCAGGTAAGCTTGAGTACGTGAATCTTGTTGACTTTGCTCTGTTAGATCTTTCGAGCAACAATTTCATTGGCACCATCCCCCGAATCCATTGGGGACAATCTACTCAAACTTCATACATTGAACCTTTCGTACAACCACTTTAGCGGGCCGATCCCTCTATCCTTGGCGAAATTGAGTAGACTGGAAGCTCTGGATCTGTCGAGAAACAAACTCCCTAGCGAGATTCCTGCAATGTTAATGCAGGTAACTTCCCTTGAAATTTTTAACGTGTCCTACAACAATCTTTCGGGCCAATTCCTGGGGGGAATCAATTCAGCACGTTTGAGAATAATTCTTACATAGGCAACACGAAGCTGTGCGGTTTACCTCTTACCTCTGACAAAGAAGTGTGGGAAACCACAGCAGCCCTCATCGAGTCCGGCGCGCAGTCAATAGCAGAAGTTGAGGCTCTCATTGGGAATGGCGTGGATCACAGCAGCGATAGGACTTGCAGGGGGTTTGATCGTGGGGGTGGCGTTGGAGCGGGCGTTTGGCAATGATGTTCTGGATTGGCTGGCGAGGAAATGGCACAAGTATCGGAGAAGTACAGCCTAAGATAGATTTGAATGATGCTTTCCTCTGGTTCACTGCTGAGACCGTGAGGAAATGGAACTAATTGTTTGTAAAGTAATATCTCAAATCAAGTAAGAATTTAAAATATACCTTTTATGCAATTTTTTTCATCATAATTATTTTCTTTTTTTATTTTTAAGTTAAAAACCAAGCACAATCTTACCATAACAAAAAAACCAACACAAAAAATCTACTTCAATGAAAATTGAGAGGACAAGTTACTTTATAACAAAATACATAATTATGAAATTTTGTGAAATTTGAGAATTTTTTAAAAAGTAAAAGTTATTTCAGATTACTTAACATACCGAATCATTTTTGCTAAATAATCTATTGTTCGTAATATTCCATCTTTCTCAATTTCTTTTGCCATCTTTCATTGTACAATAAAATTATGTGCCAAACTTTTCTTGCAAAATGGAACTTCACTAGCAATTTTTTTTAAATCATTCATTAATTTGAGAAAAAGACATTTTTTATCGACATAAGTTTTTCAATTATGAAACTTTCGGGAGAAATTCGCACCATAAATTTTATGAAACCACTACATTGAATTTCCAACATTTGATATTTGCATTGGAAATTTTTGAAATTGACTAAACTTGCCCACGCATATAGAAAAAGTGTAGACACAATTAAAAAATTATTATTATAAAACAAAATTTTACTTATATAAAAAAATAGAACTTTAAAAATTTAAGGTTTGTTGAACTGATATCGTTCTTGAATCCGATTACGTTTAAGTCAGGGTATCCCCTTTCTCACGTGACATAGTCCCACGGAATCAAACTCAAAGCATCGATAAGGTTTCACTAAGGATGTTAGAAATCCATAAATAGACTACTCTCTCATGTCTACGTCATTCTCAGTCTAAGTCTTGCAATTAGTCATTCATTTCTAATCATTAGCAACTAAATACTCTTATAATTATTAATATCACACCTTAAATTTTGTAGGTCTTTACACAATGTTTGTCTTTAATTGTGAAGAACCACCTAGTGCAAGATAGTTCTTATATGAGTAAGATTGATCATATGGAAATGAAAGATTCCATGGACACCGGCAGCAAAAGAAGCGTAATATATATGCTATATTATATTACCGTATATACGTAGGTCTAGCTTAGAATAAATATTTATACTTAGGCATTGTATACAGATACTTCTCTACAGACGAACATATTGTTAATTTATCGTTTCAAACATTACAGCATTCAAGCTCCTACGTTCCTGCTTCCCTCCGAAGGCATCGCCGATAGCATCCGCTGTCTTCGCCCTCTCTCTTCATTCATTTCATATGCCGACCACACACATAAATACAACGAACCTCCGGGCACCTGTTCGCTCGTAGTGCCAGAGATTTCCGACGTGTTCGGATCCGGCTCGTCTGTAGTCACTTCCGGAGCAAACAACTTCTCCTGGAAGCGTTGGAGAGAAGCCAATAATTCCTCTTTCTTTTTGAGAAGGCCGGTATCCTCAAGAGACAGATCGTGCATCCGAGCGGAGGATGGAAGGGACTGGGCACCGCCGGCTGTCGCTCCACCAGCTTCGCCTTGACCGCAAGATCCTCCGGGTGCTCACCCCACGAATGCTAGAGGGATCTCCGAAGGAGCGAGAGCATAAGCTTCACCTCATGCAAATCGGCGCCCGCTCGCCCCAGCTCATTCGTCACGGATTTTAGGGCAAGCAAAGAGTGCAAAGGCTGCCATGAACTTGCTCGAGTCAGACAATGACTTGAGAACAAACAGGGGGCATAACTCAAGGCTTCTTACCGAGATTGCGTGTGCTTGTGGGCCTTGGGGGGGCTTCTGTCACCTCGCCTTGAGGAACTTCTCCTTTCTCCTCCTTCGTCTGGACGAAACTCTGTCAACTGCCCTAAGGTGGCTCCCGTGGCCCGAGGGATCCTTGTCGCTTTGCCTGGCGTCTGTTAGGCAACAGCGACATCAACAACTGAGGAGTTTTGGACTCCATCCCTCAAAGGTGGGAGCAGAACTTCGCATAGCACCTCATTGACGGCTCCTCCAACTTTGATTCTTTTGGGCCGCCTTGGCCGCCCAGTCAGGAAGAAATAAGAACGTCATCGGGGACGTCACCAACAGCAGTAGGAGAAAAACGCCAGTGACACCTTTATCCGAAGAAATGGTGTTACTCCTAAATCCCCTATTGCGATCTCAACCGATGTACTTCGGGGATATCGACGGTCAAGGATTCATTGTTCGCCTGCACACGTTACTTAATTGCATGAAAATGATTACTTGATCTTCTTCAAGGCGCGACATATAACTCAATCTGCCTTGAGGGGACTTATATGTTTAACAACAGAAATTTTGGGCAACAGATCTCGGTCTCATATGTGGATCAAAGTCCATACGCAGACCCAAGGGATGGAGATCCAGTTAGGAGGTGACCACGTAAACACACCAGGCGAAGGCTTGCTAGACGAAGCCATCTCTCTAGAAGGACATATTGTCAATTTTTCTTTTCAAGCATTCTAGCATTCAAGCTCCCTCTGTGGTCTTGTATTCCTGCTTCTCTCCGAAGGCATCGTCGATGGCATCAATAAGTGCTTCCGCTTAAGGGTGTTCATCCGTTGTCTTCCCCATCTCTCTTCTTTCATTTCATACGACGAACACACACACAAATGCAACGAACCTCCGGGCACCAGTTCGCCCGTAGTGCCCGAGATTTTCAACGTGTTCGGATTCGGCTCATGCGCGGTAACTTCCGTAGCGAACACAATAAACGAAGTTCATATGGCAAAGCAGTTTCCTCCTCCAACAGGACTCTGAGGTGGCTTTTGATTTGCTCCAAATTCTTGATGAATTAGCTGTCCTAGGAATGTACGATGCTGTGTTGGTAGATAAGGTTTTCCCCATCAGCCCAATAGGTGGCCGGCCCCCTCTGGCTCATATATTTTGTGGACGATGCTGCAATCAGCTCCTAATGTCCTGGACTTCTTAGGGAGAGTTTTGGTCAAGCAATGCACTACCTCTCAATGGACCTTCCTCAATGTCTGTGGGTGTATTCAACACATCTTGGACCTGGCTAGGCATGAGAATAGATGTTGGAGGCTATGCTCAAGGTCAAGACCATCAAAGATCCTAGAACAGCCTTCCTTTGTCCTCTTCGTTTCCTGTTGGGGGAAAGTCATGGAGATTCTAATTACCAAGGCTCCCCTGACTTCATACACAGTGATAAGGTTCAGGCTATGGCGAAGTCAAAGAGAGAAGTGTCAAAATCTCTCCCTCGTCTTCCAAACCTGATTGCTTGTGGGTGTTTTTAGATTGATAATCTGTCCCTTTTCTTAGTGATAATTCAGCAAGAAATGAACATACTAAACCTAAGTCGCTGAGGGACAAGAAAGCTAAAAAGCTCATGTATGATGGGGATAATTCTGATGAGGAGCCAATTCAGATTCTCCCTCCCAAAATCAAGCAACTTAAAACATTTTCCTTTCCAAGGTGGTGCTTATTCTGATTCTGAAGATGATATGCCCCTTAGGCAGATGTTGCAGCGATCGCATCCAGTTCAGGAAATACTTCCTACTCCTACACTCCTTGCAATTACAGAAGATACTGCTACCTGGAGCAACAATCCTTTACAAAAGAAAAGGTAGCTCCGGGAGAAGTCTCAGAGCAACTATTTGCACCAGCACCAACCTCTGTCCTGGTGCCTCAGCAACAAAAATAATCATTTGCACCATTCCCTCGACCAGACCAGCGAGGAGCTCAGTGGCAACATTTCCCCCGTTGATGAGCATCCCATCAACAACATCTTCATCACCAGCTTTGAGGATCCTACTCCTTACCCACCAGCAAGCGTTCGTAAAAGAGAGCATGCCTGTAAGTTTCTCTTGCTTAAGCCATTGTTTTAATTGTTTTTTGTCTAAACTTTACTTGCTCTAAGCTTTAGCAGTGTATGAGTCGGTGCATGCAGTCCAAAGCTTTGACTCTGGCTGACCTTCAAATATATACCAGCGGCACAAATGTCAATGTGGGTTCTTCTGGCTCCAAGGCTTCCTCCACCAAGACCCTTCTCCTTGAACTAATCTGTTTGCGAGAGTCAAGGATATCTACCAAAGATGGCTTCCAGAGGCTAATCCAGATCAGACAAGAATTATCTGCTGTGCCTGAGAAGACCCTGCAAATAGACTTCCTGACTAGGTTGATCGAGCATCACTGGTGGGGGAGCTGGGAGAGCTTCGAGCAGGTATGACGTCGGATCACTGCAGGTTTACAGAATGAAGTTTATAAAAGTGACCCCCCCCAGGAATTTATATTATATTTCTCTTGTACAAAGACGTGATCTTTTCTTATGTCTGAGTCAAATTAGTCAAATCAGTGATCATCATCATGTATCAAGGATTAGCCTTAATCTTTATAAAAACACGACCAGTCTAAGCTCACACGTGGGCAATGACGTCAAAATATCTTAACAGTTGCATGGAGAAATACTTGCGCGATTTCAGAGAGTCAAACAGTTAAGGGCTTTCTGCATGCATTGCAACATGCCGACGGGAGCAGCAATCCCATCCTTGCTCATCTCCGCTTGCTTCCTCCTCATGCTGCTCTCCCAGCCGTTGTAGTTGTGTTCTGCATCTTTGGGGAAACGTTTGTACCATGAGGAAGAGTGTTCTGCCCTGTTGGGATTCAAGAGCTCATTCTTTATGAGAGCCAGAGACATTGCTACTACTTCTACGACATTAGCAGTCCCCAAAAGATGATGTCGTGGAAGGTGGCCGAGGAGGGAATGGCAGGGGACTGATGCAACTGGGCAGGCGTCACGTCCTACGAGGGAGAAGGGGTGATCGGCCTCGACCTTAGTGATAGCTTCCTTACGGGAATGATAGACTCCAAAGCAAGTATCTTCGACCTCATTCATCTCCAGGACCTCAACCTCGCATACAATTGGTTTAATCGTTCTCGGGTTCCATCCGCCATAGGACGTCTCCCTCGGTTGACGAGGTTGAATCTCTCTTCTAGTGGTTTCAGTGGCGAGGTCGTGCCCACGACGATGAGGTTTTTGATTCTGTCATTGCTAGATCTTTCTGGAAATCTGGGAATGAACGTGTCCAGCTTGGAGGTGTGGCTTGAAAGTCTAAACAAGGTCGAGGAAGTGGATATTAGTTGGGTCCTGGTATTGGACGGCAAGGTGTCAAGAAGACTGGGGAAAATGACTTCATTGAGGTCACTCTCGCTCTCAGACTGTGGTTTATCAGGCGAATTTCCACATTCTGTCTCTTCACTGCCTAGGCTGGAGTTCCTAGATGTGAGTTACAATTATGGGTTGCGGTTGACAGGATTCCATCGAGGAAGTCCAATAAAGTCTCTCAAGCTTTCCGGGATGAACTTAACTGGCGAGGGATGGATTTCGCTGAGAAACCTCACTCATTTAACAGACATGGATCTCAGCTTTTGCGAGTTTGGAGACGAAATATCATCTTCCATTGGTGAGTTGACCAAGCTCGAGACATTGAATCTGAAATTAATAGTTTTCATGGTCCAATCCCTTCTTCTCTTGGGAATCTGACCACATTGGGACAACTCTAAGTAATGTTGGTAATTTCAGAACTTTATTTTTGTTACTCAGGAATGAGCTCACATTGCTCTTCGTGTGATATATGTGGACGGACAGATGGCTTGAATGACATGGACATTGATATTATCGAAGCCGTTGAAGACTGCTAAATAAGATTGTGTATAGCATAGTTGCTCTTGGAAACAAGCTGGATTAGAAATAAAGGACGGGGATGGGGCCATCCCGTTACACGACGCCTGCCCAAAGGACGTTTTCTCATGTTTGTTGGTACGCCTGTCCTATTGAAGGTTATAAGGATATTGTCCAACATCTGCTCAGTACTGTTAGGAGTCCATATCTCATCAAGAGGATGTTGGATACAGTTGAGTCTGCAGGGGACACGGTGAGTTGGACTAGAAAATTGCTAGTTTTAAATTCTTCTCTAACCCATTCGGGTTTGGGCGATCCATAACCCTTCAAGTCCCATTCTGATTTTAGCACATTTGGAGGTCATTAGAATACTGCTGGCTGCTGGAGCTGATCCTAAATGGCGTAACATTTACTGAAAGGTGAGGCAGACAGAGTTCTTCGTCAACGCCCTAGTTTTGAGCCCTTCTTAATCATGTTTATTAATCGACAGACCCCAGTTGAGCTGCTTGATGAGGACAGTCACACAAGAAGAATCTTTGAGGAATTCGGCAGCAATGTTCATGGGATCATTTCATGATGCTGGGATCTTAATACTCGTACGCATATCTAACTCTCTTTATCTGCTCTTCAGTTCCATGGGATAATTTTCACGAATGCTAGTTTTGTAACGACTAGAGTTTTCCTCTGTGCCCGAATGAAACTGAGCAATGGACAAATACAGAGTTTGCATTTACTGGCAAATGATACCAGACTGGGCTTCTGCAGATTTCATCGAAGATTCGTACAGTAGTTGATTTCCAATGTTATTGATGCTGGTCTCCGGTCTTTGCTGGTTCTGAATGCTTACATCGTCCAGACATCTGGCAGCATCTTCATGAACTGAACAAGCCAAACCAGTCTCGGAATGAATATGATTTGGCTTGCATTTGACATTTAGGACAATAAATGGCATTATGATTCTTCTTCCAAGAGTCTAGGGTCCTCCTCGATCTTCATCACGAGCTCCTCGAAGCATTTCTCGACGTTCTCTCGGGTTCCGGCACTAAACTCTAAGAACAGGCGCCCGGCCTCTTCCTGTACAAACTATTATTTTCTTTTACAGTCTCGTGTGATTTTTAATTCCTATTGAAATTACCTAAATAAGAAAAAAATTTAGGTAAAAATCATAAGTAGAATTCTTAACTGTTCTCTTGAAACTCGACGGTCTTGGTTTTATTTATTTATTTTTGTTTAATATTTACGTGATGATATTTTTTCAATTAATTCATTCATGAGATTGCAGTAAAATTGACGGAATAAATAATTAGGTTACAGCCACATCGCGGCTATTAAGATTTTGGAGCATTAATGTTAATAGTAGTATATAAAGTCGTCTAAATTGTAACGGTTTCTTCTATAGTCGAGTGCATAATAATAAAAATATTTTGCAGCTTAAACTCTACTAAATATCCAATTCAAGTCTTGTAGCGTCTCGTCGATCGAAAGAAAAAATATTTTGCAGCTTAAGCACTCTACTAAATATCTAATTCAACTCTTGTAGCGTCTCCTCAATAGTACAAAACCTACGTTAAACCAACGTTTTGCTAGCACCTTCCCCTTTTCAATCTAATTCGTTGATTTATAACCTTTAACAGTAAAGCATATAATGGGAGAAAATCAGTTAAGTTTATATGCAAACTAAATTAATTTGACCGCAGGATTGCTACTTTCATTTATTTATTTTATTCAAAATTAGATTTGTTTCGGCTTTTATTTCAAATCAACTATGTGGGTTACACACTTAGCAATTTAATCGAAAGAAAAGTTTGTGTTTATACATAACAAATTTTCGGGAGAAGAAATCGAGAAGATATTTACATGAGAGGGAAGATTTTAGGCTCTTGTGAAATTAATCTGGACTAAAAAAGTATTTGATTGAATAGACTCAAGAAGAAAAAAATTATAAATTACTGATTGATTAGAGAGAAAGAACATGAGATAATGTTCTCGATTAAGAGAAAAATATTATATTATTTCCAATCGAGGAGAGATAAATCGATCAATCGAGCGAGTCGAGGAGATATAAATTGAGGAAAAATATTAGATTCTCCCCAAAGTTTAAGAGAGATAAATCAAGGAAAAGTATTAAATTTTTCTTCGAGAGAAAAATATCGGTTCTCCTCCATCAAGTCCAGAAGATCCAAATGCTTTCGAGAAGACCCAAATGAGCAGCTTTCACCCATTATTCTTGGTGGTTTCCCCCGTGGTTTTATTTATTAGTCTTTTGTTCTATACTTGATTACACAGTCAATAACCTTCACAAAAGGCAATTTTTTGTCTTCGGCCATTTCCTTTGCTTTTTCACGATTTTCCATTTTCAGTTTGTATACGGTTTCCAGACAATAGTGGCGATAAATGTTTTATTTTCAGTGAATAAAAGCCTGATTTACTTGCGTTGTTTACAATTTACGGTGACCACATTATTTCACTATGTTTGATTTTTCCACACTCCGACGAGCGCTCGACGGCCCGCGTTGTCGTGTGAGAAACAGTTTGTTACGTGGATTGGAGTCCACGGAGAACATTGAAATTACTCAATTTTGAATTTTGGTTCTAACAGATATTATCATTGATTAAAAAAAATGATGACCTGAGTTGATTTTTGATGTTTTATGTAAGAAAGAAAATGATGGTACCACTTATCTCCTTTGATTTTTTTTTTATTGTTTACATTTGATTTATTTATTTATTTATTTGTGGTTCAAAAATTGCTTGCGGATTCTATATTGGAATAACACTTATAATGTTCTATAGTTTATTAGTGTGGAGTCGGGTCATTTACGTTGGGGAAAAGTAGATGTAATGAATTAGTGTTAAAGTTCAATTAAAAATTTTTAAATCTTTTTTGACAAACCCCGCAACGGAAGAAAACATATGTAAAACAGAACTTTGTAGACAAGTTCCGTGAGACAAAATGTATGAAACAAATCCCCAATGATTCGTACAATACAAGGACTTTTATAGTAGTTCGGATACTTTGCCTATGTCCATTCTCATCTAGACAACGACTTTGTGGCGGACCACACGAGAGCAGACAACAACCTTTGTCGTACGTTTCTCCACACACGGAACACATCACAAAAGCTGACGGTCCCTCACCTTCTATGATCCTGGAGTATCTGTCCTTCTTTTCAGTCTACTGCATGTTGGTACGCCAACTTCCAGCCGCACGTCCCTTCCAATAATATTACTAATAATAGGTTACACAACATATATCAAATATGTGGTCAATATATACATTCCAAAAGTACAATGGGAGTCACCTTGTAGCAACTATCCATTATGAATTAGATAAAATCGATTAGGGATTGATTTAATAAAAATTCCCATGAATAATGCATTAAGGGAGATTCTAAATTCTTTAAAGGAAAGTAATTCGAGATTAGCTTCTAAGTATCAAATTTGATTTCATATATTCCAATATGTCTAATTCAATGAACCTAGTTATATGATGTGGATAATTGTCCCAAATATTGGTTCCTTGGTGATCAAGTCGATACACAGAAAGTTAGAGACATCATTGCTTAACCTTTTCCATGATAAGTAATTTATTTCCTTTAATAAGAAATATATTAGTTATTTTAGTTTCTTTGGTAACAAATCATATATTTTCAATCAGATTAAATATCTTAATCAATAAGGATAATTCCAAAGAATATTCCTTTTAACTTTTAATATTTTATTAATTACATAAAAAAATTTTCTTATAGAAGGTTCTCATTAGAAGTAGCTTTCGTAGTGTAGAGGATTGATTTTTATCTCGGAAGGACAAACTTCTTACGGCTCATCACTAAAACCATATCAACAATCTTCCCATTTTTGATGAGACAAAACATTTTTTTTTTAAGGAAATATTTTTACAAGGAACTCCCCTGACACCTCATAGATAGGTGTTTGTATGAGTCTTGCATTTTACAAACTCATATGGTTTATGTCTAAGAGAGCATATAAGTTTTTGTTATAAAAACAATTTGTTTACAAAGCAAAAAGCGTTTGTGATGTGAGCGTGAAGCTTCTGTATTTTCGCCTGACAAAAATTATGTGTTTTCACTTTTGCTTTCCCGGCAAGTGACTATAATATCACGATTCGCAAACCCGGTAGAAGGTCGAACCCTCTACATGCATAGTAGTAAATAGAAATTTATGTGACTATAAGATTACGATTCACGTCCGATTGAAGGTTGAACCTTCTACATTCACAGTTGTTATAGAAAATCAATGTTTTTTCTATAACTAAATACAAAGCGAAATTACTCTCCCTTAACGAGATTTATCCCATTTATTATCATATAAAAAACAAGTGGAAGAAAGGTAATAAAGGGGAAGGTATATCTGTATTTAGTAAGTTTTACTTCCACAAAATGCAAAAGCTTATTTATAAGCATATAACTTGAATAGATTATAGGAACAAGACTCCTGTATATTTAGCCCAACAGTTGCATGTTTTCTACACTCCCAACAAAACTGAATTGTACTCAAATTTTTTATTCCCTAGAGAATGTTAAAATACCATAATTTGGATTGACCTTCTATCCCACTAATTTTGTAAGAATGCTTGATAGTTTTTGAGAATTAGCTGAGCTATATCTTTAATCTTCCCCAATATCCAATCTCATATTTCTCCAAACATTTCCAAAATCTCTTCCCCTTTCAGCTACATAAACATGAGTACAAGGTAGAAACATAGAAAAATGGCTCTGTTGAAGGAAAACCAAAATGCTAAAGATAAAACAAAATACAAAATTTAGAAAATTTATTCATGGTGTTGAGTAAATCATGTCCAAGTAACATTATTTACATCAAAACCATATGGTTATAAATTTCTAAAAATTTATTTAGTGTAAAAGATGAAGTCATAGAAGGTTGTAGCTTCTATCTCAAAAAGCTTACGTTTGAAAAAATATATTTTAAAAATATATAAGCTTATATATTTCCTTATATAAGCTTCCAAACATATTTTGGAGCCTTATTTGAATTTCAATTCAATTTTTAGAATAAAATTTGTTGTATCTTTTATAGCGTAGAAGGAAGTACCTTCTGTTGTATGTTTTTGCTTCATAAAGTACTTACAGGACTTTATTAATTATTTATCTTATGTAAGACGTTACATGAGATGGCAGATTTCACTTCTTAAAAAGAAAAATCTTTCTTTACCTAGAGGCTTCGTAAAACGATTAGCCGATTGGTGTTCTTTGTTGACGTATTTTACGCTTATAGAACCCTGTTGTACATTATCCTTCAAAAAGTGATGCTTGACTTCAATATATTTTGATCTAGAGCAAATACTGGATTGCGAGTTAGGTTTATCGTACTAGTATTGTGTAAATCATGTGAGGCTATAATCAATTACTATTTTTTATTTATTTAAACGGTTTGTATCACTATATAAGTGACAAAGTGTGATAACCCATTAAGGTTCATGCGATCATTTTAGTTGTGCTTTTGTACATATCATGTTAATGTGGTTTAGAGGTCTTATGGTGAATGCCCGTGTATTCACATAAGGCTGTGATGTAAGAGCCCGACACATTATATATTAATAGATGCTAGGTTCCTCCCACTTAACCAAATAGACACACTCTATCTGCTCTTGGCAAGTCAAGAAAAGAAATACTCATACCATCGTACTTTTTATTTTTTGTTATTCGCACTTTTTTCTATGTATCTTAAAATGGAGTATGTATTCTTGTTTTTTCAATTTATTCATGTCCTAAATTCGATTACTCTTTCTTACGTAAATGTGAAATACCAATAAGAATGTAAGTCCATGCGGAGGTTAGGTATTTTATTTTATATATTTTCCTTACTTCTCTAATTATACTTTATAAAAATGAAATTTACATAAACATCCCGTTCATCGAGAATATATCATAAATATTAAATTAAAATGTTATGTATATACCACGACTGAAAGATAGACATCGAGAAAAAACAAACTTCAAAAGATTTTTTTCTAATTTTTTATTATGAAATAGATCTCGAAAATATTAGTTAATTTTAATAATCAAGATCATATGATAGGATCGTGAGCGTATTTGGTATATAAGATCGTCTAATAATTGCATATAATTTTAGGGTTCATATTATCAAAATTTTAGGATGGAAATGGCAATCCTTACTGCAAATTAAGTGCCAATCAAAGGAAATGTTATTTAACCAGTGGAATTGTTTAATGCTGGGAGGACGGGAAGAAAGCCTTCCTCCGTCACCATGGAAATCCAAGCATTCATCTTCCTCGTCTTTTCTATAATCCTCCTCCTCAAAAGTAAGCATCCCATTGAATTGGTATTTTCGTACACGGTTTCGCAAACCACGAGTAATACATGTGACGGACAGATGCCTGCAGGAACCATCGCCACCACCTTCACCTTTGCGAACAACTGCCCGTACACCGTCTGGCCGGGGATTATCACCCGGGACGATGGCCCTCAGCCGTCCACTACTGGGTTCGAGCTCGCCCCCAACGCGACCTTCTCCGTTCCGGTGGATGCCCCGTGGTCCGGCCGGTTCTGGGGCCGCACCGGCTGCTCTTTGGACTCCGTCGGGAGATTCTTCTGCGCAACGGCCGACTGTGAAACCTGGGGGATTCACTGCAGTCGGGTCGGCGCGAAACCCCCGGTGACAATCGCCGAGTTCACGATAGAAGACGGGATAGACTCCTATGATGTGAGCCTCGTGGACGGGTTCAATCTCCCATTGTCTATCGGTCCCCAGGAATTGAACAGGGAATGCCAATGGACAAGCTGCCCCGGGAACATCAATGCAGTGTGCCCGCCCGAGCTTGCGGTTAAGGGGCAGGACGGGAGCGTGATAGCATGCAAGAGCGCCTGCAAGGCATTCGGCTCACCACAGTACTGTTGCATGGGTGTGTATCGCTCGCCGCAAACTTGCCCACCCACGAACTATTCGAAGATATTCAAGGGGCAGTGCCCACAAGCCTACAGTTACGCACAAGACGACCACCGCAGCACCCTCACCTGCCGCGACTCCCTCAACTACCTCATAAAATTTTGTCCTTAATTAGGATGCATCATAGATCCCTCAAATTGTGGCCAAACCTGGTCATGTAGGATCGATTAACAAGGAACATACTCACCCCCTCAGAATTTGCTCATGTGGCCATCCGTGAAAATAAATGAGTATGGAAGTGTGATGTGAGCGGAAGAGGCTAAAAGTATTCGTACGTATGTTTGCGATTAAATTTTTTCGATATTTAGTAAAAATGTACTAAAATTTTTTTAATTTTTAATACATGCCTCCAATTTAATTTAGTAACGGGCCGTTTAGCCGAATAATTTCTTAGCATAATTATTAGTAAAAGCCTCAGGGATTAGCAAAAATAAAAATAGTACAAATGTACTAGATGTTATTAGTAACACATTATAATTTAGAAATCGACCCGGTGTTTTAGTAAAAACTTCTTAATGTACAAAATGTCGGAAGTGGCCTTCCTGAGAAACTACTAAGCCCATAGTCATTTTGTTAATTGTTTGAGTAATTATTTACTAAATATTTTAGTTATAATTTAATAAATCACTAAATAAACGGTATTTCGAAGCGAACAGAAATTATAAAGTGATTTTTATCGTAAAGCCCTCCCATGGTGTTGCCTCATCTTTTCAAAGGCTTCTCTTATATGAGCTCATGGGGATTGGGCTATGAGCACATGGCTGATGTTGGGCTTGTAACGAATTACTCGGCCCAGTCCTCTCCTTGCTTCAACACTTCCCCGCAAGTCAAGCTTCCTCCACCTCCTTGCAGCACTTCTCCTTGGCCAACACTCCCCTGTAACTGAACCATTCCTGCCACTTCTTCTTGTTCTTCAATTACCTCTGAAACATCTCTTTCTGAATAACCATTCATCCCTGTACTTGGCTTGTGTGAAATTATATGTTTACTGCGAATGGACATAAACTTCTGTGTTGGTATCACCTTAGTCAAAGGATCTGCAACTTGATCTTCAGAAGCTACATGAAGTATCTGAATCTTCTCTGCCATCACTTTTTCTCTGATGAAAAATGGAAGTCAATCTCAACATGCTTCGTCCGAGCATGAAGAATTGGATTAGTTGCCAAGTATATGGTTCTAAGATTGTCACAATAAAGAATATGGGCACCAACAAATGAGATGTTTAACTCTTCCAATAAACGTTGCACCCACATCACTTCGACAACACCATTTGCCAGACTCCTAAACTCAGCTTTTGTGCTGGATCTTGACACAACCTTTTGTTTGTGAGATGCCCATAAGACTAAATTGGGACCAAGAGACGTGCAATAGCCACTTGTGCTCCTTCTGTCATTCGGACAACTTACCCAATCTGCATCAGTGAAGCAAGATATGTCAAGTGACTGACCAGCTGTAAACGTTAGTCCAAGCGAGTTGGAGCCCTTTAGATATCTCGTAGAAATTTGATGTGTTTCTCGTGCAAAACTGTGATCTTTTCACGCATGATAGAATCCGAAACTTTGAACAACTTTGACCGTAGAAATCACTCCATGGAAAATGAATGAAGTTAAACCACACGACTGGGAGATTGACTTGACTTTGCCGACAAAGAAAGCAGAGAGTCTACTTAGATCACCAGCAAGTGAACGCTGATAATAATAGAGTCAAACTATTAAGAATGCAATGATCGGATCCCAACCTTTTAACGTAGAAAACACTCCAAGGGGGAATGAATCAACTTAAACCACACGATTAGGAGATTGACTCGACTTGACTTTAAAGCAAGCGAAAGCTAATAATACCACCATTCCATTAGTTCAGTCTAAAACATTCCCACTTTTGCTTTGAAACATGCCGACGGGAGCAGCAATCTCATCCTTGCCCATCTCCGCTTGCTTCCTCCTCATGCTGCTCTCCCAGCCGCTGTGGTTTTGTTCTGCATCTTTGGGGAAACCGTTGTACCACGAGGAAGAGTGTTCTGCCCTGTTGGGATTCAAGAGCTCATTCTTTAGTGAGAGCCATTGCGACTACGGCGACGAGGGCATCATCGGCAGCCCCCAAAAGATGATGTCGTGGAAGGTGGCTGAGGAGGGAATGGCAGGGGACTGCTGCAACTGGGGAGGCGTCACGTGCGACGAGGGAGATGGGCACGTGATCAGCCTCGACCTTAGTGGTAGCTGCCTTATGGGAATAATGGACTCCGAAGCAAGCATCTTCGACCTCCTTCATCTCCAGGACCTCAACCTCGCGTACAATTGGTTTAATTGGTCTAGGGTTCCATCCGCCATAGGACGTCTCCCTAGGTTGGAGAGGCTGAATCTCTCTTCTAGTGGTTTCAGTGGTGAGGTCGTGCCCGCGACGATGAGGTCTTTGAATCTGTCATCGCTGGATCTTTCTGGAAATCTGGGAATGAACGTGTCCAGCTTGGAGGTGTGGCTTCAAAGTCTAAACAAGATCGAGGAGTTGGATCTTAGTTGGGTCATGGTATCGGACGGCAAGGTACCAAGAAGCTTGGGGAAAATGACTTTGTTGAGGTCACTCTTGTTCTCAGACTGTGGTTTATCCGGCGAATTTCCAGATTCTGTCTCTACATTGCCTAGGCTGGAGTTCCTAGATGTCAGTTACTATCAACTCGCGGGTGAAATCCCTTCTTCTATTGGGAAACTGACCAATCTTAGGACGCTGGATTTGAGTAGCAACAGATTGAGTGGAGAAATTCCTTCATCGCTGGGAAACCTCATCTGGCTTGATGAATTGAATCTATTCTCCAATCAACTCGCGGGTGAAATCCCTTCTTCTATTGGGAACCTCACCAGTTTGATTTTTCTGGACCTTGGTTCAAACTATCCGACCGGCGTGGCTCGCTTGAACCTACTACTAGAGCTCAAGGGAATAACGTATGTTAAACTTTCATCCAATGCATTCTCTTCGATAATATTTCCAGAGCCTAATGCGAGCGTTACACAGCTTGATTTCCTTTATTTGGATTCTTTGGACTTAAAGGAAGTCCCCAGATTTCTGCAACAACAGAACAAGTTGGATACGTTGTCTTTGTTCAAAAACAACATTTTAGGGCGTATACCTCAATGGCTATTGGAGAAAACTATCCAGTATTTAGATCTCAGTTTCAACAATATCCAGGGAACACTCTCGATGCCTCCCAGCACCATCAGGGTTTACCTCATTTCCAACAACAGGCTATCTGGAGAGATCCCTCGTCCATATGCGAATTGCAGAATATGCGAGTGCTAGATTTGGCAGATAACAACTTTACGGGAGAGCTTCCCCCATGCTTCGGCAACTTCAGCTCCCATCTGGATGCCCTGAGTTTGAGAGGCAACAATTTCACCGGAAAAATTACCGAGTTCAATCGCAAAGGATGTCGGCTAAGCGTGGTGGATCTAAGTGCAAACTCATTCGAGGGGACTTTACCAAGGTCAATCGCAAATTGTGATCTGCTTGAGTACGTGAATCTGGGAAGAATAAGATCATAGATACCTTTCCATCTTGGTTAGGATCGCTTCCTGGGTTAAGGGTGCTCATGCTGCATTCCAATATGTTTCACGGGGTGTTGAAATCTTGTGGTAATGACTCTTGCTTTCCTAATCTGAAAGTCATCACTTTATCCAAAAATAATTTGCGGGGCAGATTAACGGCCGATTACTTCAGAAATTGGCTGGCAATGAAATATCCCACTCCAGACGATGAAGCTCCCCCAGGTAATCTTGTTGACTTGCTCAAGATGGCCATAATCGACAAAGGCATAGAAAGGGAGTTCGGAAAGACCTCCGGGTACTTCGCTCTGTTGGATCTTTTGAGCAACAATTTCATCGGCACCATCCCGGAATCCATTGGAGACAATCTACTCAAACTTCATACATTGAACCTTTCGAACAACCACTTTAGCGGGCCGATCCCTCTATCCTTGGCGAAGTTGAGGAGACTAGAAGCTCTGGATCTGTCAAGGAACAAACTATACGGCGAGATTCCGACAATGTTAACACAGGTAACTTCCCTGGAGATTTTTAACGTGTCCTACAACAATCTTTCGGGTCCAATTCCCGTAGGGAATCAATTCAGCACGTTCGAAAATACTTCTTACATCGGCAACCCGGAGCTCTGCGATTCACCTCTCACAAAGAAGTGTGGGAATCCGCTGCAGCCCTCGCCAAGTCTGCCTAACAATCAAGAGCAGAAGTTGAGCTTGACACTGGGAATGGCGTGGATCACAGCAGGGATAGGACTTGCAGGGGGTTTCATCGTGGGGGTGGCGTTGGAGCAGGCATTTGGTAATGATGTTCAGGATTGGCTGGCGAGGAAATGGCACAAGTATCGAAGAAGTACAGCCTGAGATAGATTTGAATGATGCTGCTTTCCTCTGGTTCACTGCCCAGACCGTGAGGAAATGGAACTAATGCTTTATAAAGTAATATCTCAAATCATGTAAGAATTTAAAACTATACTTTTAAGGCAAATGTTTTTCATCATAATTCTTTCCCTTTTGTTTTTACGTTAAAAACCAAGCACATTCTTACTATAACAAAAAACCAAACACAAATCCTTCATTTTTAACAAACTACATAATTATGAAATTTTGTAAAATTTGCAAACTTTTTAAAAAGTAAAAATTAACTCGAAGTACTTAACATTAACGAACATTTGAGACAGAAATCCTTTTAATATTTTCTTCGCAATATACAGTCTTTCTCAATTTATTTTGCCTTCTTCCATTGTAAAATAAATTCATGGGCCGAACATTTCTAGCAAAATTATGAGGTTTACTGTAAAAAGTAGGAACTTCACTAATAAATTCAAAGAAAGAAAGAATCATTTAGTAGTTTATGAAAAAGACACTTTTATTAACAATTTTTTTCAATTATGGAATTTTTTAAATTTATGAACTTTACGCCAAATCATGTCATAAAAGAAGGCAGATGAAGTTGTCATCAAAACGCAGAAATAACCTCTGCACATAATTTTTTACCTGGGTTTGAATACTAGCTGTTCATGCCCGTGGAATGGGGGGGTATCCCCACTCATTCAAGATTCTGCTCGGGGAATCCCATGTAGATTATGACTTGAATTAGATAACGGAAAAATGTTGTAGCGATAAAAAAAGAATTGTTATGTCTTAACCGAGTGGTCTGAGATACGATGGGTGCTTAATCCCCATAAACCTCAAGAAACTATACTCGGGGTCTAGGTCATGGAGAAGGCCAAGGATTTATGCTTCATATTCGGCATTGTTGTTTGTGCAACGGAATGAGACATTGGCTGTTGTTTGGTAGTATTCCTCGGGGACATGACTACAACTTTTTGATGCCTAATAATGAGGAGTTAGCGACACCATCAAAGTACATTTCATCGCGCTTTAGGTTATGCGAGTAAGATGTTTCCATTAGATAGCTTGACTTACAATGATGAATTATCCTTCCTTGCATACTCAGCGATTTGATCTATGATTAGTCTGCCTTTGATTGATTTGGTAGGATGGAACCATATATTAAACTCTGTGAGTTGCAATTACAATTTGGAAACTTGTCTGAAAAGTATAGGGCAATTGAAGAGGTGCTTCAAAGGATCATTCTCTTACAAGTAGAATATCGTAAAATAGAATATACTACCACTCCAAAAGTGATATCAATCACTACAAATATTTCTTCTCTGCTAGCAAGTAGAAAGCTGAGGATGCTCAAGTCAGTATCATTTACATGTTCTTCCTGATCAATCTTTTTCCTTCTGACTCCTCTATTTTTTTGCACTTTTTCATGAATTTCTTCTACAGTTTAATGAACAACTACAATGGCCTTTTCACCTTTTTTTTGCAGGTTACTATCTCACAATACACCAAGAGAATGACTGAGAATTTATTAATGTTATTATTTATCAGCAGTTTGTGTACCCCGACAAATAGTTGAAAGATATAATGTTTCAGCATTAGGCCTACTTGCCTTCCAATGTGGTAGAAAATCGTTGGACCTAGCTTTCGTTTTATGCAGTGTAAACCATATCAATAACTAGGTTATCAAAGCAAATCAAAGTTATAGTTGAAAACAGAGATACCGATGACATCAAGAGTCACCTGACAGAACTTTGCTTCCATATTAACATCAATGCCATCTGGCGCCGGATTGGAAGCTTTTCTACCAATCTATCGGCACATCTGCAAAAAGACGCGATCAATTAGGATGGACAAGTATGTCATATGAAGCGATGGAACAACAGTCTACGCCTTGCCTGTCTGGAAAGCTTTGTGTTTGGTTACTAGAAGACAACGTGCATAGTACAACGTAAAAATGCTGTTAATTTTTTTTTATAATGTACGAAATATAACGGTGATTTCTTAGTAATGTACAAAACAGTGATACTGTACGAAAAAAAATAACATTAAAATTTCTGCATTTTACAGCATAAAATATTATTTAATTTTTGTACAATGTACAACTTTTGAATAATGTTTTATTAGTACATTACCAAAAAAGTGCAATTTTTGTATATTTGTAACAAAATCGGAGGAAAATTTGTACATTGACGATAACGTCCCGTCAGCTTCCACTTAATTGTTGATATCAAAAGTTAAACAACTAGCAACAAGTAAAGTTGTGGCTAGGCAAGCAAGATTAAACTATTAGAATTTTTCTTACTTGGGCTACTACTAATTGTATAATTTTATATTACCTTTTATTTTATTTTATTAAGGGATATTTTACAAGATAAGTTGTAACATAAGACAGTGCATGAAATCCAACTAAAATACTGTGACTATTAAAGTTGAAGGGATATGCGCAATCTTAGGGAACTTTTGAAATTTATGAACTTTACGCCAAATCATGTCACAAAAGAAGGTAGATGAAGTTATCATCAAAATGCAGAACTAACCTCTGCACATAATTTTTGACATGGGATGAGCTTTGAATCTTGAATACGCCTTTACCCGAGTGGTTTGAGATACGATGGGTGCTTAATCCCCATAAAACCTCAAGAAACTATACTCGGGGTCTAGGGCATGGAGAATGCCAAGGATTTATACTTCATATTCGGCATTGATGTTTGTGTAACGGAATGTGACATTGGCTGTTGTTTGGTAGTATTCCCCGGGGACATGACTATAGCTTTTTGATGCCTAATAATGAGGAGTTAGCGACACCGTCAAAGTGCATTTCATCGCACTTTAGGTTATGCGAGTAAGATGTTTCCACTAAATAACTTGACTTGCAATGATGAATGATCCTTCCTTGGGTACTCAGCGATTTGATATGTGATTGGTCTGCCTTTGATCAATTTGATAGGATGGAACCATTTATTAATCTTTGTGAGTTGCAATTACGATTTGGAAACTTGTCTGATAAGTACAAGGTAATCGAAGAGATGCTCCAGAGGATCTTCTCAGTTCCAAACAGAATCTCGTAAAATAGAATATACTACCCCAGGCGGTGAAGATCCAAACTAGTGCGCAACATGTCTGCTTTGGGATTGGATATCGAGCTTCGCATGGCTTGAACTTCTTGATAATATAATAGACGTTGTGTTCCTTGATGTCCGTTAGTTGTGCAAGCATAACTTAAAATGACTCCTTTGTTATTATGAGAAAAAGGGTTATCAAATGCTTCGATGTTTGTAGCTTGAGTATCAGTGATTCCATAACGTAGGCTTTATCGTGCTCGAATGTTTTATGGGAGTTCTCGTTTCATTCAACTGGATATCCTTCCTAAGCTGCTCCCAAAGAGAGGTTCATATGTGTTTTCAACGGATCAGTCGTCTGATGTAATTGACACAGTTCATGTATCCTCGGATTTCCTTGATTGTCCTTGGAGCCAGAAGATCTCATAATGTCATGACTTTGTCAAGGTCAATTTCGATGCGCTTATTGATGACCATGAAACTGAGTTTCCTCGGCATCGACACAAGACTCTGTGAACGTGTCGTAGACGTTAGGGGTGTGAATGAGCCGAGTCGAGCTCGAACGCTAGTGGGCTAGAGCTCAGGCCCGACTTTAATAGGCTCGAGCTCGAGCTCCCCTGGTAGTTTGCAGGTTCGAGCTCGAGCAAGAGCTCGATAAACTCAGCGAGGGTCCCGGGGGCTGCCGCTAAGGCCGTTGTTGTGGAGGGAGTCGTCACGTCCGATTGCATCAAAGGAAAAACCATGGCGGCCCCATAATCGACGGGACATGGTTGGGGGTGCTCAAAGCCACCATGAGTGAGGACAAACTTCCCGGCTCCTGTTCGCATCGAAAACGGATCACGTCAGAAATATTTGGCAATAAGACTCACAGAGATTGTAAATGTGGTCGCCAGTAAGTAATTGAATGCAATTGAATCGAATATAAATAACTTCACAATAAGTAATGAAAGAATTCAGAATGAGAATCAATTTTTGATGTATCAAACTCTAAATGTTTCGTGGAGCATGTGGTTTAATTCGATGCAAAGCGAAGAACTTTACCAGGGCTTGACATGCCACAGTTCCCTTCGTTTCGAAAGTGGTTTCGATTTCTATATCTCTTTCTTCCGTATTTTGTCCCTTTTCTTCTGGATTGACATTTTTGATGAAGATGAATTTGCAAATATTGATTTGATCGAGCACGTGGCTACGAACCACGGTGTCGGGGGTAAAAATGCTTACAGCCATAAAAATAAAAACAGGGGTGGTAGGGCAAGGTTGTAGACCTGCTTCTGGGCTCTGTAGACTCAGAGCGGGGTCGTAGTCTTGCTGCTGGAAACTTTGGTCCTGCAAATCTGGGCGATGAGGGACGTCGTAAACTTGATGCTGGGCACTCCCGACTTGAGAATCTGGACAGTGTCGTCGTAGACTTGATAACAGGGCCCTCTAGACTTGCACTCCCTGGCTGGCGAAACTTGGTTGTTGGGCTTGGTGGACGGAATGTGGTCGAATGTAGAGGTGGACGTGGATACAAAGGCTACGGTTGCTCACCCTAGTGGCGGTGTCGAAGGTGGAGGCATGTACCGGGATTACGGTGGCTTGTACTAGCGTTGGAGTGCTGGCGGGGATTTGTTACCAGAGTTACGGTTGCTCATTCTGATGGCGGAGTGAGAGCGGAGTTTGGCTACCGGAGCTACGGTTGCTCACTCTGATGGTGGAAGTGAAGGCGGAATTGGGCTACCAGAGATACGATTGCTCACTCTGATGATGGAAGTGAAGACCAATAAAACCTTAAGGGTTTCGCCCAGGTCGGGGAATCCTAACAACTAAGGGGTGACGAGCAAGATAAGCTTCTGTTGGCTGATTTGATCATCATTTTTTTCCAAGGGAGATCTTTCCCCTTTTATACCCGGTCTGTTACGACCTCTGAAGATCCTCTAATCTTAACCACCCCCGAGGATCTCGGACCCAACAAACTGTCTTCTAAGATGTGCCACTCGTGTGGACGTGGGTCGTAGACTCCATTGATTTTGGGGTTAATAAACTATCCTTTAAGACGTGCACACTGAGTGGACGTGGGTTTTAAAGTCCATTGATTTCGGGGTTATTAAACTGTCCTTTATGACGTGTGTCCTATGCAGGCGCGGGCCGTAGAGTTCCATTGATTTCGGGGTCACACTCAGTCATGTAGTCTGTGTAGACTAGAACTGTAGGCCTGGTGTGAGTGTCTTGTCTTTTCTCTCATGGGCATCGCGTCTGTTGTGAAATTCGTCAGAAAACAGGCCCAAGATAGTCTATCATGTCAACATAAGCCCCCCTTTTTTGCTGAGGGGACTTTTGTCGCCTGAGCACCTCTGACATCGCTTGCGTCACAAGAAAACCCTTCGTCTCCGCGCCAAGAGAAGACCCTTCGTCTTCGCGTCAAAAGAAAACTATTTATTTTCTTGTCAAAAGAAAACCCTTTGTCTTCTTTCCTCCAGGCTCTTGAAAACTCTCACAAGCTTTCCGAAGCCCTAGTTTATTGCCTCAACAATGTCCACCCTTGCTGCTTTCCAATGGCACTCCCAGCGTGCTGGACCTTTCGGCGTGGTCCAGACTGGCGATAATGTGTTCTTGACCCTGCCCTCTTCCCCGATGCGGTACCTTATGAGTAATTGGTCACGGAGTCCCCCATCCCCATCTGTCGGGAGGGTTTCACGGGCCCTTTGAACTGGGAGAAGAAGAGCGGATTCCTTTGTTTCCCCTCTTTGGAGAAACCATTGGTGCAAAAGTGGTTCTCCGCTCTTATGAAGCTGGAGCACATGTTGAAGATTTATGGCCTGTGGTCGTTTGTCAAGCTGTCTCTGGGCAATAAGCGTTGCGACCCTCGGGTATGTGCGAGTTTGCTTTCGTTATGGAACGACTAAGTAAACTGCTTCTACTTCCCCCAGGGTCCCATGACCATAACTCTGGAAGATATCCACTTCTTGACGGGGGGCCACGTGGCCGGTGTTCCCGTTCGCCTCCATCCTTCTGACGAAGACTACCATCCCGCCGAGATGCTCTAGATTTTGAGCACGGCCAAGAACACCTGGATATGTCTCTTGCTGATTGGGCAAAGGCTGAAGAGGTCGAGTTCTTCAGCGTCTGGCTAAGTAGGTACGTTTTCTGTTTTACTGGCAAGCGTGTACTAAAGCTGGTCTATGGGGTTGCCAATTTCTTGAGCGCTGCGGCTTCCAAACAGATTGCCTGGGCCCCATTTCTGCTGGGGTTGGTTTACTAGGGGCTGCACAAAGCGACAGCGTGCAGCAGCCCCTTTCCTAAATATTCAAGTGGTGGCCCCCTGTGGCTTGTGTATCTGTGGTCCTGCTTGTGGATGCCTTGGCTTACAGGGTACCAGATGCCCTCCGGCGCCACTCCAGTTACGTTCTGGACTCATGTTCCCGATCTAAGGACCAGTGGTTGCATGCCTCTGTGACGGGACACATCCGTCACATTGTAGATACAGTGCGGAGTGAACTCCACAACTGGGTCCCTTTCCTGCTAGCCATACTATTTTGAGGCATCGCTAGAAGCTCACCCCGGGTCTATACTGGGATTCAGTTTTGACCTGTAGGGACCTGGTCTGCGTGACGGATGGAGGTTTCACCTTTGAAGTCTACAACACCCAGCTTTGTGCAAGGCAGGTCAACTTCGTGCAGAGCTCTTCAGTACTCTTCTCCGACACCTCTAACCTCTCTCTCCACATGAGGGTTTTCACCATTTTTTTCCAAGGAAACCCTCTAGGCCTCAATGAGCCTCTTGGCCAGGAAAGCGGAGCTCCTGCATGTAGAGTTCCCTCTTGAGTCTACACCAGTCTTTGCCACAGAATTCTTCACTGTTCAGTGGGCGATCACCTTCGACACCCTGCTGAAGATGTCCTTCCTTCAGACCTCCAAAGAGCCTGACCTCTACTTGTCTTCCGACATGATGTTGAAGACAGGGCAACGACCATCTCTTGATATACACTTATACTTATCCTCCCTTTGAAGTGACAGTCTTTTACTAACAATGAGTCACAGCCTTGGATGTAGACTCTGGGACTCTTCACCGGAGAGTGGCCCTCCTCCTCCTGCTAGGCGTCTAACTCGCCTAAGCCGGCAATATCTTGCCTCTACAGGCAAACGGGTGGAGGAGGGAGCGGCCAGAAAGCGTAGAGCTCCTGCCCCTGAGTCTTCTGACTCTGAAGACGTGCTAATTTCAATCTCTTTCAAGCGTCGTCGGCCTGCTGTCCAGGACCCAACCCTTATCTCCGTCAAGGCCCCAGAACCTTCAGGCACCTCTTCTGTGAGGTATGCAATGCTTTTCACAATTGAGTACTGCGACTCTCCTTGAGTTAATCGTATGGCGTTGATTCCAGGAAAACAACTACGACCCCGAGTCTGCCCCTTATGATTTCTCAAGCGGCTGAGTCTCCTCGAGGAACGGTATGTAACCTCGTGTCTATGCCATTTTCTGTCTTCAAAGCCTGAACATCTTATTCTCTCCTTAGAGTCCAAATCTGTCTAAGGAATCTGATCATGAGGAGGAAACTTCTGATGAAGCCGATCTGCCTCCTCATTCCGAGGTAATGCATGGCAGATGTAGACTTTGTTTGTGTAATCTCCATACTGATTGTTACATTTTCACTTGTAGCCTATTCCTTCACCCACCCTTGAAAACCTAGCTACCCTAGCTACTGAGGAAACGGAGGCCCCTGCTGGTACAATAGAGGCTGCTGCTTCAAAGGTGGTGGGTGCGACAGGCACTAACCCTTCTGCTGCTACAAGTCCATCGCTGGTCGATCGTCCTCTCAGCCAGCCGTCAAGCGAGATACCTGGGGAAGGTACTCCAAGTGGCCTGAGAGATTATGATCGCCTGATAGCAAATGTGGAACGTGTTGGGCATGTCCTCGCACTGAGATCTTCTCTGAAGACCAGTTCAAGGTCCTTCAGAGATGCATCAAGGAGATCGAGGGGTCCCTACTATCGAGATGCAGGCAGTCATTCTGGTCCGATTGGTTAGCGTACATGCAAGACATTGCAGCAGTCGACAGCGCCCAGTCCAAGATTGCTGATGTCTTGAAAAAGCGCGTGGAAGGAGAGGCTGACCTGCAACTTCTCAAGGGCAGAAGGAGGATTTGACTTGCTAACTTGCGCAGGTCCAGACCATGATTGCAGACCTTATGGCCTTGGATAGAACTCTCAAGGAACGAGCTTCTACGATGGACTCCCTGCTCGCATAAAGATCTACTCATGCCTCTGAACAGCAGGACCAAGATGAACTAAAGTCTTGGTTTCAACAAAGGAACGCAGTCACCGTCAAGAAGACCCAGGCCAAGGTTCTGACTTTCTTGTTCATGGAGGCAGCGCGCGGGGGTGCCCAGACCA
This sequence comes from Melastoma dodecandrum, assembly GCA_029817715.1. Lineage (NCBI taxonomy): Eukaryota > Viridiplantae > Streptophyta > Magnoliopsida > Myrtales > Melastomataceae > Melastoma > Melastoma dodecandrum. Next base: position 1,548,106 of record JARUPY010000237.1, read on the forward strand.
AGTGTTGCGGGTTCGAGCAAGCGGTAATGGCTTAGCTTTCTTTTCATTTGGGGTATCAATGGATGCACCCTCAAAACAAACACTTTTTACTAGCTGTAGACTAACACATGGATGATACTCTTTAAACAAACTCTTTAGTCTACAGTTATAATATTCTTATCAAGTTAATTTTTTGTTATCTGTTCCCATATAAATGGGAAGCGTTTGCTCAGAATCTTCCTATTCGATTTCCAAATAGTTTTTCTATTGTGTTTTAGGTACTTGCCATTAATTTTTAGAGGTTGTCTGACTCCATCGAGTGTCGACAATCTATAGCTATTTGCTGAAAAAGTCTCGCTGACCTGATACGGTCCTTCCCAATTCGGAGACCATTTTTCAAGGATCTGGTCTTTAGATTTTAAGGGTAAAATTATTTTCCAGACCAAGTTGCCAATCTGAAAGTGCTTGTGAACAACTTTCTTGTTATAATGGTGAGCTATTCTCTGCTTGTGTACCTCTATCTTGTCTACAACCTCTAATATCTTTCTTTCTAACTCTTCCAAGGCTATATGCATGGCCTCGTCCTGTAGACAAGGTTAGCTGACACGGAGTGACTTGTACCTCATTTCGATAGGCAACACTGCGTCACGGCCGTAGAATAGCGCGAACGGAGTTTCCACAGTGCTTTCGCGCTTAGTGACTCTTAGAGCCCAGACTGTATCATTAAGCACTTTGTGCCACCTTTCGGATTAAGCCCGACCATCTTCTGTATGTTGTTTTTAATTAATTTGTTGGAGGCTTCAGCCTGTCCATTCGCCTGAAAGCCAAATTCTTCAGCGAACACCCTCACCCTTGAGTGCCAAATCAATAGATGATGCAAGTCCGTAAAAAATTGATGACTTCATTATGGTCAATTTTCTTGTAGACTTGCACTTCTACCCATTTGGTGAAGTAATCTGTTGCTACCAAGATAAATGCATCCCCTCGACTAGAGTGAGGGTGAATCTCCCCTATCACATCTAAAGCCCAGGTCCTGAAATGCCAAGGTTTGATCACAGGGGTAAGTTCAGTAGCTGGGCGCGAGTTATAGGACCATGTCGTTGGCACTCTTGACATCCTTTGGCCATCTCAATGCAATTTTTCATCATCGATGGCCAATAAAAACCATGTCTACGAATAATCCAACACATTTTTATTCATGCTTGGTGGGATCCACAAAGTCCCTCATGAGTTTCCATCATTATTGGAGTAGCCTCATCCAAGTCTACGCATCTTAAAAGGACTCCGCTTGTATCCTTCCTGTAGAGCACACCGTCTAAGAGGACATATGACAGCGCCTGAGCTTTGATTCGCTGTTTAGCTTCTTGACTGGGATCTGATAGAAAGTCGACTATCGGTTTCCTCCAGCCTTTGTCCTGGTTCATGATGTCTACAGCTATGATGTTATCCTCCGGCTGTAGAGGTGAGCCTATTTCAGGTATGTTACCATGTTCTATCCTGCTTTTGTACCCTAACGCTAATTGTGCCAGGTTATTAGCCATTACATTTTCCTCACGTCCTATAAATTGAAACGTGATATCCTCAAATCTTGCGACTAGCCGCTGGACTATCTCAAAATAGGGTAATAGCCTACCTTGACAGGTGCATTCTTTGTTAACATGGTTGATAACTAACTGAAAATCTCCCTTGACACGGGCATGCTTTGCCTTTAGTGCCATGAGCTCCTTTAATACTGTTATTAACGCTTCATACTCCGTAGCATTGTTAGTCAGTATTACCTGAAGTCGAAAAGCTAGCCTGATGTCATTACTCAATGGGGATATTATATGAACTCCTATCCCGACTCCAATCTTAGTGGACGAGCCGTCAAACCAAGCCTGCCAGACCTCTGCAGTTGCTTCTTCTTGTTCTATAGACAAGGCTGGGTCATGGTCAAATAGAAAATCAGCCAGTGCTTATCCCTTGACTGACTGCTGAGACTTGTACCTCAGATCATATGGAGAGAGAATTAGGCTCCATTTGCTAATTTGTCCACTTAGTAATGAACTCTCGAAGAAGTATTTAATAATGGGCGACTTAGATACGACGTAGACCTCACTGCTCCCGATGTAGTGTTTAAGTTTCATGATGACATAAAGTATTAATAGAAAAAGCTTTTCCTTCGGGGCATATCTGACCTCGATTGGTGTCAACTGCCTTGACAAGTAATAAACGGTCCTTTCGCGTCCGTTCTAATCCATTTGGGCTAACATAGCCCCTATGGTTGTCTTGGAGGTAGCTACATAGAGAATGAAAGGTTTTCCATATTGAGGGGGTATCAAAACTGGTGGATGCGTTAAATACTTTTTTAAAGCATTGAATGCTTTTTCATATTTCTCAGTCTACCTAAAACCACTTTTTCCCCTCAAAAGGTTGGCAAACGCCTCGGTCTTTCCTATGATATTTCCAATGAACCTACGCAGGTAATTCACCCTTCTAAAAAAAGCATGTAATTCCTTTTTGGTTCTTTGTGTTGCTAAATTCTGGATGACATTTACCTTGTTTTGATCAACTTCAATACCGCGTTGATGCACTAAGAAACCCAAAAATTGCCTGGCTTTAACTCCAAAGGCGCACTTAAACGGGTTTAGTTTAAGTTGATGCTTTCTTATTTTCATGAAAGCATTCCTGAGATGATCGACATGAACTTCTTCCTTTGTAGACTTGACGACTATATCGTCAGTGTAGACTTCTACTATCTTGCCGAGAGAGGCATCAAATATAGCATTCATTGCTTGTTGATAGGTAGCACCAGCATTTTTTAGTCCAAATGACATTACTACCCATTCGAATATTCCTAGAGGGCATCTGAATGCTGTTTTATGTATATCCTCATCTGCGATGAAGATCTGGTTGTAACCAGAGAATCCATCCATGAATGACATAATATGATGCCCTAATGTATTGTCTATAAGATCATCTACGATGGGCATAGGGTATTCATTCTTTGGAGTAGCATGGTTCAAATCCCTAAAGTCTATACAGACTCTGATTTTTCCGTTCTTTTTCAAGACGGGTACGATGCTAGAAATCCATTATATATAGCGTGAAGTCTTATGTACCTTGCTCGAAAATGTTTTTTAACTTATTCAAAGACTAGTTGTGTCACTTCCTTAGTCATGCGCCTTGGTGCTTGCTGCACTGGTTTAAAATCCTTCTTGATGGAAATGGTGTGTTCTACTATTCTACGGTCTAAACCTGGCATCTCAGTATAATCCCAGGCAAAGCAGTCCTTGAATTCTTCAAGTACTCCTTTAATAGCATTAAAAAGTTCTTTATTTACTGAAGAACTAATCAAAAGAATCCTAGGAGAAGTCTCACTTCCCAAATTAATGCTCACCAATGGGTCGCATGGGGTCATTAAAGACTCGCATTCCTCGGTTCCACCCAAATTGGTAGACACGGCTTATTAAAAACATTAGGCGCTCTAAGCGCTTCTGAGTTTATTGAAAGCCAAGAGCTAGGTTGTCTACAGCAATAATTCCCCGAGTAGACTTGAAGTCGTCGAAGGACATCGGCGACTGCTTCGTTTTCTCCTTCATTCTAGTCCATAGGTCCCTTCCTTTAGGGGTCTATCGGGCGCCAACTCCGCAACAACATTTTGCTGGTCCTTTCCAACTTCATCCTCTTTTGCTCCGTCAGCCCTTACGGGGTTTTCACCAGAATTGACTTCTTACAGCACATCCTCTATGTCCTTGGCAGACAGCTCATCCCCCCATCCAGTTGGAACGATTGGGTCCGTTTCCGGCTTAGGATGCGACGTTCCATAGTCTACAATGTAGTCGAACTTTTCAGATGGTTGACCAAGGGGTCCAACGGTAGGGTCGCCAAGCTTATAGCGCTGCTCCAGTGTGAGGTCCTTAACAGTCTTGCTTGTCTCTGCATGCAAGATACCTTTGTCACAACAAGAGTATTCATCAGCCTTAATAATCTCAACTTCAGAGTCGATCCATAACATCAACTCTCTATGCAAAGTAGAAGGAATAGCTGCAGCTTTATGGAGCCAATCGCGGCCCAACAAAGTTTTAAAAATAGGAATTATGTCTATCACAAATAAAGCAGTTTCCCTTTCCTGACGGCCCACTTCAAGGTGCACAGAGAAAACCCCTAAGCATTCAGACTTCCTACCGTTAAAACCACTCACTGCGACATTGTTTTTAACCAATCGTGAGGCCTATATCCAAGCATTTTAAAACTGGACAGAAGAAGCACGTTTATAGTAGCTTCATTGTCTACAAGGACCCGACTCTCCATTGTATCGTCAAAGGTAGCGGTGATGTATAAAGAGTGTATGTGTTGTTTCATGCTATCAGATGGCTTCTCCAACCAATGAAGTGGAAAGCCTGCTGGATAAGCAGGCATACACGGCTTGTCAGCCAGGCGACGGAAGAGGGCATTCGCCACCAAGGTCTCCCCAGTAATTTTCATATCCTGTAGGGAAAAGTCAGTATTAGTTTTCGATGAAATTGATGTCTACATTAGCAACATCGAACATGTGAATGGCTATTTCGTCGTCAACCATTAGTGACTTCGTCTACTTCAGGAAAACACAATTCCTTTGACTCTATAAGGTCTTGAATTATATTCCTGAACGACAGACAGTCCTTGGTCGTATGTGTGAACGACCCATGCCATTTGCAGTAATTTCTAGTTTTTCTCTTTCCGTCTAGGGGGCTCTTTGGCCAGGTTTAAGCTTAATCTTCTTCCGTTATACAAGCCAATCAAAAATCGCATCCGCCTTGTCTACTCGAAAGAATATTTTCTTTCCTCACCAGACTTCTGAGATGCTTTTGCTTTCGAGTTTTTCCTTGCCATAGGTTCACAAATCGTTGCTTCGCCTTTCACGAACACGGCCATGTCTACCTCAAGGGTTTCTAACTGATAAGCGTGCTTAGACTGGGCCTCTTCCATCAGTAACTGATGGTATTCATTTGCTCTCCTAGACAAGTCATACAGATCACTAAACCTTTCGCCCTGTAGCTTCTTCTTGAAGGGCATAGACAACGCGTTTAATGCAATCATCAATTGGTCCCTTTCAGGTATTACAGGTCTACAGCGAAGCAACGCCTTTCGTAGACGGATGAGGAACTGTCATGGCTGTTCTCCAGCGGTCTATTTAAGCCGCATCACCTCAAAGATTGACATGGGTGTGTCTAGCCGAGCAACTAACCCAGGAGGTAGACTCGCGTACCATGTGAAAGCATCTCCTGTGAGTGAATTTGGGAACAACTTTAGCTTCCAAAAGTCGTTGGCCGCTGCATCTCCTACTAGATGAGTGAACCGAGCTATGTGTTTTATGGGCGTCATCTCATCTTACCCTGAAAAATGGGTGAAATCAAGTACTCTGTATCCTATGGGTAGTGGGAAATCTCTGTCGATGTAGCCGGGTATGGACTCCTATATAGACCAGGATCGTCCTACCTAACCGCCCCAGGCACCATCTGCTCCAAAACCTGAGCAATCGTCTCTCTCATATTCTGTGGTGGTACATGATCGAACTGTTCTCGAACATATTCCTGACTCACTTTCTCCGGGGGGTAAGGCATCCTCGTTGTGGCTCGAGGCGGCCGTGGGTTTACCGAGACATTAATGTAGAAGCTCTCGGCCCGTTGGAGACTTCCCATAGCGGGAGCTTCCCTTGGAGGTATCTCCTCTACAGGTGCTTTACCAGGACGGCGAGGGGGTATGCCACTTGCATATCTGTTTGTCTCACCCCGGGCCTCTATATCGTCGTTTACAGGGTTCACTGCATACACAACATTTGCCCTCCAAGATGTGGGAGACCGAGAGGCAGTAGGCCTTGATGGGGACATCCTGTCCCTATTGCAGACCTCTGTAGTGCGTGGGTTGGCGCCGCTCCAAGGTTCATCCTCCTGGAACGACACATTGTGCCTCTCTGCACGCCGGGCGTCTCCCATGAAAGAATTCTCCCTGTCTACAGGGGCACTTGGCTTTGAAGTAGCATTTGGATTATTCAAGCACTGAGTTGCTCTAAAATCTGAGTCATATTGTCTTGCAATCCAGTGATATGTCTGTCCATTAGGCTACTCATATCATTGAATTCTTTGTGGAATTCGAGCCTGGATATGAACTCAGAAGGAATATGTACCCAGGAATCAGGTTGATTTACAGTTTCTTGGCTTCCTAGAGCCGCGTTCTCGACAATTAAGTCTCCCACTATAAGCTGATCATCTCCATCTAATGGAGGTGGAGGGTCGCGATTAGCTCCACTTTAGCTCCACTCCTGGTACTTTTGATTTCGGGGTTAATAAACCGTCCTTTAAGACGTGCACACTGAGTGGACGTGAGTTGTAAACTCCATTGATTTCGGGGTGATTAAATCGTCCTTTATGACGTGTGTCCTGTGCATGCGCGGGCCGTAGACTTCCACTGATTTTGTGGTCACCACTCAGTCATGTAGTCTGTGTAGACTAGAACTGTAGGCCTAGTATGAGTGTCTTGCCTTTTCTCTCATGGGTGCCACGTCTGTTGTGGGCTGCGTCAGAAAACAGGCCCAAGATAGTCTATTATGTCAACAGCTCCGGGATGGACGAGGATGCGAGATCTGTAGAAGAACATGAGGTGATTGTAGTGGCCGCACATGCTATATCTACAAAAGAGGAGATGGTGACGGTGGTGGCCGTGGATGCGAGATCTGTACAAGAAGAGGAGAACTGTAGCCGCGGGGAACTGGTGGCCACCCAAAACTCTAAAAAGTGACTATTATGCCCTCGTCTAATTGAGGACTAAAAAATGAAATAAAAGTTGGCTATATAGGGGATCAAACCTTGTACTTCCTGTGTGCAAAATTAACAATCTACCATTTGAGCTAGCAAACAACGTAGGCTCATTTTGGCTTACAAACGGTTTGAGTAAGAAATTTCAAGCTCGATTTCGTTTTGCAAAGAAATGGTTCGAGCTTCGCTCGTTTATAATCGAGCTTTTCTCGAGCCATTCTAGTATCGTTCTGATCATTTACACACCTAGTTGACGTAGACTGCAAACTCGTGATGGTTCATGTAATGAAATAGCACAACCATCACACTATGGTAAGTTGCCCTGACGTTTTTTAGTCCAAATGACATTACTTGGTAACAAAATGTGTCTTATGATGTTGTAAAGATTGTCTTCTCTTTTGTCTTCTTAAACCATGTATAATTGGTTGTACTCGAAGCAACCCGTGAATGACAATCTATTCAAGCACTAGTGTTGTCTACCAATAGGTCAGTGTGCAAAAAAGGAAATTTGTCTTTGCAACTCGCTTTATTGGGATCTCTAGTCTACTTAAACACGCACCTTCCCATTCTTCGTGATAATAGGCACAATGTTGGCCATCCATTGGGAGTTGTTGGATCATTCGAGTGCACTAAGAGGAGGGTGAATTAGTGATTGTAACTTTTTCGTCGCATATTATATCATAGCAGAGCGTTTTTCAGAAGGAGATCTGTTTCGCTATAACCGTTACGACTTGATCGAGTAGGTTTTCGTACGAGTGTTTGTGCGATTGTAATGGACACGGTAGTTTATAGTAGTTCGGCCTTAATCGACCTACGTCCACTTTCCACCAACGAGGTGATTCCACTATATAATATAATGGGTGCAAAATGCCCTTGCACTAGGCTTTCAGTTTCTCACAAAGTGAGATTTAAAATCCTTTAAAGGAGATCACTCCTGGGCAACAATCAGCTCCTCACATAGTGGACGTCTTCTCATTTCCAGCAGAATGATGCTCACGCTTAGCAGTTGATTACTCAAAGGATTTCAACACAGTTCGTTCTCGCTTGGACGTAAGCCTGTCTATCAAAGCACAAGGACAACGTCGTGTTAGAGTATAAATCCTCACAAATAATTACTTACAGTGACGGAACGACTTATCAAAGAGCAGCCCGTTTCTGATTCACGGTAAAAGAATGCTTCGGCACTTAATAGCTCAGCGGAGGATTCCCACACAGCTTTTGTCTCTTCTCAAGATGAGTCTGTAAGCACTCAAGAGACAACCACAAAGAGTCAGAGAACAAAAGAGATAAAAAGGGTTGGTTGCTCACACAGTGGAACCTGACTTTTCACACAGCAAAGTCGCGGTATCCGTCCGACACTCAGTTCGGATGTGCACGGTTACCACGATCGTGACTCACTGCACTGCACACCCAGTGCTTATGGTGGAATTTTTAGCTCCGGTGGCTCCCACGCAACCTGCTCTACTGTCCCTCCAGGAGGTCGAGACTTCTGCACAGCACCCCTGTGCTGGGGATGACCTCATTTCACTCCGACGGTGTTCTCAACTCTTGTTCTATCCTACAGGCACGAGACTTCTGGCGCGTACCCGTAAGTACGTGTCTAACTGCTCAAACTCCGTAGGTTCGAGACTTCCCTGCGAAAAGACACAACAAGAACGGCTCTTACTGATGGGTCAGCAACTAGTTATCGCGATCAGCACAGGTATTCACTTAGCTTCCTTTAGACGATTCGCCAGCCGCTCGTTGGACGCACAGAGGACACACAGTCCTTCTCAAAACAACCAAGGTGGCCCACAGCCCTTGGCACTCCCACACGCAGATTGCAAGAGGTAAGAACTAGACGATCACTTAGCACCTTCTGTTTTATGCCGATCACACAGCTCACATAGCTCCTCAAAGCTTCACAAAGATCACACATGCTTTGGATAACCACACGGACCACACAGATTTGTTGTAGAGTGTATGAATGTCGTCTGGTTTTAATAGGGAATGAAACAGATATTTCGTTTCCCAAATATCAGCCTTCAGCAAGCTGTAATCTGGATCAGCGGACAGCTGCTCAACGGTCATAACGACCAAGAAAGAAGGAAATCTTTGTCAACTTTCTTAATTCATATAATCTGATCCAATCATCATCAGAACGATGTCTGATTGTTATCCATTATCAACGACAAGACAAAAATATCATTATTCCTTATTGGTCGTAGAGATAAGATATGATAGAAAATATTGTTATAATTAGATATTCAATTTTTAAATACCTTCAAACATAACCATCTAATCCCAAACGTAATCATCTGATTGCAATAATGTAATTTATCATTAAATATGATAAAATCACAATAATCAAGTTGAGATGATAATTATTCCTTCATTTAGGTAATTGTAGTGTAGTAATGCAATACGGCTTTGTTGTAGTGTAGCAACACATTTCTCAAGCATAGCGACACGCTTCTCAAGCAGTACAACAACGTACTTCTCATCATCAAAACTAAGGTCAACAAGATTAGTTGATGACCTCAACGAAGTTGACTTTGAGTAGCTGATCGACCTCCTTTTTTCGGGCGAGAGTTAACTCGACGTCAACATTTGTTTGGACGTATAAGACATTAGAAGCTTGTTTGAGATTTGTATGAACTGTAATTTTGGAGGTTCGTCATATGAGATGATATTTGAAATGTGAAAACAATGAGCATGATATGATATTCGTTTTTTTGTCATTTCAGCGCAAATTTGGGATATATAACACTGAGTTCCTTAATACATGAATTCATTGTTACAAATACTAAGTTCCAAAGTACTTAGGTAAAAAAAAAGTTTTCGATCCCCTCTCCTCTCTCATATTAGAATCGGTACTTGTAACACCGAGTTACTCCTAATAAAATCTCTAATGGAGAATCAATATCTTGTGTTCAGAAAACCGTGTTGCCATTCGAAGAACACCTGAAGTGGAAGCAGGCTTGAAGCCTTATTAGAAAGAAAGCACATCCCCGTTTATCCCAAGGCTGGCTATCGTGTTATCATCGAGGTTGACAAAACAACCAAGAAGGGCGTATTTTACGACAACATCAAGTAGACCCTCTCCCCACCACCGCTTCCCCTTCATTCTTCAGCAATATTGGGAACTCCCATGAGAATTGATGGACGAATGACGATTTCATGCCAAATTTTCAATTTTTATGTATTTTACGTTTGTAACTTAGAATTTTAAATTTTCAAAGTAACTTTAGCGTTAGGTGCATTGTATTTTTTTTACAAGATAGTTAGTATTAATAATAAATTTAAAATAGATAAATTTGAATGAGAAATATTCTCCTCGCACTTTAAATCTGACAGCCCTCCTACGTAAGCGGCGAATTGGTCATATCACATTAAGTTAATAAGATAACTCGATATCCAGAGGGGCACAATGCATTTTGGGAATCTTTTTAAAAAATAATCACCTTTTTCTTTAGTAAAATTTACTAAAAATCGACCGTTTTTAGTAAAAAAACCCAAAAATTAGTAAAATGTTTTGTAAAGTTTACTAATTTTTCACTATTCCCAGTCAGTAAACTTTACTATTTCGCGTTTAGTAAAGTTACCCATTTATTTTCACATTATTTTAGTAACCGTTTACGAAAAAAGATCGATGATGTTAACATTTTTTTAGTAACTTTTACAAAAAATTCACTCTTCAAGTTTAGTAAATGGTTACAAAACTTTATAGTAATATTGTCATCCGATTTACTACTTATAGTTTAGTAACTTTTACTAAATATTTACTATTATTATTTAGTAAAAATTATAATTTTACTTAATAAAAATTCAATGTTTAGTAATTTTTCCGGTTGGCTTTCGGACGAAATTTGTAATAATTTACTAATTTATTTAGGAAAATTAGTAAAATACCGTTGAACATAGTAAAATTGTTTCTAAATTACAAAAAATGAAATTTTTTTCATTATTTTTTACTAATTTCTGCGCGAAATTTTCAAAAAATTTAGTAAACAGTTACTAAATATTTTAGTAATTTACTAAGCTAAACAATACACTCCGGACCTAATTACTAACATATGGTCATTGTGAAATTTCTAATTTATCCCCGAGGTAAATTTATCCCCTCCTGTCGTCTTCGTCCTGTTCGTTTGTTCCTTCGTTCTTCCAGATAGCTGCAAATTGGTAAAGGTTTTTGTAAATTTACCTCGGGGGTAAATTCGTAATTTTACAATGACTATAGGTTAGTAAATAGGTTCGGAATGTACTGTTTAGCTTAGTAAATTACTAAAATATTTAGTAACTGTTTACTAAATTTTCTGAAAATTTCGCGCAAAAATTAGTAAAAAATTACGGAAAAAGATTTTATTTTTAGTAATTTACAAACAATTTTACTATGTTCAAGATGATTTTACTAATTTTTCTAAAAAAATTAGTAAATTATTAATAATTTCGAAGGCTACCTGGAAAAATTACTAAACGTTGAAGTTTTACGAATTAAAATTAGTAAGTTTTGCTAAATATGAACAGTAAATATTTAGTAAAAGTTATTAAATTATAAGTAGTAAATCGTATGACAGTATTACTAAAAGGTTTTGTAACAATTTACTAAACTTTAATCGTGAATTTTTCGTAAATGTTATTAAAAAAAATATAGAAATTACCGAAATCGGATAACTTTACTAAACTTAAATTAGTAAAATTTGCTAATTATAAACAGTGAACAATTAATAAATTTTATTAAATATTTTACTAATTTTTAAGTGTTGGATCGATTTTTAAGTAAATTTTACTAAAAAAAGATGACGGCTTCAAGAAACAATCGACCGACGCTACAAAAGTCGCAGGCTGTGAGAGAGCGGGTCAATCACTTGTCAATCCAGCCACCCTCCAAATTCGAATTAGGGTTTCGATTTGAAGATGTTCAAGTTCTGGTGATTTCCTCAAACCCGTGTTGGTTTGAGTTTTCAGCCGTTTGTTTTGTTGTTCGTTCTGTTGTTGTTAATTTGTTTTGAAATCGAATCGCCTGGGAAGGCGTTTGAATGAACCGCGACGTCGATGTTCGATGAATGAGGTGAGATTTTCATGGGGAGAGGGGGGTTGTGAATAGGGAGCTTGGATGCGAATTTTTGCTGTAAGAATAGTGGGATTGAAACAGCGGCAATCAATTGATTTGGGTGGGTCGAAACAATGATTTTGGCCAGCAATTCGGGTTAGAAGTTTTCGCCGTGTTGGCCTGGTTACCTAAGCTGCGATACATTAAAGTTCCCCAGTAGGTGGGGTCAGATATCAATATCATCGTGAAAATGATGTTTCTTTAAGCAGGAATTGCAGGCTGATGAGTATGGGTTTGCAATTTCAGTAATTAAGGAGCCTGTGATCTCGATTCATTGACGATTTGCACAGTTTTTGGAGCTTATTTTTGTCTCCTTTGTTTGAACAGGGGTTCCCAAGAGCCAGAGGCTCAACCACAACGGCAGGATAACACCACGCAGTCTTGGTATCCGCCTTCTGTTCTGAGTTCTCCTGGTTCATCGCGTCCCTCTACTCCTAGTAGTACTTCTTCGGGAAACTTCAACTATTTCACGCAGTCTACTCCTCACGTGTCCCCTAGTGAGGCTTCAGCTATTATTAATCAGTTGAAGGACAAGAGGTAAATTGGTTTCCTTCATTTGTCTAGTTTGGTCGTGGACAATGGTCTGTAATTTTAACATGGTGTTACTAGCGAGTACCCCTGTTTGAATGTAAAGTTTCTACCATCTTGTGTTTTCTTCTTAGTTTGTGTTCATTGACTGTAGATATCAGATACTGTTGTTGTTTTCCAGCCAAATTTGAGGGTCATATAACTGACTTGACAGTTTGTCTTTTTACGGAGACATTCGAAGTTCAAAATTTGACATGTGGATGGCATAAGCCTCTGATGCCTGGAAGAAATTCCTGTGATGTTTGTTATATTTTGGTTATCTTCAATTTTGCAGCATCAGCTAATGATTTTCTCCGTGCGTTTTACTCATTATTAATGTCATAACCATTCCTCAGATTGAGCAATGACCACAGTTTGTCTCATAAGGGATAGGAGGATAAATTCCATGATGGTGCATGTATTCTTGGTTGTTTGAAGTTTGAAAAGTGGCTGGGAGGATGTTTAGTGGGTGGTTGTATGTTGTACAGCTATTATGCTTATACTGCATTGTGGTTTCAAAAGATATATACCATAAGTGTGGTTCATAAAATTTCTTGTATTTCTTCTCCTTCTTTTACAACCTTCCTTTCTCTATCTTACCATCATGTTCATAGTAATTCCTCTTGTTGGAAAATACCCTTTAATATTCCCTGAATTCACATGCTCACCCAAATAGGCTCCTCATTTTGTTTTTTTTCCTTGTAAATGTGGTTCTTAGTGTTGATGAGCTCCGGAAGCTTCTGTCTGATAAAGAAGCGTACCAGCAGTTCTTGCTCTCGCTTGATCAAGTAAAGACGCAAAACAAGGTTAGTGTTATGGTTCATCTAATACATTGGGTTGCATGTGTTGTCTCCTACATTTAGAAATTTGGTGATTTTGTTTCCCTGCCTGCAAAGACATGGGAAGTTTTCCTTTTGAGGCAGATCCAGACATTTATTTGATGAAAATCTTGTCGGGAAACTAGGAGAATGGTGTAATGCACTGCTGCTATTGATGTAAAGTATTTGAGGCTTTTTTGTTTTGTTTTTGGGGGTGGGGTTGTTGCTTCTGTCAGGTGGATTTTGCCATTCACAATGCGTTTATGATCAGCATACTGATATTCTTGTATTGTCAATTCAGCAATGGTTAACACATTCATCATCATTCTACTAAATAAATTCAATGTACTGACTTAAACAAAGATTTATCATCTGCGCCACTGCTTTGTCAATCAATGGGTTGCAATGTATTCCCCTGTCCCGAACTCATTTTTTTCTTTGGGAATCATTCGCAGATTCGGGATGACCTTCGCAAGGAAACTGTACAGCTTGCTAGTACTTCTTTCATCAGGCCCTTCTTAAACTAATCGTTTCCATCTGCTGTGATGATGTTGTTGACCATTCCTGACATTCTTTTGAAAAAAAATAGGAACGAATTTGGAGAAAGAACCTCAGATGATGGAGCTTCGGAATCAGGTAAAGAAAGATGCTTCTTGTTGCCGTATGAGGCTGGGAATCACTTCATTTTAAAACTATGTTTGTTTGTACAGTGTAGAATAATCCGTACAACCGAGCTGGCGGCTGCACAGGAGAAGCTTGCCGAACTGGAGAAGCGAAGAGATGACACTTTAAAGATTTCGTCTTCTGCCTCACTTCTTCTAAAGCTTCAAGGTGATCTCACAGTGAATGGTTTTCAGATAAAAGTCAAATACTGGAGAATGGATGCTCCTGATCCTCTTCCAGAGGTCTTTTGCTAAGTGCCTAGTTTCATAATAATTTTTTCAGAAGCCATGAACAAGACCGATGAAGAATCTGAGGCATTGCACAGGCAGCTTCTTGACAGGGAGATAGATTTCCAGGTGTTTGTGCAGAAGTATAAGAAGCTCCGAACCACTTACCATAAACGTGCCTTGACGCTCATCGCAGCCAAGACGTCACCGGGTTGACCTTGATCCGGCCGAGGTGTGGAAGATATACAACTTCTTTTCTATTAAACATGGCAGCAGTGATGATGTATATTCTATGATGAATGGTGGAATGTATACAGCTCTCGTCTTCGATTGTGAAGGATGATTAATCCTGTGTTTCGCATTTATGCCCTGTATATGTTGAGTGAGTGCCTCAAGAATTCAGTGGCTCTGTCTAGCTAAGTTTCAGTGACTCTGGATGTTGCAGCATAAGTTGGGTTGATTAATGTCATAAAACAGTAGTTATTGACATTACATTCCAGAAGGCCTGGTTGCTTGCTGTCTGACTGACCGTTTATTCTGTAGTTTCTCTTCTTCCTTGTTCTTCTTTTGTGCAAATACCATGTATAAAACATGGAATCTTTTCTCTGTTGATATAATGAGGGATGGGGGTGAGTTAATTTGACGGAAGAAAGCAAAGGCTACCTGCCGACCACCCTTTGGTGCTTCACATTTCCCCTTCTTCCTCCCTTCTTGCTATGTAACTTATTCGAAATTCTTCTCCTCCTTCTTTGTTGTTGCAATAGTATAGTAACAAAGAAGGTTGCAATGCCATCTCCTCTCCAAAGTGACTCCTCCATTCCCTTTTCCTCTTAATCATGCTGTCAGCCACCACCTTCTGCCCTCCCCCCGCTGTCCTCCCCCTTCACCGCTACTTCCCCCTACTCCCCCGCACCCACCTCGACCTCCACTCCTCCCTCACTCCGCTGACCCTCTCCTCGTCCGGTTCATTCTTCCTCCTTCCTTGTTAGGATCTCTATTATTAATTTTTTAGGGTTCAGTTTTATTCACATTGGAAAGTTCTATATAGATTTAAGAAAATTCTTTATACACCACCGATTTTTATTGTGAGGGAAATTCAAAAGCGGTTGTCACAGGGATGCTTGATACATGATATGTGAATCTCTTACTTCTTTTTGGAGGTTTGTATCCGTTAGCTTAAGTCACAGATTGAAACAATTCCATAAAATAGAATCAATATAAAGTATATAATATACAACTTACAAAATATACAACTTACAATAAGAATAATTGGGAGTATGCTAGACTTCCAAGACTTTAATGCAAAGTCCAGCAGCTTAGGAGTTTGAGACATTGAATTCATTCTGAATATTTACACTTTAAGGCTGTAGTTAATGAAGTTAAACAAGACCCGAATCCCTTGGTGTGGGGATCAACTTAGGCGCGGAGCTTTGGCTACACTCGTTGGCGGACAAGCGGGTGATGGACAGCAAGGCGAGGGCATGATACGGAGACGACAGATAATAGATGATATCAATATCGAAACGATGGGAACGCCACTGTGGGTGCGGAATGGAGTGACGTGGGAATGGTCAAAAGGGTAGAAGATGAGACGGATGACTAAATAGATGGATATAAAATGATAGGTTGAGATCAACTCTCATGGATACAGATACACCACCGGATAGAACTTGCCTGCCACACGGATACAGACAAACAACTGTGAACAAGAACGAGGGCGATGGACGACACGGATGATACAGACATACCACCACCGATTGATACACTCAACTCAAGCTGCACTTGGAATTCACCAAATGAAAAACGCGGTTTGAAAGAGAATCCACTCCTCCGAATAGAAAGACAAATGTCTAATCTGGGTTAAAAAGTCTGAATAATCTGCCTCTAACTCTTATTATGCAAGGGCTTTTATAGGCTGCCCATGGAAAAAGATAATAAAGGAAACGAAATAAAAGATAAGGGAAATAAACAAACTAAAAGATAGGATTAGAAAATGAGGAAAGGATATATATTATTTCCTCCCGACAAGATCTGAAAAGATAATGGACCAGGACAATGGAGTAGGCGCGACTCTTAGGGTGCAAGTTGTCAGTTGAGCCGTCTGATCGTAACCATCCTTTGGGCTGCTCATCGCCTGGTTGCTTTTCGGGCCTGAGAGTTGTGTTTCTCGGTGTTTCTCGTCGTCTCGCTTACTCGATGACCAGCAAGTTGAGTCCTCCAGTAGGATACATTGGATGAGGTGTGGGTGAAGCGACGGCCATCTTTGTATCATCATCCCCTTTTTTGAGAAGAGTTTGCCCTCAAACTCGTATGGTCATCGTCTTCGTGGGGGATGAGGTCCTTCACACTGAAAGTGGCAGAAACTCCATACTCTTTCAGGAGATGAACCTTATAGGCGTTGTCGTTGATGCGCTCGATGATCTTGAAAGGTCGTTCCGCTTGGGACATTAGCTTGTTCTTCCTCTTTGCTGGAAATCGATCCTTCTTCAGATGAATACACACTAAGTCTACTGGCATAAAAACCTTCGCTCTCTTCCCGCGATTTGCTCTCTTATGATATCGAAGATTAGCCTTCTCGATCTGAGCACGAATCTTCTCATAGAGTAATCTCATCTCCTTAGCGCACTCTTCGGCATCTCGGCTCACTGTCTTCACACTCGATAAAGGCATTAGATTGACAGGAATTATAGGTTTGAGACCATAGACTATCTCAAAGGGTGAACACTTCGTTTTTGAACTCGGGGCTCAACTGTAGGCAAACTCAGCATGAGCAAGCTTCACATCCCAATCCTTCTGGTTCTTCGAAACTAAGTTTTGAAGAGTTGCAGCCATGGTTCGATTAACAACCTCTGTCTGTCTGTCGCTCTACGGATGGTAAGCTGTGTTGAAGACGAGCTTAGTTCCCAACTTGTGCCACAACATCTTCCAAAAGTAGCTTAGGAACTTCACGTCGCGATCTGATACGATCAACTTGGGTACTCTATGCAACTCAGCACTTCCCGAAAATATAAATCCGCTACGTTGTTTGCATCGTTCGTCTTTTGACATGGAACGAAGTGTGCCATATTTGAGAATGTATCGACCACAACCATGATCGAATCCTTCATTCGTGCGTCCTAGGTAATCCCAACACAAAATCCATACTCACATGTTTCCATGGTCGCTAAGGAATAGGAAGTGGAGTATACAGTCCTTGGGGTTGGACTCGGCTCTTCGCCTGGTGGGAAATAGCACATCTCGAGATAAGACTACTCACTTGCTTCTCCATTTGAGGCCAATAGAAATTCTCCTGAAGCATCGACAATGTCTTGTCGACTCCAAAATGTCCGGCGATTCCTCTTCCATGGACTTCTCAAATGAGTAGCTCTCGTGTCAAACTCCTAGGAATGCACAACTCACAGTCGCAAAAGAGAAATTCATTCATCTGGTGGAATCGATCAATCGCCTGAGTGGTGCATTAGGCGAAGCCTTCTCCAAAATCTTCGTCGCCCTTGTATAGGTTCTTTAGGTATCGAAACCAATGAGCTTGGTCTCCATTGTGGACAGCAAAACCATCTTCCTAAAAAGGGCACCCGCAACTACGTTTTTCGCTCCTGGTTTGTGCTTGAGCATGAAAGTGAAAGATTGAAGGAACTCTACTCATTTGGCAGGTCTCCGGCTAAGCTTGTACTGATTGTTGATGTATTTGAGAGGATCATGGTCGGGGTATAGCATGAACTCTCTAGGCAGCTGGTAGTGGTTCCATTTCTCCAATACTCCAACGATAGCTAGGAATTCCTTGTCGTACGTCGAGAAGTTGAGTTTCGCCCCATTGAGCTTCTCGCTGAAGTAACGATGGGTCTCCCTTCCTGCATCAACACTCCTTATATTCCAACCCTGGATGCGTCACATTCGACTTCAAACATTCTCGCAAAGTTAGGTAAGGCGAGAACGGGTTCTTCGCTTAGACACTCTTTTAGTCGCTCGAAAATAGCTTCTGCGGCTAAAGTCCACTCAAACTTCTCTCCTTTAAGACACTCAGTGATACGTGCTGCGATCGAGCTGAAACCTCGAATTAATCTCCTTAGAACGACGCTAAACCATGGAAGCTACAAACGACGTTGAAACTCCTTGGCACTGGCCACTCTTTGATCGCTTTGATCTTGCTTTCATCAACCTTGATTCCTTCGCTTGACACTACAAAACCAAGGATACTGGGTTGAAAGAACTCACACTTCTTGAGATTCCCGTATAGCTTCTCGTCATGAAGTGTGCGAAACACTGTTCGAAGGTTCTCAACATGCTCGTCGAGATTGTAACTGTAGATGATAATGTCGTCGAAGTAGACAACCACAAACTTCCCAACGTTAGTGTTAAACAAACCAAAAGGGCATCACCAACCATTCGTACAACCCATACTTGGTTTTGAAGGCCGTCTTCCACTAGTCAACTTCCTTCATTCGGATCAAGTGGCAGCCACTTCGCAAGTCTACTTTTGAAATTATCTACGCTCCATACAACTCATCCAACATGTCATCTAGTCGAGGGATAGGAAATCGATGCTTCACCGTGATCTTATTGATCGCTCGACCATCCATGCACATTCTCCAAGTGTCATCTTTATTTGGTACCAATATAGCTGGAACTGAGCAAGGGCTCAAGCTCTCTCGTACCGAACCTTTCTCTAGTAACTCATCGACCTGCCTTTGAAGTTATTTCGCTTCTTCGGGATTGCATCGATAAGCTGGTCTGTTGGGTAGGGAAGATCCTGGAACCAAATCAATATGGGGTTGGATACCTCGCAAGGGTGGTAGTTCAACTGGTAGCTCCTCCGAGAACACATCTTTAAACTCATTGATTAAAGCTTTCGTACGTGGATGTTCCAAAGATTGATCATGGGTTGCTTCGACCAGAAATAAGAAGTAAACATCCTCACTTTCGCGCATCGTCCGAATCAACTCCATTCGCTTGAATGCTTGAGCAGGCGACTTGTTGATAGGTGATTCACCTGGCGAGGCGGTTAAAGGCATCAGGGTGATTCGTCGACGCTGATGGAATAGGTATTATGATACTCGTCATGTTTTGCGTGTCGATTGATTTGCCACGGCCTTCCTAGGAGCAAATGATTTGTATCCATAGGAATAACATAGCAAATGACTCATCCATGTAGCTTTTCCCAATCGAGAACCCGTGCTTATTGCGTTGCACGAACATCGCTGTCCTTGTTGAGTCATTGTAGGTGATAAGGATGAGGATGTGGTGCTACGGGCAACTTGAGCTTTTCTATAACGGTTCTAGAGACCGCGTTGGAGCAACTTCTGCTGTCTACAATCACTAAACAAACTTTATCCTTAACAGTACACTTGGCATGAAAGATGCACTCACGTTGGTTCTCCTTGCGAACTGGTGTTATGTTCAAGGCCTTGCGGACGACTAGCAACTGTCCTTCGTCCGGATACTCCTCGGTTTCTACTAGATCCCAAAATAGGATCGACGTTCTCATCAAAATCTTCTTCTTCATCATACAACTCTTTGATGACAACATTTCTCCTTAAGGGACACGCCAACGCCATGTGTCCTGTCTCTTGGCATTTGAAACAACAACGAATAGGATCTCGCTAGTTTGTCTTAGCTTCAAGCCTAGTATTCGATGGTGGAGTTTTCCTTGACATCACCGACGATGGCTTTATCTGGGAGCTACTACCCTTGTTGAAAGGCGGAGCTTTCACAAATGGGCGGATACTAGACTTTCTCGCTTGCTACTACTCAACTTTATGGGCAAGCGCTCGAACGTCATTGAAAGTCCAATACTGCTGAGGTTCTATAGCATCCGCAATCTGTGGCTTAAGTCCTTGAAGATACCTCGTAATAGTTTGCCTGGGGACTTCCTGGACATCACACTGCAGCAAGAGTATTTCAAACTCCCTCGTGTACTCCGACACTGTTGAGATATGTTGAAGTGACTGTAACTTGAGATAGAGATCTCGTCGATAGTGCTCAGGCAAAAATCTCTTAGTCATAGCTTTTTTTAATTTTTTACCACGTTCGGATATTATCACGTCCTTATTTACGGTTTGATGATTGGTCTTCTCCCACCATAGGCTTGCGTACTTCTTCAACCATAACGCTGCCATCTTGACTTTTCGATCCTCGAGCACCGCCTCGTAATCAAAGATGCTTCGATCGTAAGCATCCAATCAATGAACTCCTTGGGTTCAAGGTTTCCCTCAAACTTCGGAATCTGGACACTTATCATTGGGGCTCTCCTTTTGGGTCACCGGTTTTTTGGTGACGATCCTCGTTGAGAAACATCACGCCATGGATTCTCTTCTTCGTCGCTGTCTAATCGACAGTAGGAAGGCAAATTATTATGGGTTTGCAACGATTGAAGTTGTTGTTGAAGATCAGAGATTTGCTGCTCAAGCCGAGCAACGTTGCTTCCTCTAGAGACATACCGTGTCTCAATCTTTCGGACTTGACAATAGTGTGCTCTGATACCAAGATGATACGGGGACGGCAGGGAATGGATGATTCCTATACGGGAACGCCACTGTGGGTGCGGAATGGAGTGACGTGGGAATGGTCAAAAGGGTAGAAGATGAGACGGATGACTAAATAGATGGATATAAAATGATAGGTTGAGATCAACTCTCATGGATACAGATACACCACCGTGAAAGAATACTCGGATAGAACTCGCCTGTCACACACGGATACAGACAAACAACTGTGAACAAGAACGAGGGCGATGGACGACACGGATGATACAGACATACCACCACCGATTGATACACTCAACTCAAGCTGCACTTGGAATTCACCAAATGAAGAACGAGGTTTGAAAGAGAATCCACTCCTTTGGGTAGAAAGACAAAAGTCTAATCTCGGTTGAAAAGTTGAATAATATGCCTTCAACTGTTATAATGCAAGGGCTTATATAGGCTGCCCATAGAAAAGATAATAAAGAAAACGGAGTAAAAGATAAGGGAAATAAATAAAATAAAAGATAGGATCAAAAAATGAAGAAAGAAAATATAGTATTTCCTCTCGGCAAGATCTGAAAAGATAATAGAACAAGCCAGTGGAGTAGGCGCGACTCTTGGGGTGCAAGTTGTCAGACATGAGCCATCAGATTATAACCATCCTTTGGGCTGCTCGTCGCGCGGTTCCCTTTCGTCGCCTGAGAGTCGTATCCCTCGACGCTCCTCGTCGCCTCACTTACTTGATGACTAGCAAGTTGAGTCCTCCAGTAGGCGATGTTCGCTGAGATGTTGGCGAAGCGACGACCATCCTTATATCACGTGCATTGGAGGTAATCGTACGAGGACGCGAGCATCCGAGAACACATTGTGGGCGGACTCACGGAAAAGGGAAAGCTGGCAAAGGAACGGAGAGAGACGTGCTGGACGATAGACAGTGCGATGCGGATGCGACGAGATGTGCAGGTAGGGAGGAATCTAACTGTTGGGTTTCCTGGTGTGCGAACCTGCAGAGGTGGCGTGCCATAAGAAGCAACGAAAGATTCCTTGGAGATTGTTGACGGAAGAGTCCTGACTCAAGTTGCAGGTCACCCTTCGGATGGCTGCTGCAAGAGGCGACAATCCCCTGACGTGAGTGCAGATGACCTTTGGTGTTCCTAACTGCAGGTGACCCTTGGTATTCCTGACTGCAGGTGACCGTTGGTGTTCCGGGGCTGTTGGGTTGCTCGTGGCCGCATGGTGTCCAAGTGTCTATTATCGTGTAATCTGGTTGTAACTCCCCTTGGCCCCTATAAATGAGTGAGTGGGGGACTTTTTTTTTTAGGGCGAGGGAGAATGTGAGCGTGCTTTGTGAGAGAGTGAGTTGGGGCTAGACACCCATAATCCGGGAGCCGGTTGTACACATGAGAGTCTTGGAGTCCCTTTATATTTTTGTGAGTGATTGTCACCATCTTCCTAGGTTGTGTGTTCTTGGTCGTGGTAATTGTGTTCCTGAGGTAGTGAAAAAAAGGGCTAGTCATGCTTGGGTGGGCACGACGCCAGGTGGATAGCATTGTTAGGTTTTGTTAGGTTGAGTTGGCAGCTGTGGTACATGCCATTGTCATGACACTGATATAATGCCTGATGCATTTTGGTTAGTATTTATACAATACATTTCAGCCTTTCTTCTAATTATGAAGTCCTCGTGTAATAATAATTCACTATTCGGCTAACTTTCTGTTTTATCATTATTTTAATTTAATATATAATTTTTTTATCAACTTTTACTTTCATCCAATCTTGAGTTTTTTCTAGCGGAAGCCAAACAAGGCATTAATATAGTCTAACCCATGTCTTATAATAGTTGAGTTCTAACCCCTCATTCATTCGCCTCATAATCCATTTTACCCGTAGCAATGACCCGTTTGGCTAACGAAAAAATTCAAGATTGGCCAAAATCAAAATATAAAAAAAATTGGTGACAAAATTATATAACAAACTAAATTAATGACAAATAAAAAGTTGACTTAAATTAAGCGATATTTTACCTAATTTAAACCTAGAAAGTATTTCGTGGCCAGCAGCTACCAAATTGATCCTTCAATATTTCATATCGACACAGGAATCTGGCAGGACCCCGACGTAACTTGTACCAGATGCTTTTGATCCTTTTGTTGATGCTGTGAGTATAAACACTTAATCATAGTCAATTCATAGTTTCTGAAATGAGGACAATTTTGCTGTCATTGCTTTTGTTTTAGATAACTCCAATGGTGTCACAATCTGCGAGTCCAATCCTCTCCAAAGGAAAACAATGTTTTCTAGTTTCCACAAGGTTCATTCTAGTACCCGGGGAATCTGACTTTTCATCCGAGATTTTTTATATCAGTCCATTCTTGACATTACTGTTTTCATGTTTTCTTCCTAGTTCAGATTATCCCAGATTTTTCCGACTGTGAGTTTCAACTTTGACGGTGGTGCAATTCTGTCTCTTAAACCAGAGGAATATCTCATCCACGTCGGTTATACCGCAAGTTCCTAGTCTTAGCTTTGAGCTCCAATTAGGAAGGAAAGTTGACCGCATTATTCTCTGCACATCCTGCTGCTGCTAGATTATTTGTGTCATCCCAGTACTTCCCTATTGGAAGTCTGTATGGGTCATAAGATCTTTGTAACTTCTTGGCCGTGCTTGTTACAGGAAGGAGCTGCTCTATGGTGCATTGGCTTCGAAAGAGGGGCGATTCTGGGAGGTTAGATATTTGGGTCTATAAACCATGTGTTTTCCTTGGTTCGATTACCTCTTTTTGCATGTATGACTAATAAAATGGTTTAGGGTGGCTGGTTTCATGCTTTTAAGAGCTTGATCTTCACGTGCAGATCTGGTGCTCAATGATAAGATATTTGCATACGATATAGCTCGTCAACGAATAGGCTGGGCCCCATATGACTGTAAAGTTTCTTACACACCTCACAATCCCACTACAACATCTATTCTGCCGGAAATAATTCCCAGAATGTGTTATCAACCATGTGTCCCTCATTTATTGTCTTCAGGTTCGATGTCTGTGGATGTTTATGTAACATCCAGTAAGGACGAGTTCATCAATGCGGTTCAGCTCAGGGTGAGCAGCTCTTCATGAGACGTGGTTCTCAGATTGTTGTTACCCATAGGCTTGATGGCAATCTTCGTAGGAATCCTGGTTTCTTGATTCTGTGGCTTCCTCCTTTTCTGTTGTTGTTGTTGTTCTCCTCAATTCTTTTCCCCACCTTTTAGGATCCCCCGCCTGCCAATATTTCATTCAACTCACTCGCTAGGTCGGCCCATTATAGTCGTCTTTGTTCAGACTTTTGGGGGTAATAGCTTTTGAGTGGATGATATGGAACCCATGGGTGCAAATGACTCGTTGGGGACATTGCCTTACCATAAATGAAGTACGTGAATCTTCCGGAGTGGCCGGGCTTCTTCCGTCTAGGCCTTGCCATCTGCGGCAATGAAACACTCATGTTAGCAGTAGATGTTGCTGTAGTAGTTGAGATAGGTATAACAAACTCCTGCTATGGGGGAGGGGCAGGGGGATCTGCGAGCGGCCAACTACCATCCGGACCAAGCGCTGCAGTTCTAGCAGCCGGGATGGTGTGCGGCTTTCCACATGAAATAGTGTTATGGGAATTGACATTATGATCTTGATGATAATAATATACAAAAATACAGAATTTTCAACCGTCTCAATATAGTAGGTGGACAATAATGGGATTGGAAACCGGTCTTTCAAATGCTAAAGCAGTGGCGGGATTCCCAACCGCATCAATATAGCATATGGGCAATGACAGGGTTGGGCGCTCTAACCTCGCAATTGAGACGAACTCAAGACCTCCGACTCACTATAAGGACACTCTAACCATAAGTATATAAGTGGCGTGTAAATATAATTTTGATTATCGGGCTACTTTATTGTCTTCTTTATAAATTAAGTAGCGTGATTACAAATACTGTATAAGACGTATATTTTAATTTTTTTAATAACCCAAACCATATTTCAACTTAAACTAACTTAATTTTCGTACATTACACGTAAAATGTACATATACAATGCAAATTCCACAAGTCAGTAACTCTGGGCTTGCTAATTAAATTACTCACTCAACATCATCATTAACCATTAATATTAATAATAATATAAAGAATAAGCCCCCACTTAATTCGACTATAAGTAATAATAATTCATCACGTAAATTTGTAATATTTTATGTTAATATCTCGGTTCTGTTGCTTAATTTGCTATAATTATGGCAATGATTCTAATCGACTCTTCCCTCCGGCGGCGGTTCCTGTGGCTGCTTCGTTCTAAAGGCCAACGAACAGCTCCACCGGCGGCCCAAGCTCTCCGCCTGACCTCGCCGTGCCCTCGCCTGTAACGTCCCTCACGCTCCTTCCCTTTCCCTGCCCTCCTAACCGTCTGGACAACCGTCTCCAAGCCGTGGCCCCTCAACATCTCCCGAACGATTCCCTTTCCACATCGTCGTCATCTACCCTACCGCCGCTTCAATCTCAGTCCCATCCTCTCCTACGATGCCATGACTTATCTGACGAATACACTCGGTTCGAAGGTCTATGACGTGGCAAGGGAGACTCGGCTGCAGCTCGAGCAAGTTGTCCGAGCGGCCGGGGAACAATGTTTATCTGAAGCGTGAGGACTTGCTGCCTGTATGTTAGTAGCAGTTGGATTTTGATCCGGTCACAGATGTTTCTCGTGTGGTTTTGTCTATGTTGTTGGAGGATGATTGTTGTCGCTGTGAAAGCAGTGAATTATGTTAGTTTCCGCTTGTGTATCGATGAATTAACATATGTTACATTTTGTAGATCCTGAGAGATTGGATTTGCCGAAAACGTGAAATCTTTTTTTGGGGTTCTCGTAATTTTAGACTTTAAAGGGGGAGCAAAAAATATGACAGCAGAGTGCTATGGCTAAGCATTATAGTGGGCACTAGTTAGAGGGAATAAGCTCGAGCGACAGTCTCTGTCACTTCATGGACTTATCATATAACTTGATGAATTCCCTGTTTCTCTTGTTGAATGCTTCTGTTCTGAAAATCTCGGATAGGCCATTGCAGCTGGTTTCTATCGCCATTGACCTGCTTCTTTTCTTTTCATTTCCTTCTCTGTTCAACTGTCATTCAAAAGGTCAACCCTTCTCATGCATCATCATTGCAGGTTTTCTCGTTTAAGCTGCGTGGTGCCTATAACATGA
Organism: Melastoma dodecandrum; assembly: GCA_029817715.1. Lineage (NCBI taxonomy): Eukaryota > Viridiplantae > Streptophyta > Magnoliopsida > Myrtales > Melastomataceae > Melastoma > Melastoma dodecandrum. The sequence goes on from JARUPY010000237.1 coordinate 1,573,914, forward strand.
TGGCTAAGCTTCCGAGGGAGTAGTTGGAAAGAGTGGTTATCTGCTCCTCTGCTGGAAATCATGCTCAGGGGGTAGCACTGGCCGCGAAATAACTGAAGTTTGATGCTGTCATTTCTATGCCTGTCACTACTCCTGAAATCAAGGTGCATACTTGTTCGCTTTGGTTGTTGATTTGGTGGAGGCAGCTGTCCTAATCATTAGTGGAGTCCTCTATATCCAGTGGCGTTCTGTTGAGAAGTTGGGTGCAACAGTGGTTCTTGTTGGGGACTCCTATGATGAGGCGCAAGCCTATGCTAAGAATAGGGGAGAAGAGGAAGGACGTACATTTATACCTCCATTCAATCATCCAGATGCCATCATAGGGCAAGGAACGGTTGGTATGGGAATCGTGCAGCATATGCCAAACCCATTACATGCAATTTTTGTACCTGTGGGTGGCGGTGGGCTCATTCTGGTACTGCTGCTTATGTTAAAAGGGTTGCCCCTAAGGTCTGCTGTTGCCTACTCTCTATCCAGTTTAATTTAACATTTTATTTTCAAATGGATTACCATACCCAGTACTAGTGGTTCGCTTCAGTCTTTTTGGATTGAATTTTTCTCCTAGATCATCCACGAAAGCATAAATAGTTTGTGCTGTAGATTCTTGACCGGGGAATTTTCCGTAAATTTGTTGAAGTGTTTATCAAATTGGCTGAAATTCTAAAAGTGGATTTTTTTTGTCTTGGGACTTGCCATCGTTATTGATTAATTGTTGAATGCAGGTGAAGATTATCGGTGTTGAGCCTGCTGATGCAAATGCTATGGCATTGTCCCTCCACCACGGTCACAGGATAATGCTGGACCAAGTGGGAGGTTTGCCGATGGGATAGCTGTTAAAGTGGTCGGTGAAGAAACTTTTCGGTTGTGCAAGGAACTGATCGATGGTGTAGTTCTAGTGAGCAGTGATTCAGTTTGTGCCTCAGTAAAGGTTCATTTTATTTAAGAAGCTCATGGAGATCCATAGTATGCTTGTTTTATCATTTGCTGAAATTTCACATCACCAAGGGGCCTTCATGACGGATGATGGAATCTGGCACTAGTTTAGCTATCTTTTCTGTTGACGTTTGGAAGTGTCATAGATTGATGTTGATGAGATTGCATGACATGTTTGAGGAGAAAAGAAGCATTTTAAAGCCTGGAGGTGCTCTATCTCTTGCAGGCACGGAAGCGTACTGCAACTACTATGTACTGAAGGGGGAAAATGTTGTTGCGATAACAAGCGGAGCGAACATGATTTTGACAAGTTAAGAGTCGTCACAGAACATGCAAATGTGGGTAGGCGGCAAGAGGCAGTGCTTGCCAGTTGCCACTATGATGCCTGGGAAACCTGGAAGCTTCAAGAAATTTTGTGAACTGGCATGTCACTGCTGAATCTTCCTAACTTTTGTTTTTATTTTAACAAAACTTCTGGTGTGAAGAACAAGGGTCAGATTTAGACTAAGAGCATTCGGTTGGGCAGGTGGACCCGAAGAACATTACCGAGTTCAAATATCGTTGTAACTAATGCCATGTCCAATCTGAGTGTCCCATCTACAGGCAGTCAACTTCATGAGGTTTTAATTCTTATGGCACCTGTTTAATCTGCTGGCAGCGTTGGCCTGCACACAGTCTCTGAGCTTGTTGCAATGCAACAAAGAATGACGGCTTCAATTCTGACGACATACAATCTCACATAAAATGATTTGATCAAAGATCATCTGCGTTATCTGGTAAGTCATTATCTACAGCTCTGTAAGATCCTTATTTTTTTTTTCTGATCATGCAAGTGTTTTTCCATGTGTTAAGAGTATTTGGAAAAAATGTGTGTATTAAAGATATATATAGGGTAGAGGTAAATATTTAATCTATTAACTTAACTCCCTTTTATGTCTAGATACATCGTAACTAATTATATTTAGATACACTCTAACACTCCCCCTCAAGCTGGCGTATATGCATCATATATGCCAAGCTTGTTACATAACTCGGTAAATACCCTTGACGTCAACTCCTTGGTGAAAATGTTCGCTAATTGTTATCCTGATCAAACAAAAGGAGTCTCAATAGTTCCATTCATCGCCATATCCCGAACAAAGTGACAATTAACCTCTACTGTCATATCATGAAATACTGGATTTTGGCAATATAAATAGCTGACTGATCACACCACATTTGCATGGGAGTATGCACAGAAAAACCAAGTTCACTCAAAAGATTCTTGACCCATAACAACTCACACGTAGTGTGAGCCATTGCACGATATTCTGCTTCTGCACTTGATCTGGACACTGCCTTTTTACTTCTCCAAGTTACCAAATTACCACCAACGAATGTGCAATATCTAATCATTGAATGGCGATCCGCTTTATCTCCTGCATATCCTGAATCTGAATATCCTTCCACTTTCAAATGCCCATGGTAAAAGAAACCTTTCCCTGGAGAGCTCTTGACGTAAGTTTGAATACGCATAGCAGCCTTCCAGTGGATCTTTTTGAGACTTTTGCATAAACTGACTGACAACACTCACAATTAAGCTGATAGTCGAACATGTGATTGTCAAGTATATGAGCTTGCCAACTAAACTCCGATATCTGCCAACATCCTCAAGTAATTCTGAAGAATCATCCCAAAGTTCCGGACTTGATTCAATTAGGGTGAGCTCAGGTTTGCAATCAATGAGACCTGTCTCCTTTAACAAATCAAGTGCATATTTTCGTTGCGACAACACAACACCATTCTTGCTGTGCAATAACTCCACGCCAAGAAAATATTTTGGTTTCCCCGAATCTTTAGTAACAACCTGGGTTTAAAGAAAGTCTCGTGTTTGAAGAATCCCAGTATTGTCACTTCCTTTTAGTAGATATCATCTACAGAAACCACCAAAACAACTAAGCCATTAGTACCAGACTTCACAAACACAGAATGATCAGAGGAACATGGCTTAAAGCCGATCGATTCCACATCACTGCTAAAATTTTGAAACCAGGCTTGAGGACTTTGTTTCAATCCACATATAGCCTTACGAAGCTTACATACCATCTCCCCCTAGGCAACATACCCAGGAGGTTACTCCATATATACATCCTACAAAAGATCTCCATAAAGAAAAGCACCTTAACATCCAACTGTAGCATAGACCATTCCAAGTCGATAGCAATAGAGAACAAAATGCGAATGGAGTTAAGACGAGCAGTTGGATAAAATATCTCCAAATAATCAATGCCATAAGTTTGAGGATTCCCTTTGGCAACAAGGCGGGCTTGTAACGATCAACAATACCATCAGGCTTATATTTTATAGTGAATACTCACCCACATCCAACGATGTCAACTACTGAAAGGGGTATGTACCAACTGCCATGTTCCCCTGGAAACCAGAGCACTCATTTCTCATCCGTGACAGCTTTTCATGCAGGAGATTGAACAACTTCCTCATAGTTCTTGGAATAGAGGCAGTAGTCAAGGACAAGGCAACGATCACGAGGAGGTAGAGAGACGGTCATAAGAGATGTAGTTAGAAATGGGATGCGGGTGGAACATTTACCTTTACGTAGAGCAATAGGAAGATCAAGGTCAGAAGCTGGGGCTGGCACTGATGTGTTTGATGGATCAACCAAAGCAGAAGTATTAATTGGGGCAATTGAACACGGCTGAGTCTGTGAACGACGGGTATAAACCCGTAATGGTGGAGACACTAGCGCCAAAGGAGTAGAAAAGTCAGGCATTAGAGGAACTAGTGGAGGAGTACATGGACAGGGAGAGATACAGGAATGATATCTTTTAATATGGGCGACGTAAAAATGGTTGAGATTAAAAAAATGTGACATCAGCAGAAACAAAGTATCGATTTGAAGATGGATCGAAACATTTATAGCCTTTTGAGTGCGGGATTTCCCAACAAATACTCACTTGACTACCCCAGGAGCTAATTGTCCGTTCCTGGGCGACAATAATGAACAAAGCAGACAACCAAAAACATGAGGTAAAATTGAAAACAAAGGTTTTGAAGGAAAAAGATATTGAAGAGGAATACAACCATGTAACACAGAGGAAGGCATGCGGTTAATAAGATGACAAGCAGTGAGAATCGCATCAACCCAAAAGTGACGCGAAACATGCATTTGAACCAAGATAGTACGTGCAACATCTAACAGATGACGATGTTTGCATTCAACAACTCCATTTTGTTGAGAAGTACATGGACAAGTAGTTTGATGAAGAATACCATGTGCTGAACAAAATGAAGAAATATCATTCTGCACATATTCAAGTGCACTGTCGATACATAACACTTTAATAGAAACATCAAATTGATTTTTTATTTCATTATAAAATTGACGTAATATATCAGGCCCTTGACTCCTATCACGCAGAAGATAAATCTAGGTGACACGAGTAAATTCATCAATAAAATTAACAAAGTAATGGTATCCCTAGATAGATTTATATTTATATCGACCCCAAATGTCTGCATGTACTAACTCAAAAGGAGCAGTGCTGCTGGACATAAAACGAGACGGCAAAGAATATTGATGATGCTTTCCCAAGTGATATGACTCGCAAGAAAACTTGGAAAGTGGAATGGAATCCCCCAAAACACAAGAAAGGTTATGAAACGAAGGATGACCCAAATGTTGATGCCATAAAATGGAAGACGACATCTGAGTAGTAGTCAAAGCTGATGTAGAGGAACCACTAAAATAGTATAGACCATTGTGTTCAGTACCCGGACTAATCGTCTTCCCACTCTAGAGATCCTGCAACACACAATGAGAAGGATAAAATGTAAGGGAACAATTGACACTTTTGGTGAGTTAACTCATAAAAATCAAATACACAGATTAATTAGGTATAAGGAGAACATCAGAGAGTGATATAGAAGAGGTGAGGAAAGTAGTGTCAGAATCTTTAACAGGACAAAATTGTCTATTAGCAACAATAACATTAGACTGAGAAGAAGGGCCTATATGAGATGGAAAATGTGAAGAACCAGTCACATGAAAAGATGCATCAGAATCAAGAATCAAGGAACTATGAGGTGGCAATATGTCATTTCCTGCATGGAGCTACATAGATAGACAAGTTAGAACAGTAATCCTGATCGGCGGTGCCTGACACAACCGTTAATGAAGCAGTTGGCGGCGTGCTGGTGACAGAGGTAGAAGCTGGAGTTTCGAGTGCCAGTGTCCAATTAGGTTTCCCAAATTTTCGCGAGCATTTTCAGAAAGGTGCCCTACCTTGCCACAATGTACACAGGGATGGCCCGAAAGGATAGGATGAGACCTTCCACGACCGCGTTCCCGACCACGACCATGGCTCGTCCAACAATTGATAATGCAGATGATGAGTCGGGAGGATTAGACGCGATAGAGATGTGCAGTGCTCGGGAGTAAGTTGTAGCCCAGGTTGGAATTGAGTCGCCTACTGGCACCGAAAACCACGAATTTTTGCAGCTATTGCAGGATGTACACCCGAAAGAAACTTAGATACAGCCAGCCCTTCACGATACTCGCACAAAGTTTTAGCATTGAGAACAATTGTTTGATGAAGATCAAGCTCATCCAGTATTCCACGAAAGGCAGCATAAAACTTCGTGAGAGATTGGTCTTTCTAGTGAGAGCAAACAACTGCTTGTACAACTCATACACTCGAGAAATATTCTTCTCATGGCTATACATCTCCTTAGTGACTCCCTTATCTATTTGGCAGATGTCAAGAATACCACGCTTGGAGATATGGTCTCATCCATATTGTTCGCATTCATGTCATTATACAAGAATTTGCAACAATTCAATCTTCATATGATTTATCGTCGATTGTCGGTTGTTCATCTATGATGTGTTGTAGTTTCCTCTTGGCAGTGAGAAAGAGACGAAATGATTGAGACCACACCAAATAATTTTTACTATCTAATTTGATGGTGGTTGCCTTCATATTTTGCATCATTGAAATCCGAAGATTTTGCATAAGCCATTCCGAACGATCACAAATATCTGGATAGCAAAAGGGACGACAGGGGCATTGTCGATGACCGGCACAGGGGTAGTGTCGACGAAAGAAATCCACGACAGGAGCATGGATAGTGTCGACGAAATCGACGACTTGAACAGGGGCAACTTCAACGACAATAGCAGCAGCAGGGGGTAATGATAAAAGCGGTAGGGCAGCAAGTAACAACAGGGGGCAATGATAAGAGCGGCAAGGGCAGTAGGTAATAACAGTGTTTCCAAAGAACCAAAAACTCTAGGCTCTGATACCATGTTAAGAGTATTTGAAAAAATGTGTATATTAAAAATATTCACAATTACAAAATATATATAGGGGAGAGGTTAATATCTAATCTATGAACCTAACTTCTTTTATGTCTAGATATATCGTAACTAATTATTTCTAGTACACTCTAACACCATGATTATTTATTGTTTTACTACTTTATACGTCAATGACATTGTCTCTGCTTTTTAACATTTTATAATAATGTAGAAATTAATTCTTGCATTAAGTGAGAAGTGTTTGCCTGATTTCATATTTAACCATTTTTCTACTAGTTGAATCCAGTTAGATGAGAAAATACATTTGTACCATGTGGATAGAATTCTCTCAAAGTGTTTGACAGTAATGTTTTTAGATCTAGCATATCATAATCCCACATAATGATTCAAGCCTCTATTCGATGGAAAGAAAAGGAAAGGTTTCCGAATGAGATTACAATGTCTAGCTGCTTGGTCTGCTGACTGGTCGGTTTTCTCATGAGAATCTATTCTCTGTTTCTCACACCAAGGCAGAAAGTTTTTTGCGTAGAGATGTTGACTCTTTGTGAAATGTTGCTTGCTATCTATGGGGAGTGGTTTTTCTCATGATTTTATTCAGATGGGAGGAGATTAAATCTTCAGAACGAGGTTCTCTGCCGCTTTGTTTTCCCGGAAAGGCCCGGCGCGCTCATGAAGTTTCTGGGTACTTTCAGCCCGAGATGGAATATCAGCTTAATTCACTTCCGTGGACAGGTTCCCTCCAAACTCGTACCGGGCCGTTAGATGCTCACCACAAACTATTCCCGTCCGTTGATGTTTGTGGATTGGCGCAGGGTGAAACCTGTGCAAACATACTGGTAGGAATTCAGGTTGCTCCCTCTGAAATCGTGGAGTTCCAGCAGAGAACCGTCAATCTTGGGTACGACTATTCAGTGGTCACCGATGACCATGCTTTCCGGCTGCTGATTCATGTCAATTAGAGAGACAGGCGAATGAAAAATCTCTTGGATCTAAGTTGTTCTATTGTATAAATAGAAGCTTATGCATTACCTCGGACAACTTCTGTGTTTAGAGTGATACTGCGTTGATAATTTAATTATTACTTTTCTGTCCCAACCAAATTACAAGCATCGAACAACTACGTCAATTTGGTTTTATTTCTAAAGAAAGTAATTAATGGCGCCATTTTTGAAATAGCAATATTGACAGAGATCAATGTAGACAGAGATCTTTAAAGCATATCCTATATTTCAGACATAATGTTTCCTCGGATCGAGTTACAAATAAAACCACGTAGCTCTGTAAATAATTTGATAAATCAATAATTTTTTTTCGTGTGGATTCAAAATTAAGAATATGGATAAATCAACACCAATTTATGCCGGGAAGAAACCAATCGACAGCAGAGAATATGCGGTTAAGTTCATTTGCATTGAACAACTTCAACCAAGAAGCTGATATCAGATCAGTCAAACCTTGAAAAAATGCATTTGCAAAAGGCGTCATCTGTAAATTGGCACAGAATTCTATGTGAAGACTCCTCCAAAATGAACAAGAGGAAAGACTTCCATCAAAGTCGCATGACAAAAAATTGTCAATTAAGTTTGTAATCAGCATTGCATAAATATACTGCATCTTGTTTTCATTTGCTACACCAATAGCTTTTCCACCAGGTTTTTGCAATGGACTTCTAGGATTGTAGCCAATCGATGAAGACAAGAGAACGAAAGAGGGATTGATCACAATTAGAACTCAATCGGATATTTCATTCATAGGTCGGATGTACAGAACAACAGGAAGAGCAAGAAGTGTTTACAAAAGCCAGAGATGGTTACAATGACATTCTCCTTTCTTATTTATACATTCTCGCTCACTGTAACTCTTTGACATCGCCAACGTAATGCTGTGAACGGATCAAAAGAATTATTTCCCATCTATTTTCGACCCAAGAAGTTTGAAAAGAGAAGATAAACCAATGTACCATGACATATATGCAGAATAGACAATCTTATGAAATACAAGAATATATAGTGTCAATTGAATAGAGTACAGACCTAAAACTATGTAAGTAATTGCTGACAAGTGCAGAAGGGACTCCGTAGTCGTTCAAGTTGCTATAACCAAGCTCGGATAGAGCTTCGGTGACCCTTGGCAACCAATAAATTTAACTCTTCAATTATAGTTTTCTTTATCCATCTTACTGAGGTTCCATTTTGCCGAGCTGGGGCAACACATCATGGACTAATTGTAAGCGCCCATGGACGGGTGCTAGGCAAGGCACGCCCAAGATGGTTCCTTGGGCATGGCTCGTGAGGGAGGCACGAGCATACTTGTCATCGGCGACAAAGGTAAGCTAGATCGTCGCTTACTTGGGTCAAACGCATGTTGGGACAGGTCTGACATGACCAGTAGGGTGCGGGAGGCGACTCTGGATCTTCTCTGACGCTGCGGCAGGCGACCCTGGAGCTTCCCCTGACGGATCAGGTGGGAGCAGACGACCCTTGGGCTGCCTAGAGTGGGCGACCCTTGATATACTCTTGCTGGTTGCATGATGTACATGTGTAGATAGCATGCATGCCCCATGCCCCCTGTAAATAAGAGATGTAAGGGGCATGGGCAAGACACATTGTAAGATTGAGTTTGGAAATACAATATGAGCCTTTACCATATCCTTGTGTTCATTGTGTTCTTGGTGAGCGAGTCCTTGTCCTTGTGAGAGTCTTTGAGTGTGAGCTTGAGCGATACACGAGAGCACGTGAGCAAACAATTGAGCGAGTGTGGGCGGGACTAAGGGGAATCCGAACGAGAGGGCTGGTCGTGCTTCCGGGGAAGTTACGCCGCCGCCAGGGTCGAGAAATTTCTAGGTGTGTTTCGTCCCTGTGACACTAATCACAGTGACCCGTTGCATGTTTACAGAGAAATAATTCAACCCAATAACCAACGCCTAGTAAATATTTCATGCAAAGTCCACAGATAGAAGGAAGCTTTCAGACATAGTAATACTTTCTAGTTACAAGGGCATGGTCGTACTAACTTCAAAAGCCAATTTACCTTGATATACATAAGGTTCCTACAGACTTCATGATCATGTGTTGATAGCTCATCAAGAAAGCTATACCTTCCTAAAAGTTTTTGAATGAACACATGGGAGGGGTAATCCAACAATATTCCTTCTTAAAGTGCTTTCCCAACACCAACTTGGGGTTGGCCCAAGTGGTTAAAGCGGTTTGGATTCGTTTAAGAAGGTTTCAAGTTCGGAGGAACCTATCATATGCAACTGTATCACGAGATTTTCCGCAAGAATGATGAGGCCATTCATGTAAAAAGCATGGTTTATATCTCGACTAAACAACTTGACAATAGGTGCCTATATAGAACTTTTCCGAAACGCGACACTAGATTGACTGAATGTCATCTGGTTTAGAATTTCCCCTCTCGGGATCTGTCATCAACTGCTGTAGATCCATTAGTGCTCAGACATTTAAACACAATTTTCTCAATGCAAAGAAACTATCAAGTGCTGAATGTAGCTTCATATCATCAACTGCGGTAGATCCATTAGTGCTCAGACATTTAAACACAATTTTCTCAATGCAAAGAAACTATCAAGTGCTGAATGTAGCTTCATATCATCAACTGCGGTAGATCCATTAGTGCTCAGACATTTAAACACAATTTTCTCAATGCAAAGAAACTATCAAGTGCTGAATGTAGCTTCATATCATCAACTGCGGTAGATCCATTAGTGCTCAGACATTTAAACACAATTTTCTCAATGCAAAGAAACTATCAAGTGCTGAATGTAGCTTCATATCATCAACTGCGGTAGATCCATTAGTGCTCAGACATTTAAACACAATTTTCTCAATGCAAAGAAACTATCAAGTGCTGAATGTACTTCATAGTTTGCATAATACCATTTACCATAACAAAATTCTCACCACTGTCATAAATCAAAATCTTCCCTTTATATTTAAGGAAATGTTCTTCTTCATTTGGGAAAAACAAGCTCTTCTATAGCATATCAACAACAGACAAACATGTAAAATTACAAGCATGGAGAACAATAATAAGTCTCATGGAAAACTCTTTGCTTTGGTTGATAAAAGCAGCAACCGAATCCCTAAATAGGCTAAAGCTGTATCAAAAAGACAACTTACACCAACATTATCTTAAGGAATTGTGCACTCGAGGTGAAATCAGAAAGAGTTGACAAGTGATGACATCGGAAAAACTGTTTCAAGCTAATTCTGTAGCAGAACTGGAAGCTGGAACAATTTAAACTTTGCTCAGAATATCTAATTATAAATGAAAAAAAAACTTGAGCAGAACAGCAACTAGGGCAAAAGAGCAGAAAGATAAAAATTAGCAAGGACTCCTTCAAAGCTGAAGTAAGATATAAGTCTTTATGAATGAAAATAAATACAATCCAATCAATTGAAGATACTCACCAGAAGCATCTGGAAGCATGGTGAGAGAACAGATTTCTTCTTCAAAGCTGGAACAAGAGCAGTAGGCAAACGGTGGACCACCCAAGGGTTTGTAAGAAGATACACAATGTATTGTCTACAAACATCATCGGTATTATGACTTATTTGATGAAATGGCTGTATAAGTAATGTTACAGTGCTAACAGTAATCAAGAATCAATCATTTGTTTGAGTCATGTTGTTTGTGGGATGTGCATAAGTGACATGAAGACTCATTTACGTATCTTCTGGCTGAGGGAAAAAGTTCACTTTCATTTCCCATGAACCAGACTACATTCCCGACTGCCTCGTCGGCATTACTCTGCCTATCCTTAGAGACAAAGTTCCATGCTTTCACATCTGTCAAGGCAGAAGGCGCATCCTTAGTGAGCATAGCGGAAGAACATCTTTTGATTCATTGGAAGAATCACATGTTGCGATAATGAAAGAGAAAACTCCATCCAACTTCTGCATCTTATAAAACCAGCTTTGCCTCTCCTCCAGTCTACTAAATCCCAGGAAACAAAACTTGGTCCCTGCATCTATACAAAAACAAGACACAGAATTAGCGGAACAGATACTAACATCAGATTAAAAAGGAGCTGCCAAATGGAATTCTTTTAATTGTGAATATATTTATTCACCAGGCAAAACTTCACATGGTTGACGTTTGACTAGTCATCTTTGCTCAAAGTAAATATGAGGTACCTGCTGCAGCATATGTGTGACTTATATTGCTGCTTTTAACAAACTACACCAGCATGTAAGGAGAAGCTCAATGCCTTCAATAGAAATTACAGGTAGGTAGCCTTGGTATTGGAAATCACAAAAAGTGGTCAATAAAGCATTTGCTGGAAATGCATAACACATTTTGTTCCACTACGACAAGAAAGGTGTTCTGTGTGTTGTACTTATGCATCGATATAGCTTTAGGAGAAAACCTTACACATCACCATAACAAAATTTTAAAGTATGCTTTCTAATTACCCGTAGAATCAATGCTTTCCAAGAGGATCATGAAACACATATGCATAGAGGATGCTTCCCGTTGTCGAATCCTCTTATGCCGGATTGATAAACATTGTAAAAGGAAAGTTTGCAAAAAGCGGCTAGAAATCCATGCAGCACTTATTGAACCGCAACGCCGATTAGCTTCTTCCTCCATTGCTCTTGAAGCTGTGAGGCTACCTTCGCCGTGTCTACAAGCACCAAAACACAGCCACTTTAACATTCTCTCTTTCCACGAAGACTCTACTTGCAAGTTGAAGATTAGAGCACAACCTTTTCGATGCAAGGTAGAAACTGACTATCTTTTCTTCAGCACAAATAACCCCTTCCAAACAGCAACAACATGTATTCACCATAAAAAATTGCAAAAGTACGTCCATCGAAAAGAAACCAGTAAACAAGCACCTGGAAAAAGACTGCAGCCATGGACGCTCTTCTTGCGTCGCTGCGGAGCTCCCTCACATGTGAGACCTTCTTGAGGAGGCGTCCCTCGTGATCTACCTCGTTCTGGCTCCCTCGACGAGACCTAACACCCCAATCCAAGCAAAAGCCATCATAACTAATGTTGGCAGATTTTGATCATGAACGGTGGAAAAAGCTTCAATCTTAGTCACCGACGAACAAACTATAAGGATTCAAACAACACCATGGCCTTAACTTCACCACACACGAGACACTCTCTTTAAGGAACTATTTGCCCCAATTATAAAGTTGTAGATGGGAAGTTGTATGTAAATATCCGTTCAGGAGTAATGAAGAAAAGAACAAACACGTCGATCCTACAAAGCCGAGTGTTTCAATAAGAAATCTCAAAGGGAAATGATTATTGGAGTTTTTGAGTTGGGTTGACCGCACTTTTTTCCACACACTTGTGTAATGTGTATCTATAGACTAACGATAGTTTCAAACAACTTTTAAAGCAAAGAGACATGACCTTCTGGTCATTAGAAACCGCTAATAACCGTTATACATGAGGAGATGCGACCTTTCATCACTAACAAATGCAACCTTTCACTAAAGAGACAACCCTTCATGAAAGGATGTGCCACAATCGACGGTTGTGACCCGTGCAACTTCAAAGCAATCGTTACAATGACCGGGTGTGTTTATTGTTTCCCTTATCAGGAGACACAACCCTTCACAGAAATATTTTCGTCGCTTATGTTTTTCTCCTCGAACCGTCTATGAATGCATCCGTTGGATCAGACGGATGCATCAGTTTCTGTTCACCGAGACTTCTTAAGCAGACAACGCCCAAAATTGCTATAAAAGGAATAAGCTTCAAGTAGACAATTCGCGTAAGTTAAAACCTAGGCGGCCCTTTATTAATTAAATTTATATTAAAATTATGTACTATCATTCTAATTTTAGGATTCTTGGGGCCATGTCTACTTAGAGTCCACGGTAATCATGTTCTGCAATCATGGACCGACCAGGGTGAATGCGCCTACAATTGTAGTAACACGTCAACAATAATCTTCTTCTATTAACATGTTACTACAATTGTAGTAACATGTTAAACTCGAGACGGACACAACAGTTTGAAGGATTGTGATTATAAATTTGAATTATTATAAAGAAGATGAGATTCATATCCCAAGTCGTGACAATGCTCTTGAGTTGACCCAGAAACCTCTTAATTGTAAAAAGGAAAAACAAAAAAGAGAAATAAAGACTAATCGACCCAAAATTTTCACAATGAAAAAAAGAAGAAGTATATGATGAAATGTTTTGGTACCTTTCAATAATTAATATTTATCCATTGCAACCGAACCGGAGGTATACTTTCCTTTCAACTTCTCAAGGAATTAATATATTTGGTCAAAAATTTTCATATCCTTTGAAAGCCTAATGAAAGCTCCTGGTTCGAAAACTCACATTATGTTTGTGAATATCAATGGCCAGCACCCTGAAAGCCTGATGAAAGCTCATAGTTCTAATTTTTACTAGAAATAACATATCATATAAATTACCGTATCAAGTACGAGTGAAGAAGCTAAATCATTTATCATGAACAATGTTTGCAAAACCAGTTCTTTTTTTATAACATATAAGGAGATAATGTTATGTCATGATAGATATTTAGTATAACTTCAAGTGATATAATATTGAAGTCCCCGGAATTTCTTAGCTTGATCTAACAGAAATTTTTATTGACATAATGAAACTGATTAGGACTTTACAAGCTTGGACTAGTAGTACTTCAACAGCGTAATTTGGTGATCTTAAGGGAGAAGAGAATCGGAACTATGGATATCAAGAAAAAATTTTATTAGCAAGAAGTGAAGAAATGTAATGACATGGGAATGCCTCTATTATTAGGTTTCGAAGACAAACTTATCATATGCAGCTATGAATTAGGTGAAATTAAAGGAATCATCACTCCATGTACCGGTCTTCCCTTGAGACTATCTGCGAATATCTTTTTCCAGCCTGGCAGCTTGTTGTGCTTTTCCAGCATGATTCTCCGATGTGGCCATTTCATCTGCAATGGTCGCCCTAAGGCTGACTGCATACTTGTGATGAGGAGGAAACCCATGCTGTGTCTTGTGAAATCATCTGCCGGAGTGTGTGTCTAACTCATGAAAACGAGCATTGTAATTAGTCGCGACTCCTCGTGACGAATTTCGCTAAATGCATGAGCGGGAGATGGCAACGAACATCGGGAAAGCAGCCATAAACACGCATCATCAAAGATGCTGTCCCACCCAGCAAATTATTTGAAGACTGGTTCTCGTTCCACCTTTGAACGATGAAGGCCCGCATCAGAAGATTATCCCATTGATTGTTTGAGCAGGAATCAACGTCTCGCCATATCGTCTCCAATTCATTGCAATATTCAACCACTTCAAGGTGAATGTTATAGATTTGGAGATCCCTATGTGCACTCTTCCACAGCGAGAGAGAGAGGAGGTGGCCGTTCACAGGGCGTTTGCAGACAAAGATGGTGGGCACGGCTAAATGATCGCCCCTTTCGCCTCTCATCTGGATCTAAGACTCATGTTCAAAGGCGATAGGCCAAGAATATGATGTAGACACTCATTCCTCTGGTTACTGGGATGTTGTAAGTCCAGCATCTGAAATACTTCCATTCAATTTCTCATTAAGAATTTAACGGGGAAAGACATCAATTGTTAAGGGATTTGGAGGAAGCTCACCAAATCAATAAATTTTTAAATATTAGACAAAAATAAATTAAACATAAACGAATCAAAATTATTAGAACTTTTTTAAAATAAAATTAATTAATAATGTTTTAAAATCATAGTTTTAACTATTTGAATAATTCACAATTTACTAGTAAAATCAGCATGAAGAATCAATAGCTATTGTAATGATCTCAAAACAGTTACCACGACTAAAACAAATAAACCAAAATACCAACGAGGTGTAAAATGAAAAAGAAAATATAGTAAATTTAAATCAAAAGTTTAGATGTCATGACTTCCAAACACTTCCTCCTTTGGAGCTCCTTCACATCATTCGAATTTCTTCTGTCAAAAGTTTGGTCATATTAACCTATCATATGTTGAACCAGATATTAAAATTCATTCAAAGAGCACAATAAAAGTAAATCCCAACTCAAATGATACCATAAACAGCAAAATTTGAAAATTAAATCAACATATTATAAGTACTTCCTACTTAATCTAATCGAGAAGTCTACTAAATGTATTTGGTATATGACACAAATTTATGATCAATGTAGAAGAAAACAATTGACAGAAAACGTGAACAAACAAATAAAGTGAACTCTTTTAAAATTTATACATCATGTCAATCATAAAGTTAATCAAATGAATATAATGACATGAATAAGAATGGCAGATAATAAACATAAGTACACCCATGCCGACGATACTTATATAAAAAAATCAAACACATGAATAAAAAACAGTAGAATCACAACTCACCCTGAAAAAGATAAGAAAATATATTAGGACGATGCAAAAGCATGAAAGCAAACATAGCTCATTAGATATAACATACAAGAAAAATCAGTTGACAATGTCACCCACATGTATTCCATTTAAATAATAATAATAATAAAGACCTAATTTAAGTTCTTAATTACAATATAAATAATGTTTTAAGTTTTTTAAAATAATTCTTCAAATAAATGAAACATAGTTTAGATTTTCTATTATTTAAAGGTACCTTTTACTTTCACAAACATTGGGTGTGCAAATATTACGACCGTGTGTTATTTCAATTTTAATTTTTAAGTATGACCTACGGTCAGCTAATATTTCGTAGTTAAAGAAATCAATATATTTATATATCTAGCCGGTACTCGATTATTTTTCATAAATTTCATATATCATACTATATTAAAAATGTGTACGAAAATTCAGACATTATTAAATATTTAAATCTTTATGAGGTAAAAATTTGTAAAATAATACAAAATATTAAAAAAATCAACCGGTGTTTAATTAATACGATTCGATTAAAAAACGTAAAAAAGATGATAATTCACTCCTTAAATAAAATTCTGTTTAATTAAATATTATTAAAAACAAAACAATAATTGATGGATTCTCTTCTTGATCTTGAACTCCCATGCGGCAGATTTATGAATTTTATCAATAATTATCTAAAAAAATTAATTGACTTTATCATTTTCATTAGCCTGAGACCCGGTTTTAACAAGTTAATTTGATATTGCATCCTCTTTATCATTGATTCCATCAACTCAATTTAGATTGACGATTTAACTCCATTGCACAGACCTCATCCTGCACAGCAGTTAGTATATCTAATTGACATAAATTTGATCATAGTGCAACTCAAATAATTGATAAATATGTTTTTAAATATATTAACTAATCAAATCTTATACCTTACAAGATAATCTTCAATTCTTCAACTTCTCGTTCTTGATCTAAAGGGAGGGACATCTATTTCAATTTCTTCGTCATTTGAGATAGTGTGTTTGTAATTTCCACATCTTGAAACCTTCTAAAATCTATTTCTCATGTTTAGAAAATCACAGGAAAACAAATTAGCAAACGAAGATAAATAGGACAACAACAATGAATAGAGAAAAAAATTAACTCCTCGGAATTTTGATGGAAATGGTGACATTGGAGTAGAGTGAGATTTTCTATATAAAGTGAGTCTATTTAGGGAATGTTAAACAAAAGCAATTGTTACGTTAGGAAATAGAAAAATAACCATCTTCGGAGATTTTAATGGGAGAGGAGAGTGAGATCTTTTATTTAAAATAATTTTGAGGGGGGAGATCTAAATGGAATAACTAGATACAAATAATCATAAAATTTCTAGTTTGTTTGGAGATGTTAAATTTCAAAACTTTTTTAAATGATTAAATAATAGTTTTATTTTTTAAAATATTTATATTTTGTTACAAACGTAAATAGTTAAATTAAGTTTGTCTACGCTTATTTTTTGCGTGGGGAACCAAAACTCTATCTAAAAGTACAACTACACTTTCACATAGCGTTAAGAATAATCTGTAGAGAAAGACAAAATTTGTTGTAGTGTTCCAAATAATTAGAGCTCTCTACCTGAGCAGAAAATTAGTAGCCTTTTGCTTCTAAAGCACCCATGAAAATAATATTTCTCGTGATATCCGATACATATTGGACAGCTGTCAATACTCTCACAACTCCATCCTTTATTTTGAGTCGAATCATTCCCACACATGCAACCTTACGCTTGCGACCGTTGCCTAAGTGTACATCAACACCTGCATTGGAAAAGTATGTGGTGAACATCGCCCTTTAAGGACTTATGTGGAAAGTACTCCCTAAGTCAAGAATCCAAACTTCATCTGATGGTCTCTCCGACTTGGTTTTTGAAGCCTGCACCTCGCTATCCATGAGCATATCTCTTTGTCTCGGGAATCGATGTCGCTGTTATATACAGCAAGCTTCGTTGACACTTAAAATCGTTCATCCTTCCCATCAGCTTCCTGCAGTTTTTCTTTACGTTTCCCTACTTACAATAATAGAAGAAACTTACGTCGCCGCAACTTTTGAATTTGTCTCTGCCTACTGTTAAAGCATCCACCGTGGGTCACCCTACTTCACCCATCAACTATTTATCCATGACTATCTTTATAAACAGTGAGAAAACTTCTCTTGGACTAGATGGTCTTCCTGAAACACTAGTATGAAGCAGACATTAAACATAACTGCAGCATCGCCTGGATCTCCGCATCGATCTTGTCATCATTCTCTCCATATCCAAAGATGCAGACAACTAATTATCTAGGTAGGATTTAGCGGACATACCTTATGTCCATAGGTAGATTTCACTATAACGATTGAGTACAAACCTAGGTTGATACCCTTTCTAACCTTTCGACCTACCGAGTAGAAGATCCACAACATACACTCTGCCGCACTCTTTGTACTTGTGTATCATTCTTCTACGCTCTAAGGATTTACTCCATGTTGTCTTTTCCTTCACTTCATATTGTGGCACTTATCTATGAAATATTATCCTGAATAACGATAGATAAATATATTAATGATAAAATCATATATCACTTAATATATTTTCCTCAATAGGTATATTCTCTGAGTGAATCAAATATTCTCCAAATCGCAATATTGACTTTGGGCCCCAAAATACTAACAACAATCGTCGCAACCTTCCACTTACATATATAATATAGTTATGCGCATGACGACCACCGCTGCACCGTCAACTGTCGCGATTCCCTCAACTGCCACATAAAATTTTGTCCTTAATTAAGATGCATCATAGATCCCTAAAATTGTGGCCAGACCTGGCCTTATAAGATCGATTAACAAGGAACATAATCGTCTGCTCGGAATTTGCTCATGTGACCATCCATGAAAATAAATGAGTATCCAAGTGTGATGTGAGCGGAAGGGGCTAAAAGTATTTTTACGTATGTTTGCGATTAAATTTTTTTCGATTTTTGGTAAAAATATACTAAAATTTTGTCATTTTTAATACATGCCTCCAATTTAATTTAGTAACGGGCCGTTTAGCTGAATAATTTCTTAGCATAATTATTAGTAAAAGCCTCTGGGATTAGTTTAAAAAAAATAGTACAAAATGTACTACATGTTATTAGTAAAACATTATAATTTACAAATCAGCCCGGTGTTTTAGTAAAAACTTCTTAATGTACAAAATGTCGGAAGTGGCCTTACTGAGAAATTACTAAGCCCATTGTCATTTTGTTAATTCTTTTAGTAATTATTTACTAAATATTTTAGTAATAATTTAGTAATAATATTTTAGTATTTCGAACCGAACATAAATTATAAAGTGATTTTTATAGTGGTGTTGCCTCATATTTTCGAAAGGCTTCTCTTATATGCTAAGGATTATCCTTGGGATCTCAGTGTTCACGATCCATGATCACAATGGAAAATGCAAAGCCGATTTGCAACTTTGACTGTAGAGATTGGGAGATTGACTCTAGTTGACTTTCTTCATGCATTGATCGGATCCCCCACCTTTGAACGTAGAAAACACTCCAAGGGGGAATGAATCAACTTAAACCACACGACAAGGAGATTGACTCGACTTGACTTTGACTTCACAGCAAGTGAAAGCTAATAATACCACCATTCCATTATTTTTGTCTCAACCATTCCCACTTTTGCTTTGCAACATGCCGACGGGAGCAGCAATCCCATCCTCGCTCATCTCCGCGTGCTTCCTCCTCATGCTGCTCTCACAGCCGCTGTGGTTGTGTTCTGCATCTTTGGGGAAGCCGCTGTACCACGAGGAAGAGTGTTCTGCTCTATTGGTATTCAAGAGCTCATTCTTTAGTGAGAGCCATTGCTCCAACGACGACAGCATCAGCAGTCCCCAAAAGATGATGTCGTGGAAGGTGGCCGAGGAGGGAATGGCAGGGGACTGCTGCAACTGGGGTGGCGTCACGTGCGACGAGGGAGATGGGCATGTGATCGGCCTCGACCTTAGTGGTAGCTGCCTTATGGGAATAATGGACTCCCAAAGCAAGCATCTTCGACCTCGTTTATCTCCAGGACCTCAACCTCGCGTATAATTGGTTTAATCGGTCTCGGGTTCCATCCGCCATAGGACGTCTCCCTAGATTGAAGAGGTTGAATCTCTCTTCTAGTGGTTTCAGTGGCGAGGTTGTGCCCGCGACGATGAGGTTTTTCAATCTGTCTTCGCTAGATCTTTCAGGAAATCTGGGAATGAACGTGTCCAGCTTGGAGGTGTGGCTTCAAAGTCTAAACAAGGTCGAGGAACTGGATCTTAGTCGGGTCCTGGTATCGGACGGTAAGGTACCAAGAAGCTTGGGGAAAATGACTTCGTTGAGGTCACTCTTGCTCTCAGAGTGTGGTTTGTCCGGCGAATTTCCAGATTTTGTCTCTACACTGCGTAGGCTGGAGTTCCTAGATGTGAGTTACAATTATGGGTTACAGTTGACAGGATTCCATCATGGATGTCCGATAAAATCTCTCAAGCTTTCCGGGATGAACTTAACAGGCGAGGTATGGGTTTTGCTGAGAAACCTCACCCATTTAACGGACATTGATCTTAGCTCTTGTGAGATTGGGGGCGAAATACCATCTTCTATTGGTGACTCGACAAAGCTCGAGACTTTGAATCTGGAATTTAATAGCTTTCATGGTGCAATCCCTTCTTCTTTTGGGAATATGACCAATCTTACTACGCTGGATTTGGGTGGAAATAGATTGAGCGGTAATATTCCTTCATCTCTCGGGAATCTCATCCGACTTAATCGATTGGATCTATCCTCCAATCAACTCACGGATGAAATCCCTTCTTCTCTTGGGAATCTGACCAATCTTAGGACGCTGGATTTGAGTTTCAATAGATTGAGTGGAGAAATTCCTTCATCGCTGGGAAACCTCATCCGGCTTAATAAATTGGGTCTAGGCGTCAATCAACTCGGGGGTGAAATCCCTTCTTCTCTTGGGAATCTCAGCAATCTTATGAGGCTGTCTTTGAATAGCAACAGATTGAGCGGAGAAATTCCTTCATCTTTTGGGAACCTCATCCGGCTTAATCAATTGGATCTATTCTCCAATCAACTCGTGGGTGAAATCCCTTCTTCTATTGGGAATCTGACCAATCTTTGGGGACTGGATTTGAGTCGCAACAGATTGAGTGGAGAAATTCCTTCATTGCTGGGAAACCACATCTGGCTTGATGAATTAACACTAGGCGCCAATCAACTCGTGGGTGAAATCCCTTCTTCTCTTGGGAATCTTACCAATCTTTCGAAGCTGGATTTGTACTTCAACAGATTGAGTGGAGAAATTCCTTCATCTTTTGGGAACCTCATCCGGCTTCATGAATTGGGTCTATCCTACAATCAACTTGCGGGTGAAATCCCTTCTTCTATTGGGAACCTCACCAGTTTGATTTCTCTTGACCTTAGTTCAAACTATCTGACCGGCGTGGCTCGCTTGGACCTACTACTAGAGCTCAAGGAAATGACGGTTGTTAGACTTTCATCCAATGCATTCTCTTCCATAATATTTCCAGAGCCTAATGCGAGCGTTACACAGCTTGATTCCCTTTATTTGGATTCTTTGGACTTAAAGGAAGTCCCGGGTTTTCTGCAACAGCAGAACAAGTTGCTACAGTTGACTTTGTCCAAAAACAACATTTCAGGGAGTATACCTCAATGGCTGTTGGAGAAATCTCTTTATTATTTGGATCTCAGTTTCAACAACATCCAGGGTATAACACTCCCCATGCCTCCCAGCACCATCAGCTCTTACCTCATTTCCAACAACAGGCTATCTGGAGAGATCCCCTAGTCCATATGCGAATTGCAGAATATGGATGTGCTAGATTTGGCAGATAACAACTTTACGGGAGAGCTTCCCCCATGCTTCGGCAACTTCAGCTCCCATCTGTATGCCCTGAGTTTGAGAGGCAATAATGTCACTGGAAAAATTACCGAGTTCAATCGCAAAGGATGACGTCTAAGCGTGGTGGATCTAAGTGCGAACTCATTCGTGGGGACTTTACCAAGATCAATCGCAAATTGTCATCAGCTTAAGTACATGAATCTTGGGAAGAATAAGATCATAGATACCTTTCCATCTTGGTTAGGATCGCTTCCTGGGTTAAGGGTTCTCATGCTGCATTCCAATATGTTTCACGGGGTGTTGAAGGCTTGTGGGGATGACTCTTGCTTTCGTAATCTGAAAGTCATCACTTTATCCAAAAATAATTTGGGGGGCAGATTAACGGCCGAGTACTTCAATAATTGGCCGGCAATGAAATATCCCACTCCAGACGATGAAGCTCCCCCAGATAATATTGTTGAAATTCTCAAGATGGTCATAATCGACAAAGGCATAGAAAGGGAGTTCGGAAGGACCTCCGGGTACTTCACCCTGTTGGATCTTTCGAGCAACAATTTCATCGACATCATCCCCGAATCCATTGGAGACAATTTAATCAAACTTCATACTCTGAACCTTTCAAACAACCACTTTAGCGGGCCGATCCCTCTATCCTTGGCGAAATTGAGTAGACTCGAAGCTCTGGATCTGTCAAGGAACAAACTCTCCAGCGAGATTCCTGCAACGTTAATGCTGGTAACTTCCCTTGAGATTTTTAACGTGTCCTACAACAATCTTTCGGGTCCAATTCCCGTAGGGAACCAATTCAGCACGTTTGAGAATACTTCTTACATCGGCAACCCGGAGCTCTGCGGTTCACCTCTAACAAAGAAGTGTGGGAATCCGCTGCAGCCCTCACCAAGTCTGGTGCACAATCAAGAGCAGGAGTTGAGCTTGACACTGGAAGTGGCGAGGATCACCGCAGGGATAGGACTTGCAGGGGGTTTGATCGTTGGGGTGGCGTTGGAGCAGGCGTTTGGTAATGATGTTATGGATTGGCTGGCGAGGAAATGGCGCAAGTATCGAAGAACTACAGCCTGAGATAGATTTGAATGATGCTGCTTTCCTCTGGTTCACTGCCCAGAACGTGAGGAAATGGAACAAATGCTTTATAAAGTAATATCTCAAATCAAGTAAGAATTTAAAACTATACTTTCAAACCAAGCACAATCTTACTATAACAAAGAAAACCAAACACAAATCTCCATCATTGAAAATTGACGAGTTACCTTTTAACGAAATACATAATTATGAAATTTAGTGAAATTTACTAATTTTTTAAAAAGTAAAAATTAACTCGAAGTACTTAACATGTGGAATCATTTTTGGTAAATACTCTATTTTTCGTAATATTCCATCTTTCTCAATTTCTTTTGTGGTCTTCCATTGTACTATAAATTCATGTACCAAACTTTTCTTGCAAAGTGGAACTTCACCAATAAATGTACAAAAAGAAAATTCATTCATTAATTTAGGAAGAAGACACTTTTGTGGAGCAAAGTTTTTCAATTATGGAACTATCGGGAGAAATTCGCACCATAATTTTTATCAAACCGCTACATTTAATTTCCCACATTTTATATTTGCATTGGAAAATTTTGAAATTAGCAAAACTTGCCCACGCATATCGAAAAGACAAAATATACGTTTATGGCCTTAACTTTAAGCCAACTTTCTGTTTTGTCATTAACTTAGTTTGTTATATAATTTTTGTCACCAAGTTTTATTTTTATTTTGATTTTGACCAATGTTGAATTTCTTCTACCGAAAGCCAAACAAGTCCTTAATGTAATCTCACTCATGTCTTATAATAGTGATGTTTCTACCTCTTATTCATTCGCCTCATAATCCAATTTATCCATAGTAGCAGCCACCTAATATAACATCATTCGACCTTCATCGATTTTGCATATTTTTGACAGAATCAGCAACTATCGTAAACGTCGGTTTCCAATTCAATTGATTTATCCATCAAAATTTTGAAAAAAAAAACACATGTTTCCTTTACATAGAAACTGTCTATTTTTAAGGTCGGTTTGTTTTACGCGTGTTAAAATTCAAGATAGGCTAAATTGATATTTTGTCTGTCAAAAAGTGTACATACTATAAAAAATTATTTTTATTCCAAAAACAATTGTACTTATAAAAAGTAAATATTTAAAACTCTTAAGGTTTGTTGAATCCACAAAGAATTAATTTTCATATTTTCTATCACAAAAAAATAAAAATAAATTAAATTATGTAATTGCTATCCCAAAAAACGCCACCATTTGATTTCTTTCTCGTTTTTTTCTCCTTTGACCCAAAAAAATATTCTTGATTTGTTTAAATCTCTTTTGCTTTTCTTTCTTTTTATTTCCTCCTCCTACAACAATTCTTCAATTCAAAAACAAAATTCTTTATTTTTTTAGATCTCATAAATAGAATTTACAAAAGAATCGGTAATTATCATTCCGTATGTTTTATATATTTTTTTTATTTTTATTGTTGTTTAAATGGAAGGCCATTATGGTGAGAATCTGTATCTGATTATTGGGCGAATGATTCTCTCCGGACTAACACTGTGTTATTTATCAATAACATTGTGTGGACGTTTTCCATGAAGCAATTTTTGTAAAGGGCATCATCCACTGCGATACTTAATCTTGAAGGTCATCTCTCCTTCATTTTCTTCCACTGCGATACACACTTTAAAGAACTACTCTGAAAAAGACATGCGCTCCATGTAATTCGTCCAACGTATCATCTGGCTAATAATTAGGAAAGTGATACTTCATCGTTATCTTGTGAATCGATGGATGGTTCTCACTTAAAAAATATAAAATGAATCCTTTACAACTTCAAATGAAGAATAACACAAGTGAACTCAGGGAAATAAAATCACATGGACTTCATAAAAAATATAAAACTTTAACGGTGGTGACAGAGAATCTAAAAAGGTAGACATAATTTGATCACATTCAACTAAAATTCTAATTAAATTATCTAACGGTTATTAAAATCTGAGATCCAATTATCTAAAAAAAGGATTTATTACCTTCCTGAAAGCCTTGACAGAAATCCATAGCCGAAGCTGGGTTTGAGTACCCGGAGCTGTCGATCAAGGGATGAAGGAAAGCTCGCCTCGGGACCTCGGATCTGTGGCGGGGATGCTGATCACCGGGGGGGACACCGGCTGGAGAGCTTCATTGTGCGAGATGTCGCAGTGTTGTTGATGGGCTGGGATCTGAGGATGTTGGAGAGGACGTAGGTCACCACTGCCAGATCCGGATGGGTTGCTATTTGAAAGAGGGCGTTCGTCGAGAGCGGAGATCTAGCATTGGGCGAGCCAGACCTGGGTCTCTGTGGGGGGTTTGTTCGAGGCTGTCGCGGGTCATCAAGAAGAACAACCCTGGGGCCATGGCCGATGGTTCGTCGGGGAGTAGCTGACTCGACGGAGGCCGAAGCCGGCGGATTGATATCTGGGGAGGGGCAGCAGCAGCAGCGAGGGAGAAATCGGGGTCGGATCGATTCTCAAAGGGGGATCGACAGAGGGGATCTAGGAGAATGCGACTGGGCGTCTGGAGATGGCCATGACTTGCGGAGGAAGGATGAAACGACGAGGATGACCGACGATCTGGGCGACGATCTGACTTGAGGGATCCGCTAGAGTTGAACGACGAAAGGAGGCATCTCCTTGGGACTGCCTGTTGTTGGTTCTAGGGACGTTGGGGAGCATTCGGGTTCGCCACCGCTGGATCTGGAGAATCGGCACCATCTGGTCGCCACCAAGCTGGTTGCTGACGGCTGGGAATCGCCTTGGGGTTTGTTGGAGCTGGACGACACAAAGGGGGTCGTCTTGATGCCGTTGCGGTGAGTCAGCCGCTGGTGTCGATGGAGGAGCTGGAGTCACTGCTAGCACGCCGGGGCTGAGAAGGGAGCGGTTTGGTCAAGGAGGCGGCTGATAGCGGAGGAGACGGCTTAGGGCGTCGGGTATGCTGTGCGTTCGATATAACGGTGAGGTACAGGCTGGTCGCTGCGGACGTGGTTACTGCTGCTGCTGGAGCGGTCCCTGTTGCAGGCTGGGAAACCTGCGGCTGCTGCTGCTATTGGAGTGGCTGTTACCGGTTGGGAAGTCTGTGGCTGTAGTGAAGCTGTCTCGATTGAGGCTGGTGGCTTCGTCGCTACCGTGATCAGGATAGGGTTGAAGGCGACATAGATCCTGGGGTGCTCATCAATGAAGGTAACAGTCAGCTGGCTTTCTTTGCATTTCTTTGTTCCAAGACCTTGTTCAGGATGATCGAAGAATGGGAGATCGTCGGTGAGCCGAAAGGAAGGATTGAAATTGGAGGCCAAGTTTTTTCCGAGAGGAAAGCTTCAGGGCGTCGGGTCGCGCTTGGATGGTTCCTCTGTTCTTATCCCCGGGCATTGGCCTCTGTAAAAGAGACGGTCAAATTGAGGTCATCCCCAAAAAGGAATGGAGCGGTGCAGCAGGTCATCATTAGGATGACATCCCGTTGCTTATGTTGTGTTATCACTTGAGGGAGGAAGCCCTCTGGAAGGACGAGACCTGGAGGCTTGAGCTTCTTGTTGACGGGATTGATCAGACGATCCTCATCTAGGTAAAAATTCGATTTTCCTATGGCCATTCCATCGCAAGCCAGCATGCTCTATTTGTTTTTTTGTTCTGCCACTGACGGACAGGTGCTCTAACTTGCAGGTTCGCGACGGGAAGTACCTCTTCTTGCACGGAGGGGACGACATAAAATGGAACTGCAAGTGTACGAGTGCCACACGCCAGGTAGTACGGGCCGCGAAGATCCCCTGGCAGGACCTGACGATGATATGGTTCTTCTGGACGAGGCTGGAGAGCATGCTGTTCTCGAAGATCCGGCTGGGGAGAGCAGACGACCGTGAACCCGTGATGCAGCGGAGCAAGAAGCTGCTGAGCTAAGACAAGGCAGGAGGGTGGGCGGTTGAAGGGCTGTGTTTCTTGTCAATATTTTTAAGACATTTGAAACGTATTGCCTTGGTGTCCTGTGTCTGTGATTTGTTCCTCCCGAGCCACTTTGACATTTTAACCTAAACCCTTTTACATCGTATTTTATGGCGCACTTGTTGTTGCAAATTGGGAATTTGGAATATCTTTCAGCGATGGAAGGTCTTCTAAGTAACGTCGATTTTGGTCTTCTTCGAAGCCTATCGTGCGAGGCCCAAAATGACATTTATTACGCAAACATTTTGCCCTATTCTTTTGATGAGCCCGTTCATCTTCTCAATCTTCCTCTATTAAACCCTCGCGGTCTCCTTATCCGCCTCTTTTCTTGCTCTTAACCCTTATTGCGCCGTCTGTTCCTCCTCCATTCTCTCTTTTTTTTCAAAGCTACTCTACTGCAGTCAGCCATGGCCCCCAAGTGTTTTGCAAGTATACGCCGCTGAAGGGGTCCGGATTCTCCTTCAAGAGACTCAGAATCGACAATGTCATAACCCAATTTTTTCTACAAAATCACAATAAATACTAAAAAAAGAAAAAATCACCAGAAATCTATAAAAATCTTTCAAAATCATAAAAAAATCTAATTTTTTCCTATAATTGTAAGACACGTTCAAAGGAGAGAGGACACACTCAGGTAGAGATACACACAAAAAAAAATGCCTTTTAGATCCCAGATATAGGCCTATAACATAGACACATCTATGTTAGCATAAAATTAACTATGTTAGCATAAATAAAAAATATTAGCTAATAATTATCATTATAATTGCATATAAAATTTGATGGAAAATTTATAGATAAACATTAGATAGACCAATCAAGAAATAGATGCCCTAAAGATATAGATGCCCTAAATATAGACCAATCAAGAAATAGATGCCCCTAATATATAGATACCCTTATTATATGAGCATTTCTAAACAAATTCGATGATAATTTTCCAGATGATCAGTAGATAGACCAATCAAGAAATAGATGCCCTTAAATATTGATACCCATACACACTGAAGGAACGCTTGAAAAAAAATCAAGACTTCGTCATCATCAAAGATGATCGACAATTCCGTCCGTGAATCACGCTACCCGACAATCCGATACTGAGAGAAGAGACAGGCACCATTCTTTTCGCTGTTGTCGTCTTTCCAGTATATCACTTCGCTGGAGCCGGGCTCATCCACAGTAACCCACGGCACGATCATGGCTTCCCCCAGGAGATCCCTTCCGTTATGTGAATCTACAAGCCACTCCCATCCATCCACAGTAAACGATGCTCAAATCAACAAGAATATTTTAATGAACCCACAAGCATGAGGAGGACGAACACAGACGGCAAAGGAGAAAACAAACAGACACAATCGGGAAAAAGAGGAGAGGAAGATCAAGACTTCGTCGCCAACCCAAGACGTCACAAGGTTCCTTCGTTCCTTCGCTTCTGTTTCAATTTATGGATTTTGCCTACTTTTGATTTTCTTTAATTATAAAGCCGATACATGAAAGATACAATGAGAGAAGGCTTTGAAGAGAATTTTCAGGAGAAGAACAAGAAAAGAATCAAAGCAATCCGGGGGTGCGACCGTGCTGTAGCTAATTTGTCGACTACGACACCCACCCCGACTTCGGCAATATGGGGGCGAAGGCAGCAATCAGGCTAACAATTCCATCATATTTGCTCATCCATTGTTCTAAATTATAATTTTTGATCGTTTTTAGAAATACAGAGGGGAGGTGCTTACGTCTCTTAGAAAAAGAATAATAGAGGGGGAGGAGACAGATACGAAGCCCCCGACTAACACAGACAGACAAGTTGAGAAGGAGAGGCGGCATTGAAACGAGGCCAAGTCAACTTCCGACTACATCGGCCACAATAGTCTTCCTACACCCGACAGGACCTTCTCCTCGGCTTTGCGTAGCCGCAACATCAACACATCAGCAACAATGCCTTGCTCCAAGTCCCAGGCGCAGCGATCTCGTCAGTCAAATCCAGGTGTCCCCATCCATATCAGCAATCCCTTTGTATCACGGTAACGTCGTCATCAGACCGTCTCCAGCCCTGCCTGCAATCCCTGCCCCGTTGTCCATCCCAGAAGCCTGCACCTTGGATACAGCCGTTTCCTTGACCAGACCATCTCCTACTCGATCAATACCGCGGCAACTTGCTCTGATACAACACCGCCTTCCGTGAGCCCATACTGAGCCGTCCTCGCCGATCCCGTCCGCACTGCCGTTCCCTGGCACCACACCGCTGTCGCCAACCCACGGCGTCTCCTCGGCGTTCTCGGCTTCAACGACCGTGCCTCCTTCACCCACCAGAGGCTCCAAGAAGATCCCATCTCCTGCAGCGATTTCAGATATGAAGCCTTCCCCTAGGTGGTCGGCCTCCGATGTCAGCGACGATGACCGAGCAGAGCCTACCCTCAAATCCTCCAGCTCCTCTACAGTGTGTAGGTCTCCATCGTGACCCAGAAGCATGAACATCGCCCCAGTTGAAGAGGGGGGTTGCTGGCACGCCCATTGGATTGCAGCCGTCGATCCTGCCCTCGCCACGCCTCTGTTCTCCTTGTTGGGAAAAATCCCACCGGATAAAAAAGCCCTGGGCCAAGAGTTATATGATTGAGACTCTACACCTAAAAGAGCTTTTAGGTGAAGAGGTAACCCGACCACGATTTTCAACATGGTATCAGAGCCAGATTCGTCCGTCCCATCGGACAGAGATTCCGAACGAGGACGCCCGACCCTTGGACAAAGATCCGATGTGGGATTACGGGGAGGTGTTGGGAAAAATCCCACACCGGATAAAAAAGGCCTGGGCCAAGAGTTATATAGTTGTGATCCTACACCTAATTGCTAGCTTTTAGGTGAAGAGAAACCCCGACACGATTTTTAACACTCCTCAGTCTTGCTCGCAACCCGACCCGACAACCCCGCCAAGGACGAGGACCGTGATCCAGATGCTGGTCGAGGATATGCCCATCCCGGTCGTGCCGAAAACAAAGCCGTCGACGAGCTTCAGTCACCTCCACTTCTCCTCTACATCAATCGGATCTAGTCACGAGAGGTAAGGTTTCTTCCTATTTTGACTTTTCCTTCTCCTATTTTGACTATTCCTTCTGACTCTGGAAACTTTGCCAGTGACTTTGTGTTCCTAAGTTAAAAATGATTTCCTTTTATTACAAATTCCTCCTATCCTTGTATTGATGATTTATGCCGATTAGTTTTAGCAACCTTCCTTCTTCTTAATGTTTTATATTTTAACTTTGTTCATTTCATACGCGTTCCTCAGATGAAGATTTTAATTGAAAGACCTTCTTTTTCCGGTTTTGATACATGGGGAATCTTATTTCATTTTGTTCGATTATGCTCTCATCGTTTGACATTTATCATCTTGGTATGGCTTGTGCTAAAAATCATTTTTTCAAGTTTTTACAAGATTTTAAAATAAAATTCATTTTCTTAAAAACAGTAACCCTTTTGAGCTTGTTCCTTTTCAATTGCTTTATGTTACTTATTGAGAGTTCATGTCAATCGACAGTTATCGTTGCTTAAATGGGGATTTATTGAAAAATTTCAAACCATTTTCGAACAATTTATTTCGTCTATTCGATTTTACGCAGGCATCTCAGGAGCGTGCCTCGCGGCTCCGTAAAAATTATTGTTGTCTAACCTAGGTAAACTACATGGAGTCGGCGCCGACTTAATTTTTAAAAGTCTGATTTAAGTCGGAAAAATCAGAGTGAGTTTAAGGATTTCTATTTACTAACTCTGACATTTTAAGCATACGAAAATATGGCGATCTTTCAAAAAGATTTCTTGTTGATTAATGGATGTTGGATCCGATTCGGGAGTTGAGCCGGTCTCGAATTACGGGCATTGGACCCGAATTTATGTTTGTTTGATTAGAAAACCAGCACCCGACGTAAATCGTATTACGGGCATTGGACCGGTTCTGAAAACGACGGCGAGGACGGGTTGCCGCCGTGCTGCCGAAGGAGCGCCGGAGGGAACAGGGGTCCGTCGCTGCCGAATCTGAGGACCTTGGGAGGACGGATTGCCGTCGCTGATTCTAGGAAGTCGAGGAGAGAACGCGGATCGCCGCTGCAAGTTCTGGAGACGTCCGGGGGACTGAGATGAGAGGTGATAGGGGAGCCGTTGCCGTCGACCGGACCTGGTTCGCAAGAGAGAGAGGTGGGGTGGGGTTTGCCGCTGCACATCCAGGAAGAGGCGGTCGTCATCGGACTTGGGATGTCAACGGGAGGCTGTTGTTGCCGCTGGCATCGGGATGGTCGGGGGAGCTGAGATGGGGAGGTGACAGGGGAACAGCTTCCCCTGCCTCCATAGAAAATGAAATTGCTTCCCCCCCAAGAAATGATGAGTCCCCCCGTTTAGTGAAGAAGATGTTCTTCTTTTATCAGGCCTCCGAAAAACTTATTGGTTCTATCCCCCAAACTGTCTGGTTAGTGTAACTTCTCTGTTGAAGTTCATTGGAATCCCTTAGTCTAGTTGGAATTCAATTGATTTAGTTGAAATTCAATTGATTTCGGTTAGGGACATTAAAGTGAGAATTGTTGTGAAGACTGTCAGGGGACACAGCCGTCCTTGTTCTTCAGTCTGCCATGGATATTGTCGAAATCATCCTTCTTACAGTTGATCTTTCGGTTTGCCACAATCTCTTGGCCAGGTGGGAGAATATTGTCAGTGTGTTCCCATTGATGTTGCAGGGGCCGAGGAAGAAGGATTTGATTGTTTGACACTATTTTTTATTTATCATACCTTAATTGGCAACTGTCAAATTGTCGGGTAAGGAGGGACACCGTTGGAGAAAATTAAAAAAAAAATAGTAATAAAATAAAAATAATGATAAGGAATCGGCTTAGGCTTTGGCCATTTCAAAAATGAATGTTGAATCTATTTATGGGTTTAAATTATGGGCTTGTGTAATTGGAAGGAAATGATAATTCATGGCCCGTAGGATAATTTGAGGTATTACAATATCCGTGGCAAGTTATAGGTTCTACTTATCCTTTCGTTCCAGGAGTTCAATATCCTGTCGCCTATCCAGGCGTTATTAGTAATCAGGCTTTCAGGCCAAGTGCTGCGGTTTCTGCAGTTTGTGATAGCAGCTCTGTGTCATCTTTGGGGAGGTCATAGTTCTTCTGGTGGTCAAATTGAAGGTTTGAAGTCACCCTTTCTGAAGTAATGTGCCAATTTTGGCAAGAGGCCCCTTTCCAATAATTTATGCTATCGCCTTCTCTATATGTAGACCCCCCTGGAGCTAATCTATTCATCTATCATATACCTCAAGAGTTTGTGATCAGGAGCAGGCAAATGCTTTCAAGGGGTTCAGTACAGTTTTGAGTGCCAAGGTTTTTGTGGACAAAGCTACTGGTATCAGCAAATGCTTTGGTGAGAACTGCCTCTCCACTACATAATACTTAATGTATTTTGTTTAGAGGTTAATTATCTAGTTATCATTTTTGCTTTGTAGGGTTTGTGAGCTATGAGACCCCAGAGGCCGCTCAATCAGCCATTAGTGCAATGGATGGGTGATAATTAGGTGGTAACAAATTGAAAGTTCAGCTGAAAAGAGATAACAGACAGTGCAACCCTCATATCTCTCTGAGACTCAAGATAGGTCAAGTTATTCGTTTATATTTCTATACGCGCGCACGGGGCGGGTCCGCGTAGCCTTAGGCGTGCGCGAGGCGGTATTGGGCAGCCCGAGGATCCGGGCCCGCTCCTCCAAGGCCCAGTCCGGTCGGCGTTACGGCTCGAACACCGGACGCTACGGAAAGGGGCCCCAAGGTTGGGCCTTCCCGTGATTCGCGAACGGGTCTGCGGGGCGTTTCGCCAATCACTCGAAGGTGGGGGGCGAAAGGCTGCGTTGAGGCCTCGCATCGCGAAATTCAAGGAGGGCCCAGTGAGCGGCTCGAGTCTGCCGTCACCTCATCCTAAATGGCTCCGAAAAAGAGGTGTGTGGGGTTTAGTTTAGCTTTGGAAACGTTTGTTCGGAGTTGCCACCGACATAGTTATAAAAATGTGATTTTAAATCGAAAAAATCAGAGTTCTGGGTTTGGAGATTCATATTTACTAACCTTAACATTCCACCACATGCAAAAAGGGTGGCGATTTGTCCGAAAAGTTACTTTTGATTGACGGGTGTTGGACCCGATCCGGGAGTGGGCCGGACTCTTATCGACGTTTTAACGGGCGTTGGACCCGAATTTAGGTTTGCTTGATTAAAACAAAACATGCGACGTAAAACCTAAGTGCCGAAGCAAGCGCGCAAACACAAACAAGTATTTAGATCAAAAGAGCGGGGAAGGGGCGGTGATTGCGGGACTATGCACTTGGGCCCGCAATCCGTTATATGTGGGCTTTAAATAAAGTTCGGGGAGGCCCGCACCTCCTCTTTTTACCTTTAGTGAAGGTTGGGGCCGTTTTATCTTCGAGCCCGCGGTTTTATGCCGAGGTAGATCCGCGCGGTTTGATACACGCGCCTTCATGTAATCTTCGAAAGTTTGAAGTCGTCCTTCCGAAATCGCATGCTCAGTGTACATGCAAAATAAAATGTAAGTGTGGTCGAAAAGTCCTAATTTAAATCGAAGTGGATAATTAGGACTTAATGAAATAAGAGATATACTTATGGGGCGTTGTGAGCCCGTTGATGTCGATCGTCCGCGCCGTCGGAGGATGATATTCCTTGGTAGTGAATTCATCGGTGTTTACATGCAAAGTAGAGGAAGAAACAATGACATGCCATGTCATGCCATTAATATCGATCAAATTTGAATGAAATTCGAATCGAATTAGTAAGACATGTCTTACCGTGAATCGGTAGGGTCGGATTGTGATCCTTCGATATGTCCAAGTTTCGCCGTGTTTTACATGCAAAACAAGAAGAGATAGAAGTTAGTAATGCGTATTGAAATCAAGCATTAGTTTACAAGTACGTAAGTAAACTTAAACGAAATAATGTTGTTCGAATTTCACAAAAATTAAAATAGTGACAAAGAAACTAAAAATGCGGGCACACTCAAATTGCGTTCAGCTAAATAACCGGAATAAGTTAAACAACGTTTATTGAAAATCTAGGCTTTTTAACAATAATAATAATAAAGATAGTTCAGGAAAACGGTGACCATTAAAAAAAACGAAAATTGAAAGGATTCGTCACATTTCCGAAGGACCCGCATCCCAGCAAACACTCATCCACCTTGGGGGAAACACCCGTAACTGGACCTGGGAAAAGTCGTCTCACCGTCCTCACGCGAAAGCGATCGGAGTGGAAGCCGCGTCAAAGGGGAAGGCTCCGGTGGTCACGGTTAGGGAGACGACGGCGGAGAGAGCTAGGGAGTCGGATCAGGGCCGGGGTGATCGGGGAGCTGCCGGGGAGTGGTAGAGCTGCCGCTGGTCTGGGCTCGGAGAGGATGGTGTCGCTGCTCGGGCTTGGGATACCGGGAGGTAGAACCGCGGCTGCCGTGAGATCCGAGACCGCCGGGGGGAATGGGTTCACCGGAGAGGGATGACTGCTGCGGGGAGGAGATAGGGCGGAGCGCCGGGGAGGGTGGAGCTGCCACCGTAAACGGATCTGAGGGGAGAGGGCCGTTGCGCGTTGTCGGAGCTGGTCCTGGGGTTCGCCGGAGGGATTGTGCTGTTACCGCCGGGGAAGAGAAGGGCTCCGGTGCCAAATCTGAAGACGTCCTCGCCTGGAGAGCATGGGCTTCGTCTATACGGACCTTGAAGACGCCGGGGAAGGAGCTGATGCTGAGGGAAGGTGGCCCTGCTGCCATAAGCTCCGGAACGTCGGAGGGAGGCTGATCCGCCGGTGTTGGGTTGTCAGAGGGTCAAGGAAGTCGCCGGAGCTGAGGGGTTTGCCAGAGCCGCCACGGAGCTGCTGGCTGACTTGGGGCGTCGGGGAGGATGAATGGCGCCGTGGCTGAGCCTCGGGGACGCCGGGTAGCTGGAACGGGAAGGGGTCGCCTTGGGGCTGCCTGCTGTGGAGCCTAGGGACGCCGGAGCTGAAGTGGGTTGTGCCGGAGGAGCTGCGATCCGCCGCTGCCGGTTCTGAGGGAAGGCCGGGAGGAAGGGTTGCTGCCGGAGGTTGGGACGCCGGGGACGAGCTGCCGCCGTGGGTTGGCTGCCGTCGTTGGTGAAGGAGGACGCCGGAGAGGAGTGGTTTTGCTTCCGCGAGATCTCTGACTTTGGAGAACGCCTGGAAGACTGGTCTGTTGCCGCCGAGACCTGGGGCGCCAAAGGAGGTTGAATCCGCTACGGGTGGAGCCGGGGAGACTGGGCTGCCGCCTTGGGGAGGAGTTGCCACCGTTGGGAGGCGCCGAGGAGAGGTTGCTGGGGGTGCCATTGACTGTCGCCGGTGGAGTGGTGGATGGCGCCGTGGGTAGAGCCGTGGAGCTGCCGTCGTGGAGCTCGGGGACGCCGGAGGGGATGTGTCTGCCACCGTCGAGTCTAGATGCGCCGGGAAATGGTAAATCGGCCGGTGCCTGATGTAGGGATGCTACTACTAGTCGTCGAGGAAGTCGAGGCTGACGTGGGCAGCGTCGCAAGTCCAGGAGGATGCCGGAGGAGATGAGGCCTATGTGGATGAACCCGAGGCGGCTGGATGCGCCACAGTGGGACTGAGAGGCTGCACGAAGGTGCTCGCTGATAAGAAGGCCTTGGTTCGTCCGAGGTTAGGGTGGTGACGCGACTGCGAGGCAGAAGCTTGTTGTTTCTGTAATGCGCCTTGGTGAAGAGACAGGGAAGGAAGCTGGGATCGATGGCGAAAACAGCCGAGAAGAATGAAAATGAAGAATCTGGTCGTTTGCGAATCGGAAGAAGAGAAGTTGTCGAGGTCTTTGGAGAGGAAGGATGCGAAGGGAATCGAGGAGCAAAGGAGGAGGTCCGATAGCTTCGGAAATCCCCTCTGCTTTCCTCCAAAAGAAATATGAAGATTCCCCCGAGAAAATTGGTATGAATTTCTTTGGAACTCTTCGACCTCCCCCCTCCTCCGAATGAAAATTCCCCCCCTTTGTGAATTGGTGAGCTCCCCCTCCTTTTATCCTCCCCACTTCAGATTTCTTTTCTCGTCCCCCTCGTCCGGTTCCTTCTCCTCTGCCCCCTCTCCCCATTTCCAATTTCGTTGAGTTTGGTCAGGATTGGATTGGTGCTGGTCAAGAGGATTGAAACCGTTAGGGAAGAGGATCTTCTTGGACGTCGCTGAATCACCTTTTCCGCAGGAGATCGGTGGGGGGCGAAGAATTCAGGGGAAGCTTCATGCTGCCAGGTGTGTTGTGATCCTGGTTTGGTAGGATCTTGTCGGGAGAGTAAAGGTAAGTTGGTTTTAACTCTCATTTTGCTCTAGGCTGGGCCAGCTTTGTTGTGGGCTAAGTTTAGCAAATTATTGTGGGCTGAGAGCTGCCTTGGGCTCTTTGTAATGTGTTTATGGCTTAGGGGTTGGATTTGATCAGCTTTTGGGGTTGGGCTGTTCTTGCTTGGCCCTTTTCTTTGCTTCGGACTGAATTTGGTTGAGACTGTTGTTCCTGACTGCCAATTAACCGTTGCTGCTGCTGATGCTGCGTTAATCTTTGTTGGTGAAGAAGACTCAGTTGGGCAGCGCTAGCAGCTGGTGCAGGTTGCCTCGGCATATTCAACAGCTGTTGCTGCTGTTACTGGGCTATCTTCAACTTGATCAGAAATTCTGCATCGCATCCCCTACAGCATGTGAAAGGCCATCCTGAACAGTCAGGGAAGTCGGCATCCTGAAAGAATGGGACTGTGCTGGCCTTTGTTGACTAATGGCACTAGGCCACAGTTGAGAGCTCAAACCCAAGCTGCACCGAGGCAGAAGAAGTGGACGGAACGGGAGGAGTTTGTCCAGTGTGGGGAAAGGATGTTTGTTTTATACATATATTTTTTTATTTTGTGTAAAAATGGATTCCAAAGTTATATGGGCTTGGGCTTTGGCCATTTTGGGAGAATGAACATCGGGCTTATTATTGTTTGTGGCCCGCGTACTAATTTGAGGTATTATAATTTCTTTATTCACTGGTGGAGGGCTTCTCAAGTGAGTGATGATTTCTCACTTGGAACATGGTTTCTTTGGATTTTCTTGCTATTCTGTGATCTGCTTTGATAAGCCTGTAAAATGGATATGGGTTTACTTTATTTTCAGTTCATAGGCATGTTTG
Source organism: Melastoma dodecandrum (assembly GCA_029817715.1). NCBI lineage: Eukaryota > Viridiplantae > Streptophyta > Magnoliopsida > Myrtales > Melastomataceae > Melastoma > Melastoma dodecandrum. The sequence goes on from JARUPY010000237.1 coordinate 1,610,681, forward strand.
GTGTTTAGGACACGTCGTATTTCTCTAGTCCAGTATAACTTGCTATTCTCTGCATGTCAAGAGATTACTTATTTGCGCGCTATTTGGTTGCAGATCCTCTTTTTGACCAGAATAAATAGAAGGTCAACTGGCCGATATTGTCTTTTTCAGGGCTATGATACATGGTGGACCGGGTATCTACTCAACCCCGAGAGATGGAGAACAAGTCCCTTTCGCTTGTGGTTGTCAAGACCAGGACGGGACATCAATTTGTGTTTAGGTAACAAATAAGTGCTTGCTCCTCATTTTCATCGGCAGAGAAACGAGGGATCAGTAATTGTTTTCGTGCTGTCTCCTCTATTGCCTTGCTGAGCTTTGGAGGGGTGGATGGAAAATGCACATCGGCTTCATATTCACGTTGGCACATGTTTTTCTTGCTCTTGCAAGGTTGATTGTATCGGTTACCGCCCATTATTCCTCTGTGATCACCAGACTGCTTAGATTTCCCAATTTCTCTTTGATTTGGAGAATTCTTACTTGTGAATGACAAACCTGAGAAAATGCACTGGGCTTAGTGGATAAGTCTGTGTTGCCTGCGGAGGAGAAAGGGGTAAGATTCCAGGAATTGTTCCTGTTGAAGAATCTCAATCTCAGGTGGTTTGGGACGGATGGAATTGTGTCAGAAGAGTTGATTTTGCCATAGACTGATTAGTTCTTTTTTAGGTGAGGTTGTGGGTGGTTGAGCTGTTCGAGGAAAGGATTAGCTAGTGATTTGGCCACTTGGTTTGATAACCCTGTTGGTAAGAGATGTGTGGGGATCCATTTGTTTGAACTTGTAGCTTGACGGCCGCGTTGAAGATGGTGCAACCTGAAAATGGTTTGCTGTCTTCGATTTCCGGAACTATCAGCTGTCCGGGACCAGTCAGCCTCTCTTTCTCTGATCTTCGCCCGACCTGAAATTTATCTGTTCTTTTGGTTTCCTTATTACATAACGAGATTGGACCAATATGCCACGCTCCCCTTCCCCAAGAACTCCCCGTAGTAGTTGGCATATTAAGTTCATATGTCAAAACATCTTAACCAATCCATAAGTAATCCATTGGTGATGTCTATTATTACAACACCCGACTGAAGATCCGGAAAGTCATCATTCCCCTCGTCTGGGGCTTCGACTTCTTTCTCATCTAAAAGAAATCACTCTCTCTTCTCTTGGCATGGACCACAAACTTCAAGTCGTCCTGCTCTTTCTTGCAAACTACATGCGCCCCACACTTCTTGAGCGTTACTCCCGTCCCAAGGAATCTGAACGTTATGTTACTCCAGTCCGTGCCCCCAGCGAAATCCTCCTCGTCTGCATCGGCATGTGGCTGGCGAGGACGGTAAGTGAACCAAGTATGAGCCGATTTCCACTTATTCATGTAGATCCCACCTATGGTTTTATAACAAAGAACACAGTCCACGAATTTGAAGGGGTCGCTCATGGCCCATGGCTCGACTTCGAAAGTGATGGATAACGCCAGGCCTAAGATATCATCCTCCACCATGCCCTCTGGTAGAGCAATTTGGAATTCCGATCTACAATCCGTTGTTTGGAAATTCATCCAGCTTGGAATCTCATCCACCGGAAGAATGACAATAGACACTCCCTGGAACTTGCGGACCATCTGTATTTAAGTTCCCCAGAAAGAACATGAATGACGAGTGACAGGACAGTCAGGGATATTTTTCTCTTTCGACTCTACCAGCATACGTTCGATGTCATGTTTCAACAAAAATGTGAAAGAAAGGAATAGGGGAGTTAGGAACCTGGTAAGGAAGCGATTCGTTCATGTAAGCCGAGCCCAGATTCTGACAGCCTGATAAATTCACGTAGTGTATTCTTTGTGTCCGGCTCATGAATGTGTGGAGTCTCGGTAAAGTCCTCAGCCTTTGGCAATCATCCATGTAAAGCCTAACAAGATGCGGAGGAAGCCCTCGAACTTCTTCGAGACTCTCGCATTCTCTCAGCTGCAAGTCTTCCAGTTTCTCCAACCTGCTTATGCTGGTAGGAATGAAGGAGAGTTCTTTGCATGAGTCCATGCCCAAGACTTTGACAGCTACGAGGTTAATGATGGAATCCGGCAGTTCTTTCATTGCAGTTCCTTCCAAGTGGAGCTCCTCGAGGAACTCAAGCTTCTCCTCAATATCTGGGAATTGGGTAAGCTTAAAGCAACCGGTAAAATTAAGAGTTTGAAAATGCTTTGATTTCAGCGAGCTTGGATAAGTAGATAGATTGTGACAGAACCCGAGGTTCAGATGGATGAGCTCATCAAGGGATCCAATTGCCTCGTTGAGCCCAGTCAGATTCTTACACCCTAGGAGATTCAATTCCTGCAGCTTTGAACTCTTTGAAAGGTCGGGAAGTGTGACAAGTGATTCACAGCTGCTCAAATTTACATACTTCAGTTCAGTGAATTCCTGCTCTTCTTCTTCTTCTTCTTCGTGTAGGTTGGATTCTGTTAGTTCCTTGATATGGCTCCTCTGCATATCAAGTCCGACGAGGTGGCTGAAAGCCCCAAAGCTCATGGTAGACGCTGAGTATGCCGGCCACTCGAGCCATCGTAGTTCACTTGGAAAGTTCAATGGCTCCTTGGGATCGAAGGCATTTCGGACTATGAGCAGCCTTAGCCCTTTCGAGAACTTGAAAGTATTCGAATTGATGAGTTTCTTCCGTTTCTTAGCCAAATCCAGCACAATACCTTTTACTGCATAATTCTCCGGCACCTGTTAGGACATAAAAAGGCAATTATCATTCTATCATCTGGGCGAGTGACAACTCGACAGATTATGATATATGAAAGTCTTTTACCACATCATCTGACAAAACACGAAGAAAATCTTTGTCCGACCATATCCTGCTAGGGAGGCCGGTAGACCTTTCATCGCTGACAATACTTTTACCCATCAACTCCAATAGATCATGCATACGGAACTTGTCGTCCTCCACAGTGACCAAGCATCTTTCGACCAAGACCTTTGTTTCTATCGTCGTCTGAAAACCACAACTATCAAGGATTTTCATCACGTAGTCACTCTTCCAACCATTGAAGAAGCACGCTATGTCCAAGAAAACCTGCTTTTGCTGATCGTCAAGCCCTTAAAAACTAACTTTCAACACGGAATTTATGGTTTTGTCGGCATTTTGGCTGAGCTTTTCCAATGTGCTTTTCCATTCCGGCTCCGTTCTAGAGTTTAAGAATGCGCCTAGCACCACGAGTGCCAAGGGAAGCCTAGCAGCATAATCCAAGAAACGATCAATGAGAAGATCATCTATCTTTACATTTTCCTGCCCATCACAAATGGCATGGCGTTGGAAAAGACTTTCGGCTTCACTTCTGTCTAGTAAAGGTATTTCATAGACATGTTGAACAGGAGCAGAAGCAAGCACATGTCTGTCTCTTGTTGTTATAATAGCTCTGCTCCTTTTGCCAAACCAATCGCGATCTCCTGCCAATGCATCGAGCTGATCGGAGCTGTCCAAATTGTCGAGAATGACAAGGACTCTTTTATGACATAGTCTTTCCTTAATGAGATGCTTCCCTTGATCAACACTAGGCACAATTAAGTCAGGTTCTCTTAACAATTGCCGCAAAAGTGATTGCTGCGAAATCACGAGATCAGTCATCCTTACATCTCGAAGAAAGCACCAGTCATCGAACTTATCCGCTATGTTGTTGCATATGGCCTTAGCAAGAGTTGTCTTACCACCACCTCCAAGTCCATGGATTCCAATCATTAAGACATCATCGACATGAGGAGACATGTGCAGTAGCGGCTTAATCTTCTCAAGACGTGAATCGATCCCAGTAGGGTGCTTGGCAACTTTCAGAGGTACACGATTCAGTATCTTCAAGACCTTTTTCACGATTCTTCCAACAACAGGGCCTTCATCTTCCCTGCGAGTAAGGAAGAACATTAAGGTCAATGCATATGTATACGTATTAGGTCGAAGACTAATTGGAGTGTCGATGTCGAGTCCATCAGTTTACTTACCCATCTTGGACGGATTCGCCGATCAGATCGCCCCCTTTCCAAAGTGCGTCGCGCCAAATATCCGCCATCTTCTTACCGTGCAGTGCCTCCATTTCCTCCATGGCAAGCTGATAACACCCTTTAACGCCCTTCTCCTTCTCGTGCAATCTCACTTCCCCGGGGCTCACTTTATAGAATACCGGGAGCACGACGATCTTCCCCAATTTCTCGCGCTCCATTATCTTTGCCAGCTCGTTGAGACACCACTTGGATCGTGCATACTCCTTTGAGAACGTGACGACAGCGATGCGAGATCCTTCGATGGCATCGAAGAGATCCCCTCTCCTGTCTCCCTGCTCGAGCTCCTTGCTGTCCTTGAAAGTGTAGACGCCCTTGTCGCACAACTTCTCATAGAGACGGCTGATGAACGTACCACGGACATCGACACCCCTGAAGCTTAAAAACACACCGTAGTTCCTCCGGGATACTGAAGAAGAAGAAGAAGAAGAAGAAGAAGAAGAAGAAGAAGAAGCCCCAATTAGAATGAAGAAGAAGAAAAGAAGAAGAAGAAGAAGAAGAAGAACAAGCAGCCCCATTAGAATGATGATGAAGAAGAAGAAGAAGAAGCAGCCCCCATTAGAATGAAGAAGAAGAAGAAGAAGAAGAAGAAGAAGCAGCCGCCATTAGAATTAGGATGTCAGAACGATCCTCGCTGACAGTAAAGCGCAGACACAGATGATTGGACTCAATCCTGTAAATATATGTTAATCGCTAAACAATCCCGTTTCAACCCTAAAAACTTTCCCGGATGCCACCTCCACCGGGAAACCTTCAAAATGGGAGAAACTCCCTTTGGATTAACTTCTTGTTTAGAATAAAAATTTGATTATGTCAACCATTAAGATGTATTTTTGTGATTCTCTTTTACATTTTTTTATAAGGATAATCAAAAGATTTATAATTCATACAGTAAGTTTTGTTTCTTTTTTTTGTCACGGTTACTATTTACAAAAATTATAAATATTACAATTCCTTTGTATTTACTTTACGAATTATATGTTTAACTTTATTTTGTATTGGCAAAATATACGTTTAGGTCCCTAAGTATTGACGAACTTTCTTTTATGTCAACATCTTTTTTTATATATAAAAATGTCACTAACTATGTCATCAACATTTTTTCTGGTTAATCTTGAATTTTTTGTAGTGAAAGTCAAACAAGGCCTTAATAGACAATTTTTATTTATTGACTAAAAAGGGAAAAAATAAAAAAAAAATTGAAAAATAATATCGAAACTTTTTAGGTATTTTTTAATTTTAAAATTTTGATGAGCAAATCAAGTGAATTGAAAGACGAAGTTAACAATAGTTACTGATGCTGTCAAAAAATATTCAAAATCGATGAAGGTCGGATGATATTATGTTACGAGACTGCTACTACGGATAAGTAGGATTATAAGACGAATTAATGATAAGTTGAAAATCCACTGTTATAGCAAGAGAGTTAGACTATATTAAGGTCTTGTTTGGTTTTTCGCTATAAGAAATTCAAGATTGGCTAGAAAAAAGGTTGATGATATAGTTAATGACATTTTTGTTTATGAAAAAAAGATAATGACATAAAAGAAAGTTCGTCAATACTTAGGTACATAAACGTATATTTTGCCTTTTGTATTTAGAAGCAATGAATTTATAAAATAGTACATATATTCAATACAGTACGATAAAATTGAAAGATAATTTAAGAAATTATTAAAATTTTTTGCAAAATCAAGATTTTGTGAGTGTTTTTTTTTGCATGACAAAAATCTCGGGCCTGATTATGAGAAGCCCATAAATCCATGCCATTTTATGAGAAACCCAAAAACCCATTTCGTCGATCCATATCAAGTCTACCGAGATTGTGTCATAAATGTTTTGTGCTCATTTTATAAAGCTCATAAGTCTAGGGGTCTTTTAGAATGTTTACAAGCCCACCGTTATGTGAACCCGCCAGGAAAGTACTAAGTCTACAAAGGACTGTTGGAGTCAAAGTCTACGAGGGTCAGCGTCTACGAGGATCAAAAAAGATATTGATTCCGAGATTTTGGAAAGATTATGGGGCCACGTTCCCATTTGAAAATATTTTAGATGGAGAAAATCTGGAGATTTGATTTAATATAATTGATTTAATATAAGAAATAAAAATGGTTAAGTTGGATAAAAACCACATCTACCAGGATTTGTTACCAAGATTCTAGAGAGTTGATTGAGAGGGCCGACCTTCAAATTATTCTAAAGACGTGGTATACATCATGAGCATATGTTGACATGATAGCCAATTTTGGGCCTAAATTGATCTTAGCCCACGAAGAGCTTTGTTATAGTCCATGACAGCCAATTTTCGTTTGTCTTTACAAATGCAGAGAAATTTAATAAAAATACATCTAAGTTATTAACATAAACGACGTTTTTGTATTATTGTTGTACGAAATAATTACAAATCTTTACAAAATTTTTATTTTTAAAAAAATTGATCCGTAGGAGGAAAGGCTCCCCCGCCCACCCACCTTATTGCTAGTCTTTGGGATGGCAAATCGGGCAAACCGATAAGCTTCTTGTCCAAACACGATAAAACTCGACACAAAATACGTCGATCCAAACGCGATCTGTTAAGGTTTTCGTGCTATCAAAGTTGATCCAAATACAAAGCGATTTATAACGAGTAGATAAGAAACGACTCGTTAAACACGAAATAATTTAGTATAAATAGACATAATATCTAAAATATATCATAATTCAACGAGTAAAAACTAAAACAAATCCACAAAAACCCATGATAAAATTATGAAAATAATAATTTGATGTTCAAATTAATATAATACAAACAACTTTGAATGTATTATGGTGTAGACGGATTTCAACTTCCTGCAAAAAATTTGTGATCATATATTACAAAATAAAATTGTAAAAATAATTATGACATAAACAACTTAATTAACCAATATTTGTTGAACTTTTAGATTAAGAGATGTCTTCATTATCCATATATAACCTAACGATATTTTCCGCAAGTTCATCGAGTTGTAAATATTCTTTACTTTAAAAAAACCTAGCATTTGGGAAAGGAAAAACCTAACCTACTGGGATATATTTTAATTGGATGATGTTGAAATAAGTTGTATATTATTATCTTTTATTTAAAATAGTCTAACATTTCCTAATGAGTCGGATAAGGGGTATACGACCCAAAACTAATCCATTATCATATCGGGTAGGTTGACACGGTAACAATACGAACTTATGAAGTTTAAAATTCATATGCTAAAATTAGGAGATCGTGTCCAAAATTGTCACCTCAAACTAGTCTCGTTCAAGCACTGTTTGCATTCAGTTCTGATCGAATACTTGCAATTGGTGGTGGGTGAGAAAAGAACACTGCCCACTTCGACTTCTTTTCACTTTCACTTATATTACGATACCTGAATACATAAGTAAAATATAAATTTCATAATAATAATAATATTTTAAATTAAAAAAACAGCTTGAATCAAGGCGATGTAATTCAAAATCAAAATATGCTTTTTTTATATATATATACTTTTTGTCTGAAATCTTGCCCAACGAAAAGCATTTTGTTCAGAAAACTTGCTGAAAAAGCTTTTCGACTGTCCGGACTCCTTTCTTAAATACATTTGTTGAAAAACTTAGCCATTTTTCTAGTAATTTGTAAAATCAATTATAAAAGGAAATCGTTAAAATTTCGTGCATGTGGGACATAAGTATTGTTTTTTTTGTTTTTACATGTCATAGTGACTTACGTTCACTGTTCAAACATTTAAATCTTATATTTTTCTACGTGACATGACAAATGTTCATATCCCACACACTACATATAATTCGCACTGGTGATAATATTCCTACGTAATTATTTATAATCTCCCTTTTTCCAATCGTCAAAAAAGTTGAATCAGACACAAAGTAAAGATATTCTTAAAGATTTGAAAATCTTTGGACTTGGACCCACATAATTTATATTTTTCCTTTTCGCTTGGAAAGTTGAAAGGACCACCCAAAGTAAAAGTTTCTTAAGATTTTTTTAAAACAAAATATAATCTAAAATTAAAATATATGTAAAGAAAACAATGTGAATACTTTAAAACTGAAAAAATTTATTTGAAATTATATCAAGCAGCCTATAATTATGCGTCCTTTTTAAAATATTATCTATCGCTTTTAATTTTGTTAAATGTTGTGATTCTTCTTTTATATGTTTCTGTGCATGGTTTGTATTGTCGCTTAGATCATGGAGGAACAAACCCTAATCCCATCCCCAATTGATGATGGGGGATTGTTCCCTTTTACAGTGTCAAAATAAAGAATCTCGTCTTTTAGGGTAAAAAGCAAACATATTCCTCAACTACCGTCCCTTGATATTTTGTCTTTTTCTAAACAACTTATTAAAGCCTTGAATTTTAAAAGTTTTTTAATTAGGTCCTTGAAATGGCTGGAGAAGGAAAATCCACAGGAAATCCTTCTGAAGCTCCTCCAAGGCTGGAGCTCGTAAATGAGTCTAGAATGACTCCGTATGGCATCAGCAGGAGGATAAATGAATTGTTAACTCAGCTGACTAGGCCAGGAGGTCTTGATAATCAAGAGAGCCGACACCTTGCTGAGGAGGTGGGTTCAATTGTTAACAAGATGTTAGACTCATTGGATCATGAGAGAAGGTTAAAAAGGCCTGAGACAGAGGCGACTTCTGGGCAGGAAAGTACAATTGGAAAGCCAGTCGATAAATTGAAACTGGGAGGAAGAAATTCCAACCAGGGTCAGGCTAAGAGCGTAGACGAGATGTATAAGGAGTCAGTGGCTCCGTATATCTTAGATCCGCAAAAGCGAAAGGCCAACAGGAACTCTCAGAGTGGAGAGTTGGCGAAAGACCTAAGGAAGTCTTTAGGTCTGGCAGATGACTGTAATACCTCAAATGGGTTTTTGCGATTCCGTATAGATTCCACGGTTTCTTTAAAACAAAAGGCTAAAACTGTCCCTGTCGAGAGAAGGAGTACGAAACGCAGAACTGTATCATGGAAACTAACATATGTTTGGCCTGTAGGAGGGAGTACAGAAGACTCTTTAGATTCATGACGACAAGGATCATATCGCATAAGTTCTTACAGCAAAGGATATCATTTGTGACAATCTTGAATCAATCCGTCAATCGGACACTAGAGCCACGAACAATTACATAGAAGAGCTTATTGTTTCAACCACCTTATAAACCACTATAAAACAAAATACATAAATGGGAAACTTGCATTCTCTTCCCCGAGGTCAACTCCTCGGCGAATTTCGGCAACAGGAGTGTGAAAAATCTGAGGTTCCTCTAATCTCCTCCCTAATTCCCATCACATCGGCAACAACATTCACTCCAAGGCAGTCATCCCAGAGTATTCTACGGCAGCAAAGGAGCTTCCCCGAATCTAGCCAGTAACAGCCCCAACAATCGACAAGCAACCACAGCAAAGTCAGAATCAGGAACATATGAATAACCAACAGTTGCAAAAGTTCAGCTAAAGGTTGGAACCTCAGTGAGGTGGCATCAAAGAATGATCATCACCTCAAACATGACAACTTTAATGGGAACAATCAGATCGCCCAACATACTTACCTGAAACACCAGATCAGGTGAAGATGGGAACATTCCAGCCGCCAACGAACAATTACTCAACATCAGCCTAGCTCAAGGCCTGGAAGATCCTCGTTGGCTCCCAGCACGAAGAATCGCTGATGGGAGGGGATGATCTTCTTGCCAAGGTCGAGAACAACAATGCGTAGCTGGCCAGTTACCTGCAGATGGATTTGAGAACCATAGGAAACATTAATCAGATGCAAGGATCTGTCCACCGCTTGCGACGTGCTACCTCGCCACAGACCTTGCAGCTACTCCTTGCACGGCCCCACCTGCATGTGATGAAAAGAAGAAAGCCAGACGCAGAGAAGGATACAAAAAGGAAGGACTCGGCAAAAGAAAATCCACCAGGACATTACCTCATGGGCCTTGGCTAGTCTCACCCAAGCCCATCTCCATACATGCCCAACTCGGTGCCAAGGCCCCCGAGGCTAAATAAATTCAGCCAAAACCAAATGGCCACCCAGCCCTCCCCAGTTTCAACAAAACGACCCAAACCCAGCCCAAACCAAGGAAACAGGCTGGGCAAAACAAACACAACCCACAATAGCCTGATCAAGCGTAAACCCAATCCAAAGAAGAAGCCCAGTCCAACGCACAAACCAAAAGGGTGACCAAAACAAGCCCAAGCCCGAATCGAATAAATGACTTACCTGCAAGCCCCCGACAGGATCCTGCCAAAAATGATTTCGACGCGCACACTCCTCTTCTGATAGCTACCAATTCAGGCTAAACACCCCAGCCACCGGTCTCCATCTGTAGAAAAGGGGATTTCGACGACGTCCAAGGACGATCGTGTCTCCAAACGGTTTTAATTCCCCCAACTAAAGTCAAACTAGATTCCAACTAAATGAGGGGAGGATTGAAACGAAATTCAGGGGAACCTCACACCAAGGAGACGATTAACCAGATTGAAGAAATCAGAAGGATTGAAAAGAAAAAATACAAACCAGATAGTTGGCGGGGTTGGGGGGAAAGGATAAAGGGCCGAAGAAGACTCTTCATTCGTGGGGGCAATAAAACAGTTAGCTAAAATTTTTCTCAAAGAAATTCAGAGGGGGGGTCGACCGGTTTTTTTGGGGGGGGGGGGTGTGAAAAAGAAATTCTCACCAAGTTTCCAGGGGGGGAGGAATTTCATTTTTTCCAGAGAAGAAGGGAGATTAACAGAACCTTTGTTCTTCTCCTTTCTTCCCCGGTGGCCTTCTACGATTGCATCACCTCCAAACCTCCACTTCCCTTCGAAGCCTCCCATCCTCTACACTCTGTCAACTGCCTCATTCCAAGGATTCTGGGAGCGTCTCTGAGCAAGAGGGGAGGCTCATCCTGCGGCCATGTTCATTACCATCCGTCAACAGCCATTCCTGCACCAAGGTAAGAAAGAAGCCGGCCCGGGAACCCCCCCGTTGACGACCAATCCAAGTGGAGCAAGCAACGGCGACGACAGGGAAGACATCATACCTCTGGTGGCAGCCGGCTTCAGCTTCACTTGGTGCAGCAGCAGCGGCATTAACCCCCGACAGCGGACTTCAGCTTCATTGAACGCGGTAGCGGTGACGCTAGCCTTCGACGACAGCCCCGGTTCTAGCCATGGCGGCCTCCAACTTCATCAGCTTCAACGACAGGGACAAATTCCCTTGACCCAACCAGCTCCAATCCTTCCCCTCCTTTGCCGGAGAACCGTGTCCAAGCCTCCTTTAGCAAACGCTTATAAGAATTATGAAGAGTTTTCTCTTACTTTAACTTGTTTCTTGCTACGTGAAGGTACACACCATGGGGGTAGCAGTCCATTGCGGTTGCCTTCGCCTTTCAAACAACAGTGGCAAACTCAGCAAACCAACTGCAGCTTCTTCCTCCAACACCTCCAGGACTCGTGGCGTCCCGGATCCGCTTCGAGCTGACCGCACTTGCTAGCTTCCTCCCGGAGTCAGCAAGCTTCTTCACCGGGGAAATCGGCTAGGCTTCCTCCTATCTCAGACCCTCGACGTCGTCCCCAAGTCTGACGACTAACCTCTCAGCACTCTAAGTCCAGCAGACCCACTTTCCGGCGTCTCCGCGGCTCGTTCTAGATCCTGCACTGGTGACAGCCTCCCTGTCCTCAGATCCCAAGCTCGGCGTCTCTCTTTCCACGGACCTCCACTCCATGAAACCGGCAGCGAATAGACGCAACAACGGCGCCCCAAGGCGGCTCCCCGTCCCAGCTCTCCGATGCAACTAGCAACAGTGATGATCAGCCCTGGCCGCTCCTCGATGGCGATGACCCATCCAGACCCAGCAGCGGAGTTTCGGACTTTCCTCAGCGACACGATCTCGGCTCCCTTGGCGAATCCAAGGTAGCTCCCCCATGACAGCCTCGATTTGGCCTCCCCAGCCAGCCAGAGGGTCCTCGGATGAACCCACAGCGATTCCATGGGACCATGACCAGCGGAAGCTCGAGTCTTCGGTAGATCCAGAGCTCTGACGCGGATTTCCTTCTCCGGCAGCGCCGCGGCACCCTCAGATACTCTCATCTCCGACGGCAGGGTCTCTGTGGCCTTGGAATCGCCCACAACGCTATTTGGGTTTTTCTCTCCTTCGACCGACAGGAGCTCCAGGTTAGATAGGTAATTTCTCTTGAAGTCCTTCCTTTAACGTTATAAATTTCATCATTATAATTGTTCACGTTTTCGTAGGATTTTAATGGCAGAAATCATATTTACTAGTAAAATGCATTTTTATCTCTTAAGTTAATCGTTACCGTTAAATATTTAGAATTCTAAAGGAATTTTTGTTTCGTTAAATCTATTATTCTTATTGAATAATTAGTTTTTGATTATACATGACTAACCTCCGTCTCCTTGTTTTGCATGTAAGACACGGTCAAACCTTCCGGGCATTTTCAACGATCTACATCAAGTAAACATCTCCAGTCAAAACGAGCATGCAACTTCGGAAGACCAAATTCAAACTTTCGAAGATCACACGAAGACGCGTGTATCAAACCGCGTGGTTCTACCCCGGTCTAAAAAACCGCGGGCATGAAGACTAAAGCGGCCCCAATCTTCACCAAAGGTACAAAGGGGAGGTGCGGGCCTCCCCGAATTTTATCTTAAGCCCATATGTAACGGGTTGCGGGCCCAAGTGCATAGGCCCGCAACCACCGCCCTTCCCCGCCCTTTTGATCTAAATAATTGCTTGTGTTTGTGCGATTGTTTAGGCTTTAGGTTGGACGTCGCATGCTCATGTTAATTCAACCAACCTAAATTCGGGTCCAAAGCCCGTTAAAACGTCGATACGAGTCCGGCCCACTCCCGGATCGGGTCCAACACCCGTCAATCAAAAGTAACTTTTTTGGACAAATCGCCACCCTTTTCGTATGTGGTAGAGTACTAAGGTTAGTAAATCGGAATCCCCGAACCCAGAACTCTGATTTTTCCGACTTAAAATCACATTTTTAAAACTAAGTCGGTGGCGACTCCGAACAAGTTTTCCAAAGCTAAAAACAAACCCCACCACCCTAGATTGTGAAAAGCATGTATCTGAAAAGATAGATGAGTGAATATCACTTATTCGGATGACTGCATCGGCTGAAATTCTAGCCCCGGGTCAGTCTACGAATTGTGTGTGGCAGCCCTCATGGGAACGGCGCAGAAATACTGGAAAACCTTGGTGGCACACACAAACATCAAGGACAAAATAGACCAGGCGCTGACTGTGGACGGTGTGTTGGCAATCATTGCCGATGCACTAAAACGGGAGTTCTGTGGTTTCTCACTGTCCACTGAGACTGTGGAGAAAGAGCAGTCTATGACAGCTCTAGTGAAACTACAGATCGGTGATGTGTCTGTACGACAACTACGTCTGTGAGTTCCAGAAGTATTACTACAATCTGGACGTAGTATCGCAGCATTTCATATTGGGAACCTTTTTTGCCAAACTCCCCGAACCATGGCCAGAGGTTGCGCAAAAGGCCTTCGAATTACTTCTAGTTGAGGACAAAATTATCCCTGGACTGGGAGGCAAAATTCAGGCGGTGAAGTACGCACTGAGAAAAGCGTGTACTGAGCTCCAGGTGAAGGAGGCAGCTAAGAAGCTACCTTACCTGAACAAGAGCTGTTGTTCTCAGATAGAGTATGTGCCGGGAAGGTATGGATGCGATACTCGCAGTACTTTCGTTGACTCTGTAAAGAGAAGGAACTTTCCTCGTAAGAGGAAGTTTGTTGGGTACAATAAAAAGAAAGTTTTGCCCAGAAGTGATCTCCAGCGTAAGCAACGAGGAGGTCCTGCTTACAAGCCAAGGAGGTTTGTAAGGAAAAGGGATAACCTGAGGGATAAGGATAGGATCGAAGCCTTTAAGCGTAAGCATGGCAAATAGCCTAAATATCCTAAGGGGAAACCCTTGAACGGTTGTAATTGCTGCTGGTTTTGTGGTTCAAAAGACCACAAGGCGGATGCTTGTCCAAAGAAGAATCAAAGGAGAGAAAGACTCAAAATGATTTTTCTAGACGACAGGAGTCAGGAGGAGGAATTCTTTGCTTACGAACCCATCGATGAGCAAGATATTTCCGACTTGGACTCGGAAGTAGAATCCATCTATGAGGTTGAGTCAGATTATGATACAGACTCGGATGATGATTCTGATCTCTGGACCGAACATCTGTTCATGATGCGAGCAGAACGGGAAGGAGATGGTGATGAGTTGGTTCCTTTGGAAACAACGAATCATGTACTGGAGGAAACCCACCAGTATGAAGATCCGTCCCAGTCAATTCTGGAATGGAGGTTGCCTAACGTGAATGTGAGAGAAGTCTACAATGTATCGAGATTTAGTTTTCGATCGATAATTGACATCTCGCAGTCTGAGGCGATGGCACAAGTCACGAGCACTGAGCTTGAGTCTCTGGATATACCCTTGCTCGATGTAAACCGCATAAGGGAAACCATGCGGAATGCTAGAGGTGTATATAATTATATACACATAGGGTTGATCCAGATAGGATTGATCCCGCTGTTTCATTTACTAGCGGATAGTCCTATGGTAGCAGCTGTGATCGATAAACGTTGGCGAGAGTTTAAAGATCAGCTGATATCAGTTATACAGGCCAACTTAGCACATGGTCCTGTATGGTTCCAAGTCCATCCAAACTTTATGATGGCCTTGAACGATTGCTGTTTGGGGACTTCATTAACCTTGAGAATCAAGTCGATGAACATGGATCGTATGAATCCCCAGGCCAAGTTTTTGGCATATCATACTAAGGTTATTTACCGATTGGTAAATACAACCAGTCCTGGTGTGAGGAACATCTCGAGGCTGACCGAGTTGTTCGAGGAAGATCATAACAACTACCAACAGTTCCATAGGCGAGAGGTGAATCTTTTGGAATTAACCTGGCCAAGGAGTTGGGTTATGACTGAGCCTGGTAATAGCTCTAGGCCCATTAGTGCGGCTAATATCCGACAACGAGGTAATGAGATTACTCTCATGTTGGGTGAACCGTCAGGGGTTAGTGAGAGAACTTATAGGCAATTGCTATGCTTAGCGAGAGAGTTGACAGGTATTTGCCTGTGAGGATGCCAATCCTGAGAGAACCAAGAAGTCACCCGTTTTCTGAAGTCTCTTCAAGGGCTAGTGATGTTGGAGAGAATGTTATAGTCTCTTGACCAGAGGTTGCATCTGCACCTCCGCTAGTAGAAGAAGTGTCTCGCAGATCTGTTGATTCAAGGACCCCGTCACAACATACGGGTAGAATTATTGGGTATAGACAGGTACTACTACCAGTCTATGAGGACCCTATAGATCAACCGAGAGAGGAGTCTATTAGAATGTTAAGAGTAACCAATCCTGGTAGCTCTTTATCTGAGATTCCTGAAGTTTGCGAAGTTATCGAGCAGATAGCCAAGCAGAGGTCTATTGCGGTAGACGATATCTGGAGGATGATAGAACCATCCCGAGAGGTTACCAGACATAAGAGTTTTAGTGTCCGGAAAGAAGAACTGAGCACATATGTAGCTCTAACCTTCAAATTTTCGGGTTACTATGAGTACTCTCCGGATACCTTGATAGACACTGGGTGTAGCATAAGCTGTGCTAGACTCAATGCTCTACCAGATGAGTGGTGGGAACCATTGCAAAAATCCATCCACATGGTCAATGTTGACGGTATGGCAACAATTGTTGGCCATCGGGCATTAAACGTGCCGGTCTTTATTGGTGGACAAAAGCTCATCATAAAAGAAATCCTTGCACATCCTTTGTTGGAGGCTGACATCATACTTGGTAATGCGTTCCTTAAAGGACAAAGGGAAAATCTTCCTTTTGTGCAGGATGCAGATGACATCACCATTGGTGATGTTAAGATCAGTATTCTCCCAGAGCCTAAATTACGGCTCAAATTTGGGTTTTATCCGGTAAAACGAACAGAGTACTGTGGTGATTCACCATGCGAAAAGGCTTTCAGAGTGTGAGCTCAGCGTAGTGATACACGAGTAATGAGCATGAATGGATGCTGGTTGGATGAACAGGAGCATGATTGGATGCAAACCTTGTTTTCTCCAACGAGTACCAGTAGTTCTGGCTGGTATGACGACTTGTTTGCAAATGCAAAACAAGAAGTGTGTATGGCTGTTACGTTAACAGGAACAAAATGGGATAAGTTCCTTGTTAAATTGGCCGTTAACTTTAGTGAAGATCCACTGAAGTTAAGTTCCTAAAGGCTAGATTAGAGTTGAAGGATCCTGGAACCATTATTAGAGCCCGGAACATTACGTATACGGCTGAGATGGTTGAGGATTTTGACAAACAAATTCCTGAATTGCTTGGGAAATGCTTGATTAGGGACAGTTACAGTCCACATTCTAGTCCTGCCTTTATGGTTATTAACCATGCCGAGCAGGTGCGAGGAAAAGCACGAATGGTTATAGACTATCGTCAGCTTAACAAAGCTACAAAAGACGATGGCTATAAGATTCCAACTGCGGGTGATCTTATTGATAGGGTTAGTCTGAGCCAACCAAAATACTTTTTCCAAATTTGACTTGAAAAGTGGATACTGGCAAGTCAAGATGGAGGAAGAGTCGGTTCCTCTAACTTCCTTCAATGCTCCCGCAAGGGATGTTTGAATGGCTGGTTATACCGTTCGGCCTGAGGAATGCTCCAGGCGTCTTTCAGCGCAAAATAGATAATGCTTTTAAGCAGGTCCGAAAATTTTGCGGTCTATATAGACGTTGTGTTAGTCTACAGTCAGACTGAGGACGGCCACATGAGGCACCTTGATAAGGTGACTGATGTCTTTCGACAGGAAGGCATGATTCTATCTGAACGTAAGATAGAATGGTTTAAGGAATCGGTTAATTTCCTTGGCATGGAGATTGAGAAGGGTAAAATTAAACTTCAAAATCATATTGCGAGAAAATTGTTGATTTTCCTGACAGACTTGAGGATAGGAAACAAGTCCAAAGATTCTGCGGATTTGTAAACTATGCGAGAAAGTTTGTGAAAGATCTTTCCCGAGATCTGGGTAGGATTTCAAAGAAGACATCTTCTACGAATCCTTGGATATGGGAAGATGGGAATACTCAATCGATTCAGAGGATTAAAGCCAAGGTTAAAAATTTACCACAACTGGCTTTGCCTTCTGATAAGGATGAGTTAGTTTTGGAAATTAATACTTCTAACGAGTTTTGGGGAGCAGTTCTCAAAATTAGAGGACGTAAACCAGAACCTGTATGCAAATACTGGTCAGGTAGCTTCAAGGAGTATGAGCTTCGATACCCGATACACGAAAATGAGGTAATAGCCTTGAAAAATGGAATTAAGGCTTTTTACATCTTTTTGGCACCAAAGAAATTCTAAATGCACTCTGACTCGACCTATGCAAAAAGGTTTATGAGTCTGAACCTTAAGGAAGCAGGAATTGTTTAGCTATCATAAATATGAGATCAAATACATCTCGTCCGACCACAACATAATAGCTGACTCTCTCTCTAGAGAAGTTGCAAACTCTTCTCTTTCCAAAAACTCTGCAGATGGAACCTGCTGCGAAGAGAAAGGTGTCCTGGGCATGTAAGAAGGAGGGACACTCCAAGAAGGTATGTCCGAATAAGGGAGATGGTGAGCATAGTGATGCTGGTTCCTCGGCTGGAACGAAAGCAGCAGTTCTCTGCTGGCAGTGTAAACAGCTAGGACATCGTTCTTACGAATTCCCAAAAAAGCTGAAGACTGCGGACTCTCAAAAGAGAGTGGCTGAACCTAAGGATAAGGCAATAGCCAAGTCCAAAGGAGAAGCGAAACCAGATCTCCAGAAGGAGAAGACCAATCCCAAAGAGGCCGAGGCCAGATCTGAGGGAAAGGTGAAAGAAAAATCCCAGAAGGCGATGGCTAGTTCCAAGGGAAAAGCAACAGCTAATCCTAAGGAAAAAGCGGAGAGTTCCCAGAAAGGGAAGGTGGATTTGAAGGAGAATGGTAATCCCAACTCTAAAGGAAACACGAAGAAAAATCTTCAAGTGAAGATGGCCGATCCTAAGGAGGGAAGCTCCAAAGGAAAGGAGAAGATGGCAGATCTGAAGGACAAAGCAAAAGCTGAATCCCAGGAGAAAGCCAGGAAAGAAGAGGAGAGCCAAGAGGCTTGAATCCTCTGGTCCGAGGAAGGACGATAAGGTAGAAGAACCGTGGTGGTTTTCCTTTGACCACGGTGCAGTTCAATTACTGCCGGGAGCACCTTGCTAAGGAGCGAGGAATCTCTATCAACCAAGCTGTAAAGGTCTACAAAGCTCTGTTGAAGAGTAAAGAGGAGCAGAAAAAAACAGGTTGAGGATGAGTATGCTCAGGACAACACTAAGGCTGAAGCAGAATTCACAACCTTGGTGGGCGAAACCAATTCCAAGGGTAGAATCCACACCAAGGGTAGATCCCAGTGAAGCGGTAGCAATGGAGTGCGATCTGTTGTTCGACTTCGAAAAGGCAGAAGAACTCGTTGAAGGTAATCCTGGATCTAAGGAAAACCTTGAGGAAGTAATTCTTGCAGTCTCGTTCAAAGAGGCTGGTGAGCAAGCTCACGGTGAGGTTTACTCATGGTGGAAGTATTCACGGTGGAAAAAGTCGCCATGGATTCATCCATGAGGATCTGGAAGGATCGTGGCATTTTGATGAAGACTCATTTGAAGATGGATCCCTAAGTTGGGATGCGTCTGTTATCTGTGGAGGACTCATAGGTGGCATCAAACATGATGACAAACGCCAGGTTGAGTTTTTCGCGAAAAAGACAATTGAGTACATCAAAGACCTGGAGAATAAGCTGTCAATCATGGCTTCAGGTGAGAAGGAGCTGTCTAGAGTCGAAAATTAAAGACAACAGATATTCTCCACAACTATGTCTATAATTCCGTGGGATGTCAGGAATTTTGAAGTCCCAAAGGTAGTAGTGGACATGAGTGAATCTTCTTTAGAGGAGAACACTGTACTTCAACCGTATCTACACTGGATACCGGGGAAGTGGCCATCTTTGAGAATTCACTCAGATATGGTGGGAGTAGCAGCACCTTACGTGTACGCAGGATTTTGCGTCATTCTGGAGATTGACAGATCAGAACCAGAGTGTATGGAAAATCTGCCTATATTGGTGAGGTACATACTCGGGTGCCTTGGCTATGGACCTAAATACGCCACGGCATTGATTACTAGCACAATGAGGGAGGAAGAAGACAATACTTCAAAATCTGCAAGTATGGGACATCCACCCTTGTGATAGTAGACGTCTGATGGAACCTCAACGACAGAACCTCGATCAGAGGGGATTATGGCGCAAATACTACAAAGACAAAACAGTTCGGAAGGCCATAAAAGTTGAGTTCCTTAAGGATGTGTTGGAGCATGTGCTAGCCCGCAAGGACCAATATTACGTGCTCTGTGACGGTCTCATCACCGTTACAATTCTTCGATCAAATATGAGTCTCATCGACGAACAGGCAGGAGATCGAGGATGGCAGAGGATGCTTGAACTTCTAGATAGTTTCTGGAGGCAAGAGAACTTTGAGTTGCACCTCAGGGACGATACCTTCGAGGTCTGGAAAAAGATAGCGGACCACACAGACAAATCCTTGGCTCAGCAAATTGAGGATGATGCTGAGAGAGTCCGACAAAGTATAAAAAGTCATCAACAAAGCGGACAACTCTCTGAAGCACCAGTTGGCGACCCAACAAGCGCCAATGAAAAAGAGGAAGGAATCTCCCAGGACAATGCCATGATGCAGACGGGAGAAGAGAATAGTTTAGGACATTTTTTGGAGGCTTTTGAATGACCCCACTAAGTGTAGATTCCTTCTTATCTTTTTAGCTTTTTAGCTCTTGAGCTGGCAAACAGTGCATAGGCACCAACTTCTTGTGTATATATACGCAAGCCTTCTACCTCATTTGGGGAGGCAATCTGAATTGAGAAATTTTCTCTCACATCTCTCTGAGTTAAAATTCTTTGATTGTCCTCCGGGAACATTAATAAATGATTCGAAAACAATACCTTAATGAACCAACAGTAAGGTGGTTAGAATTAATCAGCATTGGTTAAGACTAATGAAAGGTTAGATCATTAGATCAGGACCTTGTAGGGAGTATAGCTTCTAGCTGAAACCTTGGATGATGAGTGTCTATATAAGACCCTCAGTATAAGGGCATTGGAACGACACAGAAGAGCCTCTCCAGTTTGCGGATGCGTTCGCTGAATTCTCTGGATTGAGAATTGTGCTACTCTTGGATCTTTGCCTTTGTGGAAGCTTGGTGAACCCCTGAGCAACTCATTGGATTAAGGTACGATAAACTTTCCGCTGTGTAGTTTATAATTATCTTTACGATTTATAGAAGATTGTGAAGGTGGTGCGCAAGCACAATAGCTGTAATGGCTCGAGTCTTATGACTGATTGTCCGAACCCGGAACTCCTACATTTGGATCACGGTATTGGCAAGGATTCTACTACGGGACTTCTGAACACTGTAGTAGATCGATTGGCAAGCATATTTGCGCAAATATCGCAGTTGACTGAGCTTGTGGAAAGCTATTCTAAGAAATTGGAAGAGCTGACTCTCTTACAGAGTGAATTCGAGGAGTATTTCCTTGAAGATAAATCCAATCTTGGGTTTGCGACAAGTTCGAGATACTCTAACCAGTATTTGAGGTTGGCAGAACGCCGGCGACAAAGACAATTACGAAAATCCTCTTAAGTTCGATCTTGGTGTCTGAAATTGGTATCAGAACCCGCTTAAGATTGATTTCTATTTTTGTCTTGAAGGACTAAAATTGAATAAAACAAAAATTTTGGGGCCGAAGATTAACTAAGGAAAAAGAAAAAATAGAACGACGGTATTCAGGAAGCGGCTAACGGTACGTGCACGTGGGACTTACATAGTTTACTAATTAATACTAAAATTTAGTAGTAAATTTTACTAAAAGTTGACCGTTACTACTCAAGTCAATGCAAAAGTAGTAAAAAAAGTAGTACATTTTATTACTTTTTGGTCTTCTTTTAGCAAAGTCAACGAAAATGTAATGAAAAATGTTGTAAATTTTACTACTTATGAACTGTTTACCGCAATGCAATTTTACTACTTTTATGCTAACTTTACGAAAACCTCGGTTTTAGTAAAGTCAACGCAAAAGTAATAAAAAAAATAATAAAATTTACTATAGTTTTTACTACATTTACGTTGACTTTACGAAGAAAACTACACTTTTAGTAAAGTCAGCGCAAATGTTGTAAAAAAAGTAGTAAAATTTACTACTTTTTTTACTACTTTTGAGTTGACTTTACGAAATTTCTCCTTTTTAGTAAAGTCATCGTAAAAGTAGTAAATAAAGTAGTAAAATTTACTACTTTTTACTGTACCAATTATGTCGATAAGTAGTAATTGTTTACTACTTTCGTTGTGAATTTTAGTAAAATTGTGCTTGAGTTTGGTAAAATTTGTAGTAAAGTGGTACGGTTTGTCGTAAATGTTTACTGCTTTAAGCATGTTTTTACTAAAATAAGTAGGAAAATGTTACTATTTTGTATGCGTTGACTAAGAAATTTTACTACTTTGAACAGTGTTTTCGAACCTAACTCCGAACCTAATTTTTCTAAATTTTGATGTGAAATGATTGTTTTACCCCGAACCAAATTCTAACTCCGAACAACGTTGGTACTAAGTAGTAATAATGTTAGTAACCGGGGTAAAACAGTAATTTCACATCAAAATTTAGAAAAATTAGGTTTGGAGTTAGGTTCGAAAACACTGTTCAAAGTAGTAAATTTTCTTAGTCAACGCCTACAAAATAGTAAACTTTTACTACGTATTTTAGTAAAAACATGCTTAAAGTAGTAAACATTTACGATAAACCGTACCACTTTACTACAAATTTTACCAACTCAAACACAATTTTACTAAAAAATCACAACGAAAGTAGTAAACCAATTACTACTTATCGACATAATTTGTACAGTAAAAAGTAGTAAATTTTACTACTTTATCTACTACTTTTACACTGACTTTACTAAAAAGGATAAATTTAGTAAAGTCAACTCAAAAGTAGTAAAAAAAGTAGTAAATTTTACTACTTTTTTTACAACATTTGCGCTGACTTTACTAAAAGTGTGGTTTTCTTAGTAAAGTCAACGCAAATGTAGTAAAAAATGTAGTTAAATTTTATTACTTTTTTTACTACTTTTGCGTTGACTTTACTAAAAATGAGGTTTTCATAAAGTCAGCGTAAAAGTAGTAAAATTACACTACGGTGAACAGTTCATAAGTAGTAAAAATTTACGACATTTTTCACTACATTTTTTGCTAACTTTACTAAAAGAAGACCAAAAAAGTAGTAAAATGTATACTACTTTTTTTACTACTTTTACGTTGACTTGAGTAGTAAATGGTTAACTTTTTAAGTAAAATTTACTAACTAAATTTTAGTATTAATTAGTAAATTACGTAAGTCCCACGTGCACGTACCGTTAGCCGGTTTCTTGTCATTATGGGAAATAGTTTGTCTTCGGCTGTAAAAGGCGAGATTTTTGGAAAAAGAACTGTAGAACGGAGCAAAGCTCATTGATGATGTCCTATCCCCTTTATATCGGACTGGAGCCACCACTTCATATTTTCCTATCCCCTTGGAAAGTTGAAAGGACCGCCCAAAGTTAAAAATTTCCTTAAGATTTTTTAAAACACTTTAAAACCTGAAAAATTTATTTGGGAAAATAAATCATACCTAGACAGCCTATAATTATGCGTCCTTTACTAAAATAATTATCTATCGCTTTTAATTTTGTTAAGTGTTGTGATTCTTCTTTTTAGATCGGGAGGAACAAACCCTAGTCCCATCCCCCAATTGATGATTGTCCTTCGCGAACACGACAAAGTTTTAATACCCAATTGGATGATGGGTCCG